>CM061142.1:208829390-209223518 GCA_030789695.1 Scilla litardierei
TAACATTCAAGTTGGTGTTTGAAATTTTCTTGAAGTGAATACCAAGTTCACTTCAAAACACTGGTGTTAAAGTTCACATTCACATATCACTGCAAAACACCAGTGATATGTGAATGTTAAAACCTGGTATTCACTTCAAAACACATCACATTCACATTCACATTCAAAACACTGGTTAAAGTTTAACACTGGTGTTTTGAAGTTTGATTTTGAAATCACATTCAGCTGAATACCAGTTTCACATAAGGAATGTCAATATTCTATTTCATATGTATATCAATATTCTGTTTCACATAGGCTAGCAACAGATCCAAAACATTGTTATAAGAAAATATCAGATTGGCCAAAACAAATGCTTTTGTCAAACTGTTATATGTCCAAATGCAAAACATTGTTATAAGAATATATCAGTAAATATAGTATACTCTCCATATATATTGAGGACTACATTGCAGAAAATGTCCAGTAACAAAAAAAGTCTATTCATAATTGCTATGGGATGATCGACAGTGTATTGTGCATGATATTGAGGACTACATTTATATGAAGGAGAGTATGCTAATATGCTTATATGTTTTCTTGAGCTAATATGCTTTTAGTTTCGTCTCACTTAATTTCAGTCTTCAAGTAATTTCATATTAACACCATGATTTCAGTTTGTGTATCAATATTGAGGTAGTCATCAATATCATATGGAATTTTGGTTGCGTTAGTAACTTCAAGTAGCTTTGTGTAGTCCTCAATTTCATGTTAACAGCATGATATTGAGGACTACATAACATATTGTCAAGTTCAGTTCTTCAATATTTAGGACTACTTAACATTATTTAGCATGATATTTCAGTTTATGTATCAATAACATGATTTCAGCATGATCCTCATAAATTTCCTTCTCCTTCAGGAGGTCGCATTCGAAGCTCAAAATCAGCCGCGAATATGACAATGTCTCCTCTGAAGCATGTATCTTCAGTGAGTGATATAAGACAATGACCATGCTTTTGAGTTCAGTCCAGTGGCTACATTGTATTGTATGCTGATATATGTTTGTTTTTCTTCAGGAATTGGATGAGGGTACCAGAGATGGAAGAGAACACATTGATCGGCAATGACGAAGAATGCAACCGGGCTTAAGCTGCTGCTGCTGCTGAGAGTGATGGGAGTTCAATGGATATGTTTTGGTTCTTGAAGCCTTGCACTTATTTGGTCAAATAACTGAGTCTATGTTTCTGATATTTGTACACTAATAAAGATCATAGGATGTCCAGCTGTTAGGATGTCCAGCTGTTAGGATGTCACAGTGTATGTTTCTCTCAGACAGGAAGAAGAGCATACTGTTAGTAGCTTACATGGTTTTCATTTTGTTAGGGAAGTGATTATCAGCACTCATTCATTGTTTTATTGGATGTGTGGAAGTGTGTAATTCTTTACTCTCAAATTATATTTCGTAGGAAAATAAATTGTCACTATATGTGTTGTTAATTTGGGCTTGAGAATGATCTCTTGGGTTTAATTATTGTGCTGAAAATGGAATAAATTCATGGCGAATACAACCTTTATGAACTCGATGAAATTAGGATGTCAAAGTCCAGATTATCTCAGAGGAGGAAAATTCTTTTCAGTTGAAAAAACAAATAATCCTATTTAAATTTACAGTTTCTTTCCTAACTAACATTATACCCTGGGTGCTGCTGTTTTTGGTACATAAGATGGCTTCTTCCTAACCTAAATATAGGATGCTGTGATGGCCAGTGGTTCATGTTCATCGACTTAAGTGGTTGGGTATTGATGTAAAGTAAGTCTACCAAACCATGTTTTTGGTCCTCAAACAAACAATTGGCCATATCGTTCAAGATTGCCAAGTAACCGAATGAATGCCTTTTTCTTATCCAACGGAAGCGTAATATCAAACTTTGTCCTTTCAACTATGTCAATAGGAACATTTGATTTATCACCTGCAAATAACAAAACAAAGCATTTTCATTTCTCACTAAACACATTTGAGAACAAATAGTTACTGGGCAAAGACAAGGTTAATCACACTACATGTAGCCGAGAGGTCGTAGAACATAACTTGGATATTTAATATTACATTTGATTACTATTTTTGAATTATAGGGCTGACTAGAACAAGTCCCAGTCATCAACAACGATCAGGATGCATTCACATCCTTTGCATCCAAGGGTCAAGTTTAATTCAAAAAATTGGGGGAATTTGAACTTCTGTTGGGAAAATCGAGAAGTTGAAATCTAGCCAGCATTTGGCCATGTCTCCCCCACTTTTTTTTTCTTTGGTTTTCAAACCCCCCCACACAATCACTACATTTGTGCAAAATACCGCACATTTCCCCTTTTTGCAAAAAAATCCTCACATTTCACTTTTAACCCCCACACCCTACACACATGCCCACACTTATGAACTTCACCCCTTTATTTTCATGTGTTTCTATTTTGGACCGGGTTAAAAAATTTTCCCCACTCCTGAAGACGCTTGCGCCGAAGCTAGATTTTTGTTCGTTTAGATTTTGGAGTGGGAAATAATGTTTGGGGAGAAGAAAGATTTTAAGGGGCACGCCGAAGCCGCCCGAACCGAAGCTAGATTTTTGTTCATTTAGATTTTGGAGGGGAAATAATTTTTGGGGAGAACATAGATTTCGAGGCGATATCATAAATGAATGGTGCCTAAGGGCGCGGGTTATGCGCTGAATGAGCCCACGTCGAAGCTAGATTTTTGTTCATTTTGATTTTGGATGGGGAAATAATTTTTTGGCAGAACAAATATTTTGAGGGGATATCTTAAATTGGATTGGGTGTTTTGTACATTTTTGTTCAACTGAATGGCCTGCGTCAGCTAAATTTTCTTCCGCTAATTTGTTGTTTCACGCTGAAGGCGGGTGCCCGCCAAATTTTTTGCCGCTACTTTGTAGTTTCGTGACGAAGGTGCCCACGACGAATTTGTTGTTTCGCGTCGAAGACGCTCGTGTCGAATTTGTTGTTCCGCGCCGATAAATATTTCTATGCTAATTTGTTGTTCTTTTAAATTTTGGCTGCGGAAATAATTTTTTGGGATCAAAAATTTCGCGGGAGAAAATCTTAACTGAACCGTGCCCGCGGGCACGGGGTATGACTAGTATATATATATATATATATATATATATATATATATATATATATATATATATATATATATATATATATATATATATATATGAAAAGTAAGCCAGATTCTTTATTAAGTAAAAATGAAGTATACATGAATTTACAAGGCAAAGTAGCAAGGTGAAATAGGATGAGGTATCAAAAGAGAGAGGATAGGACACAAGCGTCGTCACTCTCTACAAATGATTCCTCATCATATCCCCTCCTACGCATAAGAATGGTAACTAGACTATGAGACCAAGATGGTATCACAACAAAGACACATCAAAACCAATCTAACCAAACTCCATAGAGCTCAACCATTGTCTCTGAACATCCAGTTGGCGAAGACCCTAGTCTCACCATCATTAGTTGGCTCAAGATCTCCCACAGCCACCCTGACATCAGCAGCAATCTCCTCAAATAGTATTGCCTTTCCTATTTCTTTAGTCTCAAATATTCTCCTGTTTCTCTCCCTCCAAATGTGCCATACACATGCCGCCAGAACAGTTTTACCAAGTGTACCTAGGCAATTTTTCCCACCAAAATGTAAAAGGAAATAGTTCCCAACATCCACCAGTGAGGACCCAATATCCGTAAGTATATTTAGTCTGAGCATAGCCCTCTTCAGAATGTATCGAGAATAGCTGCAATCAAAGAACAGGTGCCCCACATTTTCGTCAATATTTTCCGCACACAAAACACAATTTGTTGGATGGTTGAGACCCCATCTGCTTATAATATCTCTAGTTAGCAGTTTTCCTCTGAAAGCACGCAGAAGTGCCAAAGACATCTTTGGTATATGATTTCTATACCAAACAAGTTTGTGGAAGGGAAAGATAGTACCTGGAGATCGAGCCCCTTCCCAAGCTTTAGAAAACCGGAAGGGATCCCCTGGGATCCATGCTTAGCGATCAGCCCCAGGCCACAACTTAATGCCCTGCAAAACCGGTTTTAAATGTTGAATGGCCGAATCTTCAATCCAAGAGCCCGACGCCCAATACTCATGCACTTTCTTCTTCAAGCAATCCAGGGGAACATCATATAAATATTTAAGAGGCCCACAATTAAGCCAATTATCAATCCAAAATAAAGTAGATTTCCCATCTCTCACATTTCTTTTAATTAATTTCTGTGAAATATCACGACATTTCAGCATATGTTTCCAGGTACCTGATTGTGTAGCCTTCGCCTGTGCCGCATAAAATTCTCCCAAATCATCATACCTGTTCTTCATTTGCTCTGCCCAGATACCATCAGAAGTTAGGTATCTCCAAGTAAGTCTAATACCAGCTACAACATTAAGGTCCTCGAGCAATCTGATACCAACCCCACCCTCAGCTTTAGAAGTACAAATGTCCTTCCACGCCCAAGCTTTAGAATTGCCCCAGATAAAGCGTCTGCATAAAGCAGAGATAGTACGCAAAATAGTGGGGGGGATTTTAAAGGCTTGCATCCAAAATGCAACCATGCCATAGATTACGGTCCTGACAAGTTCAATGCGGCCCGAAATGGATAGTAAGGTTGATGTCCAGCCCATCAATCGTTTCTTGCATTTATCAATAAGCCTACTGAACATAGGAGTCTTCGGATATTTTGAAGAAAGAGGCAAGCCCAAGTAGGTGGTAATGGTGGTAGCAATTTTAATGCCCAAATAATCTGCTAAATCATTCTTAGATTTTACTCCCTTACTGAACAGAGCAGAGCTTTTATCCCAGTTTACTTGCAAACCTGTGTAATTTGAGAACTCAATAAGGAGGGTTTTAATGCCAGAAAAAGTCTTTTGATTGGCCCGGCAAAAGACAAGAAGGTCATCAGTAAAAAGTAGGTGGGAGATGGTACCGGAGCGCCTCATAGGATCAATATGCCGTCTATTAATTGATTTAGCCATAAGGACAGAAAAAGCCTCCATAACGATGACGAACAAATACGGGGAAAGTGGATCTCCTTGCAGAATACCTCTGTTACCAGTAAAGAAGCCCACAGGCGATCCATTTACGATGACTGAGAAGCTAGCCGTTGATATACATTCACGGATCCAGCTAATAAAAATATTAGAAAACCCCATCTGTTCTAGAAAGTAATAGATAAACTCCCGATTCACACTGTCGAACGCTTTCCTCAGATCCAATTTAAGACATGCTCTCCCTCCCATGAGATTACTGAAGTCTCTAATATGTTCATGGGGTCAGATAACAACCTTCCCTTTAGAAATGCAGCCTGATTGGGGGATATCAGCTCGTGTATCACCACTTTCAACCTGTTACAGATTACTATGCTAATAATCTTGTAGAGGATATTACAGCAAGAAATGGGCCTGTAGTCAGCCAGACTCGAAGCATTTAACTTTTTAGGGACAAGAGTCAGGAAAGTGTGATTTATTTGGCGCAGCAAATGACCAGACCAAAAGAAAGATTTTACAACAGCAGTTACCTCTTTACCAAGAAGATCCCAATTTTGCTGAAAGAAATATCCATTATATCCGTCTGGCCCAGGGGCCTTATCAGGCCCAATTTGAAATATGGCTTCTTTGATCTCATCATCAGAAACCCTTCTATCCAGCCAAGCAGCAGCTTCCGCAGAAAGAATGCGTTTCGGAATAAATTTTTGAAAATTACAATTATAGTGATCCTGATTGTAAAGCTTTTCAAAGTATTCGGGAGCATCCTCTTTAAGATTTTCAAATGTTTTGTTTTTCCTACCCGAAGCATCCACCAAATGCCCAAGATTGTTATAGCCTTCCCTTGCCTTCATAGAAGAGTAGAAAAATTTTGTATTACGATCGCCCAGGGAAATCCAAGCTTGACGACTTTTCTGACGGTACATATCTTCCTCAAGGTTCATTGCATATGACAAGTCTTTGATAAGCCGCTGTTCCTCATCTTGAAGATCAACATCAGAATGTATGAGGGGCTGCATCCGGATAGCTTCAAGTTGTCGCCGAAGTTCATTTACTTGGTTGCTAGCATGTGAATTTGCAGCCCAGGTCCGAATGACTTTTTTAAGCATTTTAAGTTTAGAAGCAAGGCAAAACATCGGGGTACCTGTTACACTTTGAGCCAAACTCTCCACAACAATATCTCTGAATCCTGGGCATTTAGTCCAATAGTTGAAAAATTTAAAAGGCCGGGGGTTTGGGGGTACCTGAGAGTGAAGATATACCACCATTGGTGTATGATCGCTAGTGAGAGGGTCGAGATAATGAATATAAGTTTCAGGAAGCTTATGGATCCAGTCCGCATTGCAAAAGCATCGGTCAAGAAGAGCCCCAACTCTAGCATCCCCCTTTCGATGGTTACACCAACTTATATGTGTGCCCGTGCTTTTGATCTCTTGAAGTTTGCAACCCGTAATGCATTGAAAAAAAATCTTTGACCATATTATCCTCCAATTTCCGGCCTCCAACCTTGTCGCTCGAGTATAGCACATTGTTGAAATCACCTCCCACCAGCCATGGTCCCGTAATATTGCCACACCTATCCTTCCATAGAGCCTCCCAGAGATCCTTACGCATTGCCGATGAGTTTTGCCCATACACAGCAGAAATATTGCATTCAAAACCATCGGAATTAGTACACTGCACGGAAATGTGCTGAGGTGAAGCAGAGAGAAATCTGATCTTCCAAACAGCAGGGTTGAATCCCATGATGATTTGGCCACCAGGAGCTAGCTCAAAATTGTCGAAAGAAATCCAATTTTCCGGAAAAACAGATTTATTATTTGTACAAGGAGATTTCAACTTAGTCTCCAAAAGAATCATGGAAGATGGATTTATTGACTTAACTCTGTCACGAAGATCACGCCTTCGGACTGGATTATTCAGGCCTCTTGTATTCCAAATGAAAATAGTCATTTAGACGTGTTTTTGGTATTCTGAGCCGGCGCATTTCCCTGCAGCCTAGAGCTCCTCCTAATAGAACCCATCAACTGGCCAACATCATTCCTCCTAATAGATTTCCTCTCCTCAGCATCGTTGAGTTGATTTTCCTCCTCCCGCTCCCATTCAGGGTTGTCAATGGCGAGATGAGCAGGAATCATGTCAGTTTCATGTCCCAAGCTATCAAACAAGAGAGAGGGTAGAGGCAAACAGGTGCCAGGTCCAATTCTGGGGGACACACCAATATGGTGTGTTCCAGCACTGCACAGGACATCTGGATGCAGCTTCATATTTCCATCTCCCGAAAACATAGTAAAGTCAGACTTTTCTCCCGCACAATCATTCCCTACAACTTGTAAACCTCCTGTAGTGTGAGTGGATCTCACTGTTGGTGAAATCCTGCTAGCAGTATTCTCCGCAGGTGGTGTTACAGAGTTCTCGGCTGTGGGCACCTCACAATTTGGAGTAAGTAGGGTGAGTACCTCAACATTTGCCCCTGATTGCTCATGAATGATACCCGCTCCATTTCCTGAGACAATGCCCATGCCTGCATCGAGTTGAACAGACCCTGTGATAATCTCCTTCAAGTGGCCTAGAGTACCTGCTGAATCACCATTTTTAAATCCGATATCGGATTGAACAGACCCTATGATAGACTCCTTCAAGTGGCCTTGAGTAGTTGTAGAATCAGTACTTTTTGATCTTTGGTTGATTTGAGGGATAGTTCCAGTTGGTTGCTCAACAATTTCCCCGCCCTCTCTAGTGTGGCTGCCAGGGAGTTTCACTAAAGTATTCAACCCAGTGTCCTTATCATCATGTAACCCAGGGTCCTTACCAACATCGTCCTCTCTAGGAGCAAGGGTGTCATCATGAACTTTAGCTTGGATTGAAGGGAGCGTAGTAGGACATTGAGAATTCTCGTGTCCAAAACAAACACATTGTGTGCATGGAGAGGGGGGATCATTTTCAAACTTAGGCACAATGGTTAAGATCTTCCCTTCATCCAACTCCACTTCAATAGACTTTGGAAAAGGATTACTCGCTGAAACTTCAACCAAACATCTCGCGTAAGTTAATCGTTCATTGTACGCAGTAACACGATCCAAGCATAGGGGGTTGCCAATAACAGAAGCAATAATATTTAGGGCTTCCAGGTTCCATAGGTATAAGGGAACACCATGTAGTTGGACCCAAACAGGGACAGATGTAAGGATGTCACGATCATGACAAAGAATCGGACTCCATCTCTTCAGGACAACCAATCTGCCTTCAAAAAGCCAAGGACCACTTTGCAAAATCCGCTCACATTCTTCCGGGGATTCAAATCTAAAATAGAAAAAACCATTTTCTTTACTGAAAATTTGAATCTTCTTCTTGAGCTTCCATAAGCGATCAACCCATCCCACAATCTGGCCATAGTAGGGGATATCCACTATAACATAACCCACTAATGTGTGTTTCCATTTCTCAGCGCCCCTCTCGACTATCCCCTTAGGCATTCTAGCGCAAATTGTGCCATCCATTCTGATTTTGGGGGGGACATGTGTCATGGACATGGCATCATCATAGGTTCGTCTTTATGTGCATACATCCAGCCAAGTTCGCTTTGAACCTGAGCTATCAAGTTTTACAGTAGGCATTTGTCTTTGGGGACTTTTAGCAAACACCTTTGGGGCAGAGGCAGGGGCACCAACCTTAGTCACAGCATAGCCTGGCTGAACATTCCTGGGCCGTCGGAGATTGCCCCCACGAGGAGGGAGGTTGGGTCTGAATGCTCCGCGAGTGATGACCCTGTCCCTACGCTTAACCTCCACCCAAGGACCATCTACAACATTCGAGTTTGGAACTGGGGGGAAAGAGGTGCCTTTGCTTTCCTTGTCACAAACACGAGAATTGGGGACCCCAGATCCTGAAGCCCCAGAACTTCCCGCTCCAGCGTCACCAACGCCTCCGGCAAGAATCCACCGTTGAGGGCCCGGGCCACCACCAATAAGGCCGCCGCCGGTTGAGGCCTTCTTTGCAACCAAAATATCCCCAAGAGATTTCTTATGTCTTCCATTGCCGCCGTCACCTTGTTGATCGCCAGTATCGCCGTGGTCTCCATTAGAGTCCTCCAAAAGGGTCCTCACATCCCCGCCACTAAACCTCTTGCGTATGTTGCCATCGATTCCTTGCCTGGGATCTCCAGCACCCCGAACTTCGACATTCGAGCCTCCAGAATCACCAATTGAGCCACCGTTACCTCCCTTAGTTCCCCGATCATCTTCATTTGCGCCTGCAGAATCACCAATTGAGCCGCCGCCAGGATCGCCCGTATCGCCCGCAGCGGCCTCCATTATGTTTATATATATATATATATATATATATATATATATATATATATATATATATATATATATATATATGCATGTCTGTGTGCATACCTACTATTAGAATAATAATCTGGTGTGTATGAGCGAACGTGTATATGACTATGTGTAGGCCTAGAGAGATATATATATGGTGTTGATATGAATATATCTGTGGGTATATAATAGGTGTGTATATAAGTAGATGTGGAGTATCTAAGTGAAGTATTGTTTGTTACCTATATGTGAATATGTATCATACTTGTATGAATGTGAAGTGCAGGGATGTGTTCATGTAGATGTACTGTGCAGTAGGAGTATATGTAATGGTGTGTATATTGGATGAATGAATATATATATGTATATATACTTATACATATCTTGTTTGTTTACTTACTGATCTATCCTATAGGGTTGTCCATCCGGGTGTATCTCGGTATGCCCTGGATAAATGTATTTCTACTTGTATGCGTGTGTGTATATATATAAGTCTGTACCAAAGCATGTATGTATGTATAAACATGTGCAATGTAGATGTAAATGTGATAAGATTTGGAATGTAGGTGTATATATGTTTGATAAATGTAAGTGAATGAAACTGCTTGGTATGTAGGTATCGAGATGTGTGTGATTGTTTGCATATGTTTACACGTGCGTGGGGTGTATATGGATATTTATAATTATTTGACTATAATGCCAGTATGTGCGTAAGATGTGTAAATGTAGTTATATATAAAGCATATGGCAGGGGATGTGTTATGTTTGTGCACTCTTGTGTGTATTGTGTGCGGTATATGTGCCTATCTGTGTGAGGCAGTAGGTGCACTGCTATGGATGTGAGGTTACGTGTATACTTATTTATAATATGATTGTGAACCTTATGAGACTCGATCATGCATGTGTTAGTACGTGCACGTGAATGTATGTATGGATGTGATTAAATAATGTGTGTAAATAGATATTTATGTGTATATACATGGAAGTGAGCCCATATGACTAAGTATTGGGTGTATAGGGGTCAGGTGTACATACGGTGTGACACCGTGATAGTGACCCTGTGTCACACCCTGCTTCCTTAAAATGGAGGCGAGACGTGAGGTCTGCACGGGTGTGGAGCTGTGAAGCTACACGCCTGATAAGCGTCAGTAAAACAAGTGCAGGTCCCTGTAACCACGAACAAAACAAAGATAATAACACAAGAGAGACAGAAATAAAATCTCAAATCTCAGCATTGTCCAACACTAAAATTAAGTTCAACATCCAGAAAAGCCACCAGGATAAAAGAAAGAGTCTAAAGGCCCAGACCAAGGCCAACAAGGACAAACATAACAAAGTATTGGTGCCACGCACCGACAACAAAACAGTCTAAACAACAACACAAACAGTCTCTACGACTGATCGCCCGTGTCCACGAAGTCCTCGTCAAACACAGGCTCGGACTCGGCGTCCGCAAACACCTCGTTCTCAGCAACGAACTCAGGCTCAGGATCTAACATGTGTCACCCAAAAGAGTAAAGGGGCACATGTCAGCAAGTCTAAAAGACTTGGGCAAGGAAACTGAAAGGAGAGTACACTAACAACCTAGCAGTTATAGTATGATGCATGACATGGCAAGTATAGTATGGAAGTGACAAGTAAAGGGAAGTACAAGTAGCAAGTAGCAAGTATGTCATGGATAACTGATCGCACCCCGGATACACGTCCCGGAGCGACGGTTGTAGTTTTACCGCAAGCGCACGGTGTAGCGGCGAGCGGGTTATCGAACACAGGGAGGACGAATGAAAGTGCCTGCTCCAATCAACCTGGCTATATGAACAGAAAAGAGGGAATTTGCCTTTTGGCGATCCTGTCACAATCGTCAGACAAAATATGGAGATATCAAATCAAATAAAGACGCCTAGGGAATGGAGAATCCCCGCTACTCACCGTATCTCGTCAATGTGATTCATTGGTATCAACATTGCTAGGGTAGAATTTCGGATGAACTAGTTGCAACTGAATGTAAAACCTAGCTCACGCTCTCGCGCTGTTGCCGGTCTATAGCTATCCTAGGTTTGGGTCCAATCTCTTGCAAACCCTAGCCTAGGCAAGCTAGCATTAGGATCAACATCATCGTTCAATCGCGCCCCGAGCCCACTCTCGTGCAAACTCGGGCCACGACCTAGGTTGGGATAGTTCCTACCCGTCCAATCTCTTGCAAACGGGTATCGGCATGGAATTGCAACCGAGAACCCTAGTATCGGCCCAATCTCTTGTAAACCGATACTACGGAAACTCAATTTCAACCCAATTCGGATTTCTAGGATTTCCCATCGAATTGGGATCCAATCTCTTGCAAATCCCAATCGATATGAACACCTAACTATCCGTAGTAAATCGATCCCAAACTAACCCTAATAGCAATTCTAGCAATATTTCTACCAAATCGTCACAAATCAGAAATTGGTCTCGTAGGGTTCATCCCCACGCCCCAAGACGTATAGACTACTCACAATTCATATCACAAATGCAAGAATAAACAATGGAAATAACAAGAGAATTCATCACAATATGCAAACAAGCAATAAAAATGAGAGTTTTAATGGAGAGGGAGACAAACCAATAGAGTTCTCCAAGAATCCAACAAAAATAAGATTTCCTCTCCTCTCCAATCACAAGAATCAAAAGCTAAAAAGTTTAATCTAAAAAGCTGCAAAAAGTAAAGGGAAAAGCCCCTTAACCTAGGTTAAAAACTGGGGTTAAATACCCCCCAAAATCGTCCAAAAAACTGTGACCAAAATGCCCCTGCGCAGCCTGAAAATCGCAATTTACGCTACAGGCAGCGCGTCGCACTCGGCCGAGTGACAAAAGTCGCTCAGCCGAGTAAGAAACCCTGAAAATTTCCAGTAAGTCTTGGTCTTCGAGGATCTTCACTTCGGGGGTGGCTCGGCCGAGTGAGTTGTCGTCACTCGGCCGATGGCTTCTATTCGCTCGGGCGGTCGGCATTTTCCACTCGGCCGAGTGGGTCTTCTGAAGCTCTGGCAGACGAAAAATAGTAAGTTGGCACTTTTTGATGGGCGTCGTCTGAGTGCCACTCGGGCGGACGGGGTCTCGTCACTCGGCCGATGTGGCTTCCGATACTCGGCCGAATGCACACAAGAAGCGTGTCCAATCTGGTCGGCCGAGCGGTGTCTCGCTGGTCGACCGAGCGACTCCTTCACTCGGCCGAGTGAGATACCAAAAATGCCCAAACAGCTTGTTTTTGCCTCCTCGTCGCTCCTGCGACGTTCTTTCTTCTTCCGCTCCTCTCCAATAGAAAAATACCCCTCGGGGAAGTCATCGGTGACACTCTGGAGTAGGTGTATCCGGGGATCACTCCAAATCGCTCTAAATCTCCTGAAATACGACAAAAACAACAAATCGTGAAACATATCGCAATATTGTCGATAAATCGTGAAAAGCGTGATTTGCGCGATCTGAATGGCATGCAATCATGCGGAAAAAAGGTGTAAAATAAGGAGTGATCAAAATCCCCCAAGCTTACGTCTTACTCGTCCTCGAGGAAGATAAGTAAAAGGCGAACCCGGTGGATTCGGAAAACGAAAACGACGAGAAAAACGAAAAACGAAGAACGAAGAAAAACGAAAAACGAAAAACGAAGAAGAAAGAAGAAAGCGAAGAGGGAAGCTGCTAGATCATTTTCTCAGGACGTGGGTTTTGCTTACTCATATAGCATGCACCGAATGTAAAATACATGTCAAAGAATTTTATTTCGATATCATAGTATAATGGTGCAAGTAGAAATAGAAAACCCAAGAATAATGATATAACATGAAAAACGGAATAATTTTAGAATTAACATCGTCTGAATCATTTGAAGAGGTATACAACATCGCAGATCACACACTTTTCAATTGAACGCTTTCTAAGAGGAGTATAAGAATATCACGCAATAGAATAGAAAGAATAGAAAAGTGTGGATTTCATGAAATGAGTGCTAGGCATAGATTTTTGGATTTCGTGAAGCTAAAACGATATCACCGAGTATAGAATATTACTTAGCCTAGGTTGTCGTGCAACGTCAAGTAGTCACTCTCTCACACATCATTGGATTCTCTCCCCCAAGCTTATCTATAAGCGTGGTGGCACAAAAACAATATTTACATCCCCATTTTTTATGAGGCTCCAAAAGTAATGAAAATAAAAACAAAAAGAGAGAAGAAAGAGAGAACATGAGATGGGATCGTTTATTGAGATTCTTTTCTCTTTTCTTTTCTTTTTTTTCTCTTTTTTTATTTTTTATTTATTTTTATTTTATTATTATTTTTTTATTTTTTTTTCAAATAGCATATATACACAATGATCCCAAATCAAAGAGAAATAAGGATATACAAGAATTTTTCTTTTTCTTTCTTTGGTTTTGGGAAATTTGGAGCTAGGAATTAATAGCGGGGGAAATGCCATATAATAGAATCGCTAAGGGGAGATTCACCAATGATTTTAAAATAGAGAATTGATGTCCAAGATATGTGGAGAAAGAAATAAATATGTCTCTCAGTTCACTCTATAGGACGTGCACGACAACTTCAGCAGGGTAATCTAATCTACTCAGTTTCGATCACAAAAAGCTAAACTAATCCAGATTTATCATAGCTAACATCATTCAATCATCCTGAAGTGAAATGTACAAACCATGCATATAGAAGTGATATAGGAAAAGAAAACGGTACTCCAGATATAAGCATTCAATGCGTGAATCTTGGTGTGTTTTCTGCGATAGCATACATATGAATATTCAGACTCAGCTAATAATAAAATTTCATACATTTTCATGCGGAAGAAGTGTGGGTTACTATCTCTAAATGCAAGGCAAATCACAGCATATGATATCAGAAATAAAATCTAAGACATGACAAATATAGCATGCATATTGAGAAAGCTAACTCCACGTCATCATCATCACAGAAAAGTCATCTCTAGCATGAGATGAAAAAGAAATAAAGATAAAGAGGGAAAATGAAACTATTTACAATGCAGCACACAAAGAAAATAAGAAAAACGTGATGCATGGTAAAAAGGAAAAAATGATGAAAATGACTGCGAAAACGGAAAATGGCGTGGAAAAACTAAAAATAAAGGTGGTAAATCGAAAAGAACGTGAGAACTCACTCCCCCAAGCTAAAGTGCACAGTGTCCTCAATGTGCGAAGTGTGGCACACCGAGAGACGTGTAATGTGAGGGGAAGGTGAGGATGCATGCATGAGGAAAAAGAAAAGAAAACAATGAAACGAAAAATATGATGCGGACATGATGCATGCATATATAGGAGTGATACAGATATAAAAGTGTGACACCAAAAACTCTCCCTCTCTCCCAAAAAAGATATATAAAGATATATAAAGATATGAACAAAATGTGTACCCAAAAAACAGTGAGGGGAGGGGGGTGGGCAAAACCATCAGGACCCAGCAGAGACGGGCAACACAACGGCAAAAAGAATCAATGGCATCAAGTGTGCCTAAGAGGGTGGGGCTGTGTCGTCTCCGTCCTGAGGCAGAGGAGGAGGAGGTGGTGGCTGGGGAACAGGCTGCTGAGCGGGTGTGGGTGTGGGTGTGGGTGTGGTAGCAGGCTGGGTGTGTGTAGGAGTGGGGCTGGGTACCTGCTGGGTGGGTGTGGGTACGCGAGGGAGCCGCTCTAGAACCTGGGTGAGGCAGTAGTGAATGTGCGGAAGTAGGTCAAAGCGGCGAGCCATATCGGTGACGGTGGCAGACAGGGTCCTAAGGTCACCTCTGAGGCCACTCACTGCCCCCTCGAGAGCGCGAATGCTCTGAAGTACAATGTCGGGGGGAGGTGGTGCAGATGGACGCACCTGTCTGTGCTGTGCAGGACGAGGCTGGCGTACTCGGGTGGCGTAGGTGATGGGCTCAGCAGGTAAGTGGACGAAAGGTGCTGTGCTCGTAAGTGTGGGCCTAGCCTCAGTGGGAGGCTGGGGCGTAGGCTGGTAAGAAGTGGAGGCAGCAGCAACGGAAGAGGAGTATAAAAGTGGCAACGAGGCGGCCAGAGAGGTCGGTGACACAGACGTGTGGACAGACGCCACGACACTCTCAGAAAATACGGCTGCGGTGGAGACAGAGGTGGAAACCACGGTCTCCACGACGGCAGCAAAAGAGGGCTCACCGCACTCAACTATAGTCAGCGGGTGCTCGGGTAGGGCAGAGGAAACGGGCTCAACGGACAGAGGGCCAACAGTGGTGATGGGCGTGAAAGTAGTGGAGGTGGTCGTAGGCGTGGAGGTAGTGGAGGTGGGCTCGGCGAGGGTACTCCCGACACCGGCAGAAGTGTGGACAGAGGTGTCGGGAGCAGCAGAAATATCGGGCTGCTGAGGGGCCACGGGGTCGGCAGGTGCAGCGGGGTCAGCAGGAGCAGCGGGGTAAGCGGGTGCAGCGTGGGCAGCGTGGGCCTGCTCAGCCTGCTCAGCCTCCTCGGCCTCAAGCACATAGGCGGTGGGGATCAGGAGATCCATCGCCGGAATCCAGTCCACCTGTGCTGGTGCTATCTGAGTCCGAGCTGGGCTCGGAAGGATCATGTAATCCGCACCGAATGGACCGTGCAACCAAACCCAGTGCCGCTGACCATACGGACGAAGCATCTTCATCCGGGCCATAACATCTATGGACAGTGAAGTGGGGCCTGGGGCTCGTCGCAGGTCGGCAGGAAGGTCCTCGCCGGTCATAAGAGTGAGCAGAGTGATCCGACCGTTGCAGCATATCGGTGAGCGAGCGCCCACCGATACGATGATGTGATCCAAAAACCAGCTCGCGATATCGATCACGACGGCAGGGACCAACTCGTCACCCTCCCTAGATAGGGCTCTGGGGCGCGTTATCGCGTAGAGCATATAAAGCTCCGGCGTGGACATCGTCCCAAGCTCATATCTCGCCAAAAAGGTAGTCGCCATAAGGCGCTGAGCTATGCGGAGGCAAGGGTGGACGATGGCCGAGGCCTTGGCCCTACTAGGATCGAAGGCAGCAGGTAGACCCGTAATCCGGGCCCAGAAAGCGCCGGCATCGAAGGAAGGTGGGGGGATGTGAGTGGGGGCGTAACCACGGTCGGCCCCGGGGACATCGGGCCACGAGAAGAATGCTCTCATCATACCAAGAGTGACCTGGCACTCCTGGTCCATGAACCTAAACGAGCATCCCTCGTCGGTCCGGGCGATAGAACTAAGGACCTCAAGTGTCAGACGAAGAAACGTGTCCGCCGACACCTGGAAGAAATCTCACCAGCCCACGTTATCATACAACGTGAGCATCCCCTCAAGTACCCCCAGGCATCCTAGGTCTGCAAGGTGTGCGAACCTGGAGGGTACGATCAAGCGCTGGGAAATGCGCTCGAAAACGACGCGGTGTGCGTCGTCCCGGAACGTAATTCCCAGCGGCCCGACAAGTGGAGACGGTGGTGGTGGCTGTGGGACGGCAGGGAGTGGCTGTGCGGGGGTGAATGGGCTGTGCGGGCTCTGCAGGCTGTGCGGGGTGTGCAGGGCCTGCAGGCGGAGGTGGTGGTGGTGTAGGCGGAGGATAGTCCTCCACCTCGTGGGAGGGGCCGGCATCATCCGACCGCTTCCGCTTGGCGGAAGCTCTCCTTGACCGCGGCCGTGTCCGGGGCAGCATATGGCCCCCGGGTGCTCACCAAAAACGTGAAAAGTGCGGCGTGCGTAAAATAAAGGAAAGAGTATACCGCGACACGCCGCGAGAGCAAAGCTATGGAAGCGTGCGAAGACGACGCCTCCACGTAGCCCAAAACAATCCCCGGAAGCTCCCCTGGGCTCCCCTAAGCTCCCCAACATACCGTGCACATCAAACGAAGAGATTAGCGTGTAATATTCAAAACATATGGGGGGGTTAGGGGTATAATAGATAGAAATTGAATTTAATTTGGGTTTGGGGTTCGATAAACACATGGATCGTCAAGAAATACGAGAGAGAGGAGAAAATAGGGTGAATAAGGCGTTACCGGAGTTGGCCGGAGGTGTGGCCGCCGGCGGCGACTCGGGCGAGGCGCGGCGACGATCGGCCGGAGTTGGGTGGCCGAGCGCCGGCGCGGGGCGCGTGGTCGGGCGAGTGAGGGGGAAGATCGGGGCCGAGGGAGTCGAAGGGTCGGGCACTGTGCGTTTTAATTCGTTTCGAAAAACGCGTCCCCACGCCCCCTTTTATAGAAAAAGTTACGACTCGGCCGAGTGACTAAGTCGCTCGGCCGAGTGAACTCGACGGAAAAATTCCTCCCCGCTTACGCTTCGGCCGAGTGGCCTTGCCACCCTCGGTCGAGTGGAGTAAGTCCACTCGGCCGAGTGGCTCAAGCTACTCGGCAAGACTCGCCATAGGAGCGTATCAGTTTTACTCGGCCGAGTGAATATATATACTCGACCGAGTAGCAATTATACTGAAATCAAGAAAAGAAACAGAGAGTTGGGTGCAGCAGACTTCCCTCGTTCGTGAGCTGCTCGGGCGGACGAACTTATGTGCTCGGTCGAGTGACTAGTATACTCGGCCGAGTGAACTTTGTTTTCTGCTGTTTGTCTTCGTTTGGGCTCTAAACTCTGTTTTTCTTCCTCCAGTCGATTTCATCTTCCTCCTAAGCATCGAGCGCATTCCTGGAGCGCTCCTCGTCGCCTTGTTCATCCTCCTAATGATAGGTACCTCGTTCTCCTCTCCTGTCAAAGAAAAATAGGACCAGTTATCACGAAATTTTTGGGCGAACGACTCAAAACACTAATAATTTCTAAAACAAAAATAAAGGAAAAGTAAAAATAAAGCGATAACCGTCGGGTTGCCTCCCGACAAGCGCTCGTTTAAGGTCGTGAGCTCGACCCCCTATGATTTTCAATTAATGCGGGATGTTTGGTGCATATGAGATGCACCCGTCAAATTTTCCGGGGAGAACGCTTGGATTCGGAAGTTGCGGCGGCGTGTTCTCCCTCGGTGGTCTCTCGTCTCGAATAGTGTTGGGAGGTGGCTCCCCCAAGCTAGCGCTTGCTCCGGTCCTCGGCTTCACCGGTGACACCGATTTCCGTATCGGCAGAGCTTTCTTCGGAGACTTCAATTTTGAGAGCTTGCAGAGCTCTCGAATCCTCGCGACATCAGCGTCACCTTCATCAACTTCGGTGGAGGGGTCGGGGGAATGCTCCATCTTCTCTTCTTGGTCCAAATCCGGCCCTTCCTCAAAATCTTCTTTGAATAGAGCGCCGATCGAATGGGGGATCGCCTCCTCGATAACCTCGTCAAGGAGGTCCATATAGTCCAGCTCCTCATGATAAGGCATATGTTTCATTGCCTTGAGAATATGAAGCTCCACCTTGATGTTGCCAACATTCAATGTTAGAGTTCCTTCACGTACGTCGACAATGACATCGACGGTGGCGAGGAACGGGCGTCCAAGTATTAGTGACGTATCTCCCTCCTCCTTAACATCCATGATCACGAAGTCACATGGCAAACATATGCCCCCCCGGGACTTGTAGCGGGATGTCCTCTGCAATCCCCACCGGCCTTGTGATCCGACCATCGGCAAGTTGTATCCGCATGTCGGTAGGCTTCAATTTTGTGCCGGTATTTAGCCTTAGGAACATAGAGAGAGGCATGAGGCTAACACTAGCCCCTAAGTCCACCAACGCCTTTTGTAGAGGGACGCCGCCCAAGGTGCAAGGAATTCGAAAACTCCCCGGGTCTTTGAATTTAGCCGGCTCCTTCTCTCTCTTGGTGAACCAAGAGCCCTCCTCGGCGAGCATAATTTTCTCCTTCCTCTTTCTTCCCGAAATCAAATCCTTTAAAAATTTGGCGTATGTCGGGATCTCAACGATAGCATCGAGAAAGGGAATATTGAGGCTTACCCCTCTCAAATATTCGAGAAACTTCGCTAGTCGCTTCTCCATTTTTTCTCTAGCAAGCCTCTGAGGGAATGGGACCGGTGGCATAAAACGCCTCTCTTCAATCAATTGCTCCGCTCTAGACTTTTCTTTTTCTTGCGGCTCTTTCTCCATCTCGACTTCAACGACCGGCTCAATTGGCTCTACATTCTCCTCCACGGGTTTCTCGGTTGGAATCATGACTGGAGTGGTATCCTTCCCGCCTCTAGTTGTAACGGCAACCACGGCATTGATGTGGTCGGTGTTGCCCCGTGGGTTTTGCTCGGGTTGAGCCGGTAATTGTTGAGTATTTCGATTGAGCAACGCCAATTGCTCCGAGATTTGGGCTACAACAGTTGTAAGGGAGTCTTGGCCCGCCTTCAAGGAAGCATTGATCTTATTTTGCTCGACCATAAACTCCTCCACTTTAGCTTCAAATTCGGATCGTTGTTGAGCTTGTGGAGGGTTTGGGTTTCTCCACCCTTGATTGTATCCGGGCGGCCTATAGGGGCCAACTTGTTGCTTTGGCGGGAAATTTTGTTGTGGAGGCCCCCTCGGTGGATAGTGTTGTTGTTGTGGTGGTGGTGGTCGAGCTTGTTGAGGTGGTTGTTGCGGCGGGTTTAAAGATCCTTCATTGTTGGCATAGGAGAAACCGGGATGGTTTCTAGTGGCCGGATTGGCCCAATATCCTTGGTTCCCCGCGACGTATTGAACTTGCTCCAAAGATCCCTCTCCTTGTTCTCCTCCCAAATACATAGCTTGAGATTGGTCTTGCCAATCACACATTTGATTTGTTGGTGCGGATGTGGAAGGGGTTCCTTGGGGTTCCGTGATATACCTCTCCAGTCTCTCCACCACCTTGTGGAGAGAATCGAACTTGTTTGTCAGCTCCGCTACGGCCTTCGCCTCATAGATGCTAGATGGCTTCAAGGAGGACGAAGAGTGTCCTCGCTCGTCGCCCCATTGTTGATTGTTTGAGGCCATCTCCTCAATTAGGGCCGTATCTTCGTCGGGAGTCTTCGATAGGATGGCACCATTTGCCACGGCATCAATAATCTGCTTGGTCCCCGGTTGGAGACCATTATAGAAGCTATGGACTAGCTCCCAATCTTCAATGCTATGGTGGGGGCACTGGTGCTGGAGGTCTTTGAAACGCTCCCAAGCCTCGTAGAGTGTCTCTTGGGGTCCTTGCTTGAAGGACATAAGAGCACTCCGAATCTTTACCGTCTTGGAGGGCGGATAGAACTTGTCAATGAACGCACTCGCCAACTCGTCCCATGTGGTAAAGACTCCCTCAGCTTGCGTCCTCAACCAATAAAGTGCTTTATCCTTTAATGTGAAGGGGAAGAGGCACAGTCTGATGGCATCGATGGAGACCCCCGTCATCTGAAATGTGGCGCACTTCGACAAAAATAGCTGGATGTGGTAGTGAGGATTTTCATGGGCGTTCCCGTGAAATGGATCCTGCTGCATCAGAACCACTAGTCCGGTCTTCAACTCAAAATTCTTGTCAGCCGCCAATTCCGGCATGGCAATGGACGAGGTCGTAGAAGAGGTCTTAGGCCGAAGCCTATCGCGAATGGAAATGATCCACACCATTCTTGTCGCCAATTGTTCCGCAGTTTTCGGGTTGGTCATAAACCTCCCTTCCGGATCTTGTCTCCTCTCCGCTCTGATTCTCCGCACAGTACGTTCAATCTCAGGATCAAATAATATAGCTTCAGGGTCCGCCGTTGATCTCGTGTACATGCAATGGGAAACAGAGTTTCAAAGAAATGATTAGCACAATGGAAGGTTTAGATAAAAATAAAGAAATAAAACAAAAGAAAGAAATAGCTAGGGTGGTAAGATCAAACACAATCGCCGTCCCCGGCAACGGCGCCAAAAACTTGATCGCATCCCGGATACACGTCCCGGAGCGACGGTTGTAGTTTTACCGCAAGCGCACGGTGTAGCGGCGAGCGGGTTATCGAACACAGGGAGGACGAATGAAAGTGCCTGCTCCAATCAACCTGGCTATTTGAACAGAAAAGAGGGAATTTGCCTTTTGGCGATCCTGTCACAACCGTCAGACAAAATATGGAGATATCAAATCAAATAAAGACGCCTAGGGAATGGGGAATCCCCGCTACTCATCGTATCTCGTCAATGTGATTCATTGGTATCAACATTGCTAGGGTAGAATTTCAGATGAACTAGTTGCAACTGAATGTAAAACCTAGCTCACGCTCTCGCGCTGTTGCCGGTCTATAGCTATCTTAGGTTTGGGTCCAATCTCTTGCAAACCCTAGCCTAGGCAAGCTAGCATTAGGATCAACATCATCATTCAATCACGCCCCGAGCCAACTCTCGTGCAAACTCGGGCCACGACCTAGTTTGGGATAGTTCCTACCCGTCCAATCTCTTGCAAACGGGTATCGGCATGGAATTGCAACCGAGAACCCTAGTATCAGTCCAATCTCTTGCAAACCGATACTACGGAAACTCAATTTGAACCCAATTCGGATTTCTAGGGTTTCCTATCGAATTGGGATCCAATCTATTGCAAATCCCAATCGATATGAACACCTAGCTATCCGTAGTAAATCGATCCCAAACTAACCCTAATAGCAATTCTAGCAATATTTCTACCAAATCGTCACAAATCAGAAATTGGTCTCGTAGGGTTCATCCCCACGCCCCAAGACGTATAGACTACTCACAATTCATATCACAAATGCAAGAATAAACAATGGAAATAACAAGAGAATTCATCACAATATGCAAACAAGCAATAAAAATGAGAGTTTTAATGGAGAGGGAGACAAACCAATAGAGTTCTCCAAGAATCCAACAAAAATAAGCTTTCCTCTCCTCTCCAATCACAAGAATCAAAAGCTAAAAAGTTTAATCTAAAAAGATGCAAAAAGTAAAGGGAAAAGCCCCCTAACCTAGGTTAAAAACTGGGGTTAAATACCCCCCAAAATCGTCCAAAAAACTGTGACCAAAATGCCCCTGCACAGCCTGAAAATCGCAATTTACGCTACAGGCAGCGCGTCGCACTCGGCCGAGTGACAAAAGTCGCTCGGTCGAGTAAGAAACCCTGAAAATTTCCAGTAAGTCTTGGTCTTCGGGGGTCTTCACTTCGGGGGTGGCTCGGCCGAGTGAGTTGTCGTCACTCGGCCGATGGATTCTATTCGCTCGGGCGGTCGGCATTTTCCACTCAGCCGAGTGGGTCTTCTGAAGCTCTGGCAGACGAAAAACAGTAAGTTGGCACTTTTTAATGGGCGTCGTCTGAGTGCCACTCGGGCGGACGGGGTCTCGTCACTCGGCCGATGTGGCTTCCGATACTCAGCCGAATGCACACATGAAGCGTGTCCGATCTGGTCGGTCGAGCGGTGTCTCGCTGGTCGGCCGAGCGACTCCTTCACTCGGCCGAGTGAGACACCAAAAATGCCCAAACAGCTTGTTTTTGCCTCCTCGTCGCTCCTGCGACGTTCTTTCTTCTTCCGCTCCTCTCCAATAGCAAAATACCCCTCGGGGAAGTCATCGGTGAGACTCTGGAGTAGGCGTATCTGGGGATCACTCCAAATCGCTCCAAATCTCCTGAAATACGACAAAAACAACAAATCGTGAAAAGTATCGCAATATTGTCGATAAATCGTGAAAAGCGTGATTTGAGCGATCTGAATGGCATGCAATCATGCGGAAAAAAGGTGTAAAATAAGGAGTGATCAATAACGAGTTTTACAAGTAAAACACGGACAAGTACAAGTCAAGTGGTTTACGTCAAGTGATCACGTCAAGTGAACACGTCAAGTGAACACGTCAAGTGAACACGTCAAGTAAACAAGTTGTGCACAGAGATTTTGTCTGCTGGCTAGAGTGGCTGATCGGGCCAACTCGTAAGCTCAGGTGACCGCTTATCCCTACCCCTCCATGTGTATCGAGCCAGGGCATTACCCCAAACACGGAATGCTCGCTTCTGGATCACGAGCCAGGAACTGTATTTAACACGTATGGCGTATGGTTATGCCTGCAACGCAGGTGCCTAGCCGGAAACAAGTAGATCGGGCATTGGCTATCAACCAACACACGTGGCCCGCTTCTGGAACACGAGCCAGGAAACACAAGTATTGTAGCGTGTGCTACGAATGCGACAGTCAACATGGATAGCATGGATGACAATTAATTCGCGTACCGTTAATTAAAATTAAACGTGACATGGTAGTTATGCAACATGATAAATGACAGATCTAACTTCGTTGTCAAGCTAGTTCCTGAAATTGCGCCTAGGCGAGTATCATTTCGTCGCCTAGTCTCTTTTACGCCTACACAAGCAAATGGCCCAAGACATGGCCTAAAACCCTAAGTGGCAAGTTTCACTTGCCTAGCACCGAGGATGACGATCACGAAGGTTCATCTCGCAAGCGCTAATCTACGGGGAAAGTCGCTGTTAAGGAGAAACAATCATCGAAACAACATTCATTTTCATTATGGTTTCATAAAAACACAAATGGGTTATGAGAATATTAAGAGATCGATTTATTACCGAATCGTTAGCGGAAGAACGATGTCGAGCAAGCACGGTGACGGAAGAACGATCCGGGAAACTAGGGTTCAGATCTGGAAATGGGGAGAAATTCTAGAGAAATGTGGTTTTGGGGATTTTTGGGGGTTTTCCGGCGACCTAGAGGTGGTGGCCGGCCAAAATGGAGAGGGAGAGGAGCTCTTGATGAAGGAGGAAGGCTAGGGTTAGATGGATGATGATTTGGGGAAGAAGGAGGCTCAGGAGAAATGAAAGAAGAAAAGAAAAACGTTTGGGGGGTTTAAATAGGCACAGCCGGCGGCTGGGAAAACCCTAGGTTTACGACAGCAGTTAGTCGGTCAAAGAAGGGTTGTTGACCGACTAGTTCAACAACTAGTCGGTCGGTCGACCAACTGTGACCGACTAAAACCAAACAGTAACTCAGGTTGTCGAAATGGTCAAGGAATTAGTCGGTTAAAGAACAATGGCTGACCGACTAGTTTGCAACCTAGTCGGTCGGTGGTTATTCTTGGACCAACTAACGATAAACAGTAACTTAGGTAAAATGTATCAAAGGAACTAGTCGGTCTGAGAGCAAGTTCTGACCGACTAGTTTCACATATAGTCGGTCGGTGGTTGTTCTTAGACCGACTAAAAGTAAACAGTAACTCCTGTACAATTGATTCAATGAACTAGTCGGTTCCAGTAGAGTTCCTGACCGACTAGATCTCAATCTAGTCGGTTGGTCCCCCTTCTTGAACCAACTAAAGTGCACTAAAAGTACCGAATTGAAGCGCGAAGTTCTAGGAAGATTCCTACGGCTTCTAGGATCACTCTAACTCTAAAATATGAGCGATTTGAAGTTCGTCATGAGTGACTTACTCCAAGATCAACGATTCTAAGGAAGAAGCTAGAAAACCACGATGAAACGATCGAAATGAAAGCTACGGAGACGAAAACCACACATGAGGAGAAAATCCACCAAAACATATATATATATATATATATATATAATATAGATAATCCAAATACATGAAAACCAGTCGTTACACCCTGTCTATCAAGAAATGGTGTGTAGATTAATGTGTATTGTTGTGTGTTTGTGCATGGATATAGATGTATATGTATGTATGTATGTATGTATGTATGTATGTGTGTATATATATATAGAGGAAAATTTTCAAATGAGAACATTTCGCACCGTGCGAAAATGTTTTTATCTTTTTTTGGAAATTTTTTTTTCAAAAATTCTTTTTTTCACCATCATTATATGTTGTTATACCCCCCTCAAAAAATAATGGTTAAGAAATAATGTCATTTGGCCTTCGATCAAGGCATTTCATCAAATTTGCACGTTTTGAGACCGTTAAATTTGTAATGGGTGGATGGGTGCTCTAATGCCCAACGGGTTCACCCATTATTTTCCCTGGGGTATATAATTGTATGGATTAAACATCAAAAAAAGAATTTTTGAAAAAAAATTCAAAAAAATAAAAAAAAGTTTTCGCACGGGCTTTCGCATGGGTTTTTTCGCACCCGAAGATTGCCATATATATATATATATATATATATATATATATATATATATATATATATATATATATATATATATATATATATATAGGGTAAAGTGTTCCTAGGGTGACTCCTTAGATTAAATCTAAGGAGTCGCCCCCATTTTCCCTCATATCCCACAATTTTTTTGGATTTTATTTTTCATGGGGTTGTTGTTCACCTCATGGATGATCAGCATACCAAAAATCAAGCCATTCCAATACTTTTAGAGCCACCATCTACCCCTTGCAACTTCAACGGTCTAAAAACGTGCTGAAAAACCATGAAGTTGCAAGGAGTAGATGAGGGCTCTAAAAGTATTGGAATGAATTAATTTTTGGTATGTTGATCATCCATGAGGTGAACAACAACCCCATGAAAAAAAATTCCGAAAAAAAATGTGGGATATGGGGAAAATGGGGGCGACTCCTTAGATTGAATCTAAGGAGTCACCCTAGGAACACTTTACCCATATATATATATATATATATATATATATATATATATATATATATATATATAAAAGCAGGTAGAATATAAGTCGTTATACTTGAAGGTATCATGATGTGGATACGATGTGATGTTGTATGAACATGGATGTGAGTAGTGATCTAAATACATGTAATAATACGTATAGAGACTTAATTGTAGCGTGTGGTGTATATGTTAACGTGTGAATATGTGTGCCAAGATGTTTATGTGAAGAACATATACGTATGTGTATGTAATGATGCATATGGTGCTATGGATGTGCTACTAAATGAATGATAGGATGTATCTGTAACATATGTGCGATACAGATGTGTATGGATGATAGTGAAGCATATAGAGTATATAAGTGTGGTGTAGATACGTATTCTTGTTTGTACTTCATGGGTAGTAAGGCCATCATACCTAGCTGACCTCGACAAGGATCACACCCTAGAAAGTTCGAGGACGAACTTTATTTTAAGGTGGGTAGGATGTCATGCCCTATTTTGCACTATACGTGTATTCTACTGAACACACGTGGTATTTCTACCTACGATGCATACGTGGGCATGAAATAAACATAGATATCGATGTATGTGACGTAGTTCAAGGGGGATTAGGCCGTAATACGGGGCTAAGGGAAGAGAATGCGAAATGTGAATACGTGAGAAGTGCAATTGACGGCGTGGGTGTAAAACAACAGGAATGTGTAAGACGTGTGTGTGAAGCATGTATGCATGTGTAGGCATGCATGGGTATGTGAAGGGAAGCCATGCAAGTGTGAAAGGGGTTAGGGGTCAATGGCAACCTCCGTAAAATTTTAGAAAGGCGAGGGGAAAAATGGTCATTTGGACCAAAAGTGCTGTGTGTACATACTTAAGTGGTCGGTGCATAAAGTAATGGCAAACTTTGTTGAGTATTGAACTCCCCGGATTTGGTTTTGGATGATGAGCAAACATAAATATATCATGAACTAACATTTTGTGAGTGCAGTTATGGAGATCGTCGCCAAATTCACGAGAACACTCAAAGCGACATCTTAAGACTTATCAAAGCTCGTATTCAATGCCTAAAGCTTCGTTGAAGCTTTTGGACCTTTTTGGACATCATGAAGATTTGATCGAAGCTTTGAAGACGGATCGTTTAGGTTTTTTTCATAGTCTTTTAGCTTCGATTTATAGAATGTTAAGCCTTGAGTAATTCTTACATTTCTATCTTCATAACGCTCATATCTTAGCTCTAGGATCTGAGTACAAGTTCATTCTAACTTCCTCGAAGTGTCGCGCTTCGATTCGGACTTGTTTGTGCATGTTAGTTGGTACAAGAAGAAGTACTGACCGACTAGATGGTGATCTAGTCGGTCAGCAACTCTTCTTGGACCGACTAGTTTGATTCCTTAATTTCTTGGACTTTACTGTTTACAGTTAGTCGGTCTACGTTGACTCACCGATCGACTAGTTTGTGAACTAGTCGGTCAGTGATGCTTCTTTGACCGACTAGTTATGACTTACTGTTCATGCTAAATTTCTCCTAAGCTACTGTTTATCGTTAGTCGGTCTAAGAACGTTTGGTGACCGACTAGTTGACAATCTAGTCGGTCAACTTTTGTTCTTGGACCGACTAAGTCAATTTGTATTCAGACTATTTCACTTTGCCTCTTAGTCGGTCTACGTTCACTGACTGACCGACTAGTTGTGAAACTAGTCGGTCAGAATGTCTTCTTGGACCGACTAGATTTCTAGGTCTGAATTCCTATCTCTTCTCAGTTCCTCACTTAGTCGGTTCATGTTGTCTCACCGACCGACTAGTTGATGAACTAGTCGGTCAGTGGTTGTTCTTTGACCGACTAGTCTGCTTCAGATTTAGATCCGTTGGAGTTTTGAAAGCGACGTTTCTCTCTCTATTTTCTCTTGATCCTTTAAATACCTGAAGGGGTTATTTTTCATAGGATCCAAGGCTGCTATTTCAGAGTTCTATTGATTCAAAGAGAAGCTTTCAACTCTCATCTTCAAGCTCTCCCATTCTCAAGAATCTCTCCCTCACTCTTATTCCTCAAGAGAGATTCATTGATTGTGAGCCTTCCAAGCCAAGGGCTTGATTCTAGGTCATCCATCTCATCCCTAGGCTTCCATTGCTGGTCATCTTCTTGAAGCTAGGGTTTGGTGACTCTTCCTCCATCAAAATCCTCTTTGCCCTAATTTGGTAAGAAATCTCAAGGCATAGGTATTTTGTTGGTAAGCATTTCATTTCAGTTATATTTGAATTGTATACTCTCGGTTGTGAGAGTTTGCGTGATCCCGGGTTGTGGGAATCACGGATATCGATTGTAGGTCGATTGCACTTGTGAGGTTTTCGCAAGTGGGCATAGTGGAAATCTTGAGTTAGGGTTTCTAACTCAAGTATCCGGAAGGGATCCGGGTGGTTGGGACGTAGGATCACCGGGAACAAGTTGGGGAGACTTGGGTGGATCCGAACCCATTAAACCATTTGTTTGCGTTTGCATTTATTCTTGTTGATCGTTGTTATTCCGCATTGTTGTTTGTTAATTGCACGATAATTAGGAATAACACTCCTTATTATTTAAAAGTACTATTCACCCCCCTCTAGTACATGTGCAGTAGCTTCCCAGGGCACTACAATTGGTATCAGAGCCAAGGTTCAAAGCTACACATAGCCAAATTTCAAAGCTTTGACGAACAACGACTACAACGTCTTCAAGAACCGCGATGGAGCTTCTTCAGTTATGGAAGGACTATCCTCAGTCAGGCCTCCACACTTCAACGGTACCAACTATGGGTACTGGAAATGCCGGATGCAAATTTTCCTCCGGAGCGCTTCACTATAGAGAGCCACCATGACGTAGTATGTCGAGCCTTCCGAAGAAGATTTTGCGAAGTGGACTCCCGCGGAGGTCGCCGCGGAAGTAGCCAATGCCAAGGCAATGAATGCCTTGAATTGTGCGTTGGAGCCCGAGGACTTCAACAAGATATGCACATGTAAGAGTGCATATCAAATATGGAACCAACTCCTCATATTGCACGAAGGATCGAGTACGGTAAAAGATTCTAAACTCGTCGTTGCTAATAAAGAATTTGAGTTGTTTCATATGGAGCAGGGCGAAACCATGAAGGAATATTACGCTCGCTTCGTGGATATATCAAACGACTTGGAAGCTCTTGGGAAGGTCTATACCCAAAAGGAGAAAGTCGCGAAGATTATCGACGGTCTTCCATCATGTTGGGAAAAGCGTACCTTCGCCATCGAGGAAGGTAATGACATGAATAAATATACCGTCGTACAACTAATGGGTACCTTGTTGTCTTACGAGGTACGCAAGGATAGTAAGATCCGAATGAAGGAAAAGATGAAAGCATACTTGAAGCAAGATGAGCCAAAGAAAAAGGGGATTGCCTTCAAGGCCGCTCCATCTACCAATGATGAAGAATCGGAAGACGAATTGGACATGGAATTCATTGCCCGTATGGCAAGGAAGTTCGATCGATTCCTCCGAGAAGGTATATCTTTGAATAAATCTAAACTTAGTTCGACTAATGCTTCTACTCCCGTGTGTTATAAATGCAACAAGCCAGGACACATCAAACCGGATTGTCCTCTCTACAAACACAAGGAAAAGGGGAAAGCATCAAAATACGACAAGTCGAGAAAGTACAAGAAAGGACTTGTTGGTACATTCACCGACTCCGAAGAGGATTCCTCAAGTGGAGAGTCGGATGATGGAAGAGTGGAGAAAGCAAAAATTTGCTTCATGGCGAATGAGGCAAAAGATCGAAAGTCCTCCTTCGATGATAGCGAGGATGAAAGTGAGGATGGTAGCGAGGAGGAAAGCGGAGAACCTACTATTGATGAAATGAGGTTAGCAAACCAAGAAATTTGGTCTAAATTTACTAAATTAGTAGATCGATATAATAAGACCAAAGATGAACTTGTCAACCTCCAAACCTCTCCTAAGTCTACCATCACCAACAATGACACCATTGTTGAGACTCTCGCCAATGAGAAAGCAAGTTTGCTTACTCATAATGGCTTGTTGAGAAATGAGGTGAAGTCCCTCAAATCTCAACTTGAGCATGTTTGTGTTGAGGATTCGGATGAACATGTGATAGCGGATTTGACGTCTCAAAACTCAACTTTGAGTATTGAGAATAAGAATATCAAATCACGTGTTTATGCACTCACATCGCAAGTATCCACTTTGGATGCTTCTTTGCATTCTCTCAAAGAGAAGTATGAGTGCACGTTAGGCCGTATCAATGATTTCAATAAAGGTAAGTGCCATTTGGATAATATCCTAAATGACTTACTTCCGGCCAAACACCACATTGGCTTGGGGTATAAGATGGGAGACTCATCCAGATCGCCTACCACCTTTGTTAGGCCGACATCCGATGCCTCGACGAGTGGGAGCAAACACCCCATTGGTAGTTCTCCTACCAATAGTGCTTCCACTTCGTACACACCCCCGATTGGAAAGAAACCCACTTTGGGTAGACCTCCAAAGAGGGGTCATGCATTTTTGTACTCACATGCTATGCCACGTAGGAACACACATCCTACTCCACCGGTGCATGCAAATGTTAATGATGATTTTTATACTCCGCACCCACGAGCACGTGCAAACACTCATATGAGACACCCACGTGCACGTAATCATGCTCATGCACATCCTAATGCTTATGTTCAAACATCTCATCAACATGTGCATGCCTACTCTCATAATCATCCTCATGCATACACACCTCATGCTTATCCACGTATGTATGCTACACCACATCATGGATCTCATGATCATCATAATGCTATTGCTAGATCTCATGCTCCTAGGCCACATGCACCACATAGAAATCAACATTTTGTGCATGCAACCACTAGGAAGATGATTCCCAAAATTTACACTATTTGGGGTCCCAAGAACACTAGCAATCATGATATGAATGTTTATGTGCAATCCTATATTAATGATGTTATTTTGAATGATGATTATGTTGGAAAGTCAAGTTCCTCTTGGACTTGGTTTCCGAAGGGTTAGTTCCTTTAGCTCTTCAATGCTTGGTACCATGAGTTTATGATCATGTTATGGGTACCAAGGCATATGTTTATAAAATTGATTTTGATTATATTAATTTATGGCTTACAATAATTTTTATTTCGTATTTCAAATTTGTTGTCTAATCCATTGGATCCAAAAGGATTTTTGGATACCAAAATGAAGTTTTCTAGGTTCAATCCACCGTGGGATACCAACCCTACCAACTCCTCGATTTGCGAAGACTTTCATTCAAACGGAGTTGATGGTGCTTAGGTAATGCACCAATGTAGGGGGAGCTTAATGTTGTAAGTATAATATTACATGTGGTATCCATGAGGGTTGAATGCATGCTTGGTTAGAATCTATTTCTTTACATTGGTATCAATTTGTTTCTCCTAGCATGATAGAATTGTGAATGCCATAAATGCTTTGAAATTCTTATCTATTTTTGGCATGACATGTTTTTAAAAGTTATTATGATGATTTTCGTATTACTTTTATCACCTTGTCACTTCTCATCGCACACTTCACTTAGTTTTGATGTGCTTTTACTTAATGTTCTTTTTCGATCGATATTGTGACATTTGATATTCTATGATGTGCACCACTCTTCTGATGGTTCATTCCTTTGTGCACATTTTATGTATGTCTCTGATATTGATTTCGTCGCTCGACGATTTATTTTGATTCATAGCTTTAGTTGTATGAAAACATAGAATTGTTTTCCATGCACTAAAATAGCTATAAATGTTGATATTGGAGAGTAAATTCATTTCATCAATAAGTGAATTTACATTTGATAGTTTGATGATTTAAGTTTTCGATTTTCGACTATGGTCTCATTGACACGCTTTGATTTTATTCGAATTTTATTTTGGTGTCATATGAAACGTGGTCGTATTCTTAGACTCCCATGCTTAATGAATTATTTGGACATGATTTATTGTCATTGGCTTCCTCCCGCTCTTTTTGGATTATGCCAAAGGGGGAGAGATATAATAATGGCATAATAATGGCATGTGCTAAATGATAATTTACCATGAATCTAATTTGATATGTTAGATTCAGGGGGAGTTAAGATATAAAAATGGATTACAAATCCTAAATCTCAAATATTGGATTTGCATTTTTACTTTCCTCGTCTGCTTGATGTATGTGCTTATTATTTCATGATTATCTAATGTGTCATCAATGCAGGGGGAGTAAGTATATTTCATTTAGTTCATTATTTTTGATTATTATTTATGTTGGTTTGTCATCACCAAAAAGGGGGAGAATGTTGAGTATTGAACTCCCCGGATTTGGTTTTGGATGATGAGCAAACATAAATATATCATGAACTAACATTTTGTGAGTGCAGTTATGGAGATCGTCGCCAAATTCACGAGAACACTCAAAGCGACATCTTAAGACTTATCAAAGCTCGTATTCAATGCCTAAAGCTTCGTTGAAGCTTTTGGACCTTTTTGGACATCATGAAGATTTGATCGAAGCTTTGAAGACGGATCGTTTAGGTTTTTTTCATAGTCTTTTAGCTTCGATTTATAGAATGTTAAGCCTTGAGTAATTCTTACATTTCTATCTTCATAACGCTCATATCTTAGCTCTAGGATCTGAGTACAAGTTCATTCTAACTTCCTCGAAGTGTCGCGCTTCGATTCGGACTTGTTTGTGCATGTTAGTTGGTACAAGAAGAAGTACTGACCGACTAGATGGTGATCTAGTCGGTCAGCAACTCTTCTTGGACCGACTAGTTTGATTCCTTAATTTCTTGGACTTTACTGTTTACAGTTAGTCGGTCTACGTTGACTCACCGATCGACTAGTTTGTGAACTAGTCGGTCAGTGATGCTTCTTTGACCGACTAGTTATGACTTACTGTTCATGCTAAATTTCTCCTAAGCTACTGTTTATCGTTAGTCGGTCTAAGAACGTTTGGTGACCGACTAGTTGACAATCTAGTCGGTCAACTTTTGTTCTTGGACCGACTAAGTCAATTTGTATTCAGACTATTTCACTTTGCCTCTTAGTCGGTCTACGTTCACTGACTGACCGACTAGTTGTGAAACTAGTCGGTCAGAATGTCTTCTTGGACCGACTAGATTTCTAGGTCTGAATTCCTATCTCTTCTCAGTTCCTCACTTAGTCGGTTCATGTTGTCTCACCGACCGACTAGTTGATGAACTAGTCGGTCAGTGGTTGTTCTTTGACCGACTAGTCTGCTTCAGATTTAGATCCGTTGGAGTTTTGAAAGCGACGTTTCTCTCTCTATTTTCTCTTGATCCTTTAAATACCTGAAGGGGTTATTTTTCATAGGATCCAAGGCTGCTATTTCAGAGTTCTATTGATTCAAAGAGAAGCTTTCAACTCTCATCTTCAAGCTCTCCCATTCTCAAGAATCTCTCCCTCACTCTTATTCCTCAAGAGAGATTCATTGATTGTGAGCCTTCCAAGCCAAGGGCTTGATTCTAGGTCATCCATCTCATCCCTAGGCTTCCATTGCTGGTCATCTTCTTGAAGCTAGGGTTTGGTGACTCTTCCTCCATCAAAATCCTCTTTGCCCTAATTTGGTAAGAAATCTCAAGGCATAGGTATTTTGTTGGTAAGCATTTCATTTCAGTTATATTTGAATTGTATACTCTCGGTTGTGAGAGTTTGCGTGATCCCGGGTTGTGGGAATCACGGATATCGATTGTAGGTCGATTGCACTTGTGAGGTTTTCGCAAGTGGGCATAGTGGAAATCTTGAGTTAGGGTTTCTAACTCAAGTATCCGGAAGGGATCCGGGTGGTTGGGACGTAGGATCACCGGGAACAAGTCGGGGAGACTTGGGTGGATCCGAACCCATTAAACCATTTGTTTGCGTTTGCATTTATTCTTGTTGATCGTTGTTATTCCGCATTGTTGTTTGTTAATTGCACGATAATTAGGAATAACACTCCTTATTATTTAAAAGTAATATTCACCCCCCCTCTAGTACATGTGCAGTAGCTTCCCAGGGCACTACAAACTTGTAATTACTTGAAAGTTGAGGGGTATTTAGGCAAGGGTATTTTGGTCATTTTATATTTGTCATGATGATTTAGGATGAGGATGGGGAGATTTTTCTTAAGAAAATTCTAGGTTTTCTTTCTTTTCTTCATTCTTATCCTTTCTTTCCCTTTCTTTTCATTTTTTTTCTACACACTTCTCATTTTCTCCTCCTCCTTGACCTACCCATCCCCTCCCCCATGGCATGGCCGAAATACTCCAACAAAAAAAAAGAAGAAGTAGAAGAAGAAGAAGAAGAAGAAGAGGAAGAGGAAGAGAAAGAGAAAAGGAGAAGAAAGAACTCTTAAGGTAGGAAACTAACTTGGGTTTGGAATTCAATTAGGGTTTTATTTTATCATGTTTTTATACCATGTTTTATCAATATGAATTAGTGGTAATCAAATCAACATGTCATAATCCAATTTTCTTGGATTTCCCTTGAAAATTCTTAGCAAAGTTATCCCCTTTGAAATTCTGAAATCTTGATGTCTGATTTTGCCTTGATTCTGGTTACTGTTGCTCAAATAAGGGTTCGAAAAAAATATGAGCTTGTAAATCTTGAAGTTCTAACCCAAAATCATATAAATTTTGATATATGTTCAATTCAGAATTTGGGAGCAAAAATTCCATCTTTACAACATATCTGTTTGATTTTCAGTCTTGACACAGTTTAGTAAAATTGGCCTAAACACCTGCACACATCATGGAATTTTATGATTTTGGTCTTGTTGGAAAGTTAACAAGTTTTAAAAATTCCTCAGAGTGCTAATATGTTGAATTTTTGGCTGCAACGTGACCAAAATTGGCTTTCAATACAGACCCTGAAATCTGTCTGAAAAACAGATATGACACACTTCACCAAATAATTCACCATAAATCACCTGATTAATATTTTTGCATGAAATTTTATCTGTGAATCCAGGACTAATATATCTATAACTTTCATTTTTGACAATTTGTCAAATTCTCAATAAAAACTGATGACGCATGCCCATGAATTGTCACTTTCTGCAAATTCCAGCAAGTTGAGCCATTTCTATCGGGTGTTTAGTATGTATTGTTGTCGATTGTGCTTTAATTCTCCATTTTGTTGTTATTATGTAAATGGAATCTGATTAATGAGTTATGCTATTATAGTTGCTAATGTGATTGAGATGTTGTACATGATGCATGCCACATGTTTGTTGAAATACCCCAATGAATGTGAAGTTGAAGAAATATGGAAATTTAACCTATATGCTCTTGTATCAAGAACCTTGTTATAAATTGATAATGTTGGGGACATGGATGGCATGAGCTACACTATTATACATGAATTTGTAAATGATGTGATGGAGGGTATGTCACGTGAGTGATGACCCAGATTGCTATGTAATGATGCGATGACTGAGGGCATGGCACTTAGGTGCATGACTCGTGTTGATGAAAGGAAGTTACTGAATGTGTACCACGCCACCATGATTCCTATAATGGAACTTAAAATTCTTAAGTGATATATGGGAATGTCTCAATCCCCTCCAAAAGGGGGTAAGTTAGCAAAACCAGGGTTTAGGTGGGATTTGAGTAAATTGTGGATATTAGGCCTGGACTGAGAAGTTGGGGGAAATGATTATGTGATATATGTTATTTATACCCACTCCCCTTTACCGGGATTGGAGGGGACATACGGAGGTTGTGTTACTGTGGGAGAGCCTCACTCCTACCAAGGATGGGGGTACTGGCATCACTTTCCCTTCCCTTGCCTGTTCTTTGTGACTTTGTGCCATGCCTTAGGCACTTGCACTTATCTTATTAGATAATGGTTGCCTGAACACATGTGTTATTATTATTGTTGTTGTTGTTGTTATTCGTGCTAACCCTTTTTCTTGCAGTAGGTCGACAATGGACCGCATGTATGATCCCCTTACTTAGCTATTTACTTTTCATCACGTTACTTAGTTGCATGCCTTAGTTCACTCTCCTTGTCTTGTGGATTAATAACCTTAGAACGGAGTTCCAAATCCAAGTTGGTTCCTACTGGGGCACGCAAATCCGTTACTTAGTTGCATGCCTTAGTTCCCTTGCCTTGCCTTGTTTATTCTCAATACTCAAAGTTGAGTTTTGAGACGTCAAATCTGCTATCACATGTTCATCCGAATCCTCGACATGAACATGCTCAAGTTGAGATTTGAGATTTACAATCTCATTTCTCAAATCTTCAACAACGGTGTCGTTGTTGACGATGATAGGTTTAGGCGAGGTTTTAAGACTATCTAACTCATTTTTAGTCTTAATAAATCTACTAGCCAATTTAGATAACTTATACCAAAGTTGTTCGTTGGCTAATTTAAGTTCATCCATGGTTACCTCACCGCCTTCATCCTCGCTTTCCTCGCTTTCATCGCTTTCATCGGAGGAACTCTCTTGAACATGTTCCTCTTTTCCCATGAAGCACATGTGTGCTTTCTCCACGCGTTCATCATCCGACTCTCCACTTGACGAATCCTCGGAGTCGGTGAATGTCCCGACAAGTCCTTTCTTGTGCTTTCTCGACTTGTCGTGCTTGGATGCCTTCCACTTCCCCTTGTGTTTGTTTAGAGGACAATCCAGCTTGATATGTCCTGGCTTATTACATTTATAACACACGGGAGTAGAAACATTAGTAGAACCAAACTTAGATAAATTATTAAACTTACCTTTTCGAAAGCATCGGTCGAACTTCTTTGCCAAATCGGCCAAAGTTTCCATGTCCAACTCATCTTCCGATTCTTCTTCCGATTCTTCATCATCGGTAGATGGAGCGGCCTTGTATGCAATCGCCTTTTTCTTTGGCTCGTCTTGCTTCAAGTATGACTTCATCTTTTCCTTCATCCTTATCTTGCGTTCCTTGCGTACCTCATAAGAAATCAAGGTACCCATCAGTTGAACGATGGTATATTTACTCATATCGTTACCTTCCTCGATGGCGAAGGTACGCTTTTACCAACAAGAAGGAAGTCCATCGATGATCTTTGAGACTTTCTCCTTTTTGGTGTAGATCTTCCCAAGAGCTTCCAATTCGTTGGAAATATCCACGAAATGAGAATAGTAGTCCTTCATAGTTTCACCATGTTCCATGTGAAACAACTCAAATTCTTTGTTAGCGACAACGAGTTTAGAATCTTTTACCGTACTCGTTCCTTCGTGAAAGATGAGGAGGGAGTTCCATATTTGATATGCACTCTTACATGTGCATATCTTATTGAAGTCCTCGGGCTCCAATGCGCATTGCAAGGCGTTCATTGCCTTGGCATTTCTTACCTCCGCGGTGACCTCCGCGGGAGTCCACTTCGTAAAATCTTCTTCGGCGGGCTCGATATACTCCGTCAACGTGGCTCTCCACAATGAGGCGCTCCGGAGGAAAGTTTCCATCCGGCATTTCCAGTACCCGTAATTGGTACTATTGAAGGAGGGAGGCCTAGTTGAGGATTGCCCTTCCAATACTGAAGAAGCTCCATGACGATCCTTGAAGACGTTGTAGTCGTTGTTAGTCATAACTTTGAACTTGTAGCTTTAACCTTGGCTTTGATACCAATTGTAGTGCCCTGTAAAGCTACTGCACATGTACTAGAGGGGGGTGAATAGTACTTTAAAATAATCAAGATAGTTATTCCTAATTATTGTGCAAGAAACAAACGACAATGCGGAATAAACAACAATCAACAAGAGATAGTCAAACGCAAACAAAACATGTAACGGGTTCGGATCCACCCAAGTCTCCCCGACTTGTTCGCGGTGATCGTACGTCCCAACCACCCGGATCCCCTTCGGATACTTGAGTTAGAAACCCTAACTCAAGATTTAGCACTATGAAATTCTTGTGAAAAACGTTCACAAGACCAAATCATACAAATGACATGTGACTCCCACAAACCGGGATCACACCCTCTCTCACAACCGAGAGACAAAATTCAAATAACAATTGAAATTAAATAAGAAACACTTACCACAAAATCCTATGCCTTGAGTATAACTTACCAAATTAGGGCAAGACGGGATTTTGGGGAAGAAGATGTCACCAAACCCTAGCTCCTTGAAGATGACCAGTAGTGGAGGCCTAGGGTGGAGTATGGTGACTGGAATCAAGCTCTTGGCTTGAGAAGCTCACAATGGAGAGAATCTCTATTGAGGAATTAGGGCTCAAGGATTTGAGGGAGAGATTCTTGTGAGGGAGAGAGAGCTTTGAAATAGCTTGGGAGAGCTCTTCTCTTAGGTCTGAAATTGCTTGGAAATAGGACCTCTAACCCCTCTTCAAATGAATCAAGATTCTATTTAAAGGGGCAAGAGAAATCGAGTTTGAAAGAATCCCAACGGCTCTATTCTGAAGCAGATTAGTCGGTCTAAGAAGGATCACTAACCGACTAGTTCATCAACTAGTCGGTCGGTGATTCAACATGGACCGACTAACAGCTCAACAGCCAAAAGAGTGATTTCCAGGCAATATGAACTAGTCGGTCTAAGAAGACTTGCCAACCGACTAGTTTGCCAACTAGTCGGTCGGTGAGTGTTCTTTGACCGACTAAGAGTGAAATGCACGTAGCTGAAGACATGTTACACTAGTCGGTCTAAGAACAAATGCTGACCGACTAGTTTCACAACTAGTCGGTCGATGAATGTTCTTGGACCGACTAAATGTAAACAGTAACTCAGGCTGTACAGAGGCAAGCTCAACTAGTCTGTCTGAGAAGGATTCCTAACCGACTAGATCGTCATCCAGTCGGTCGGTGAACCTTCTTTGACCGACTAATTGATCGACATGGCTGAGCTGAAATGAGTTAGGACATCTAGTCGGTTCATGAAGAGTTGCTGACCGACTAGATCGTCATCTAGTCGGTTGGTGACTCTACTTGAACTAACTAAGATGCACTAGAAGCCGAGGGAAGAAGCGCTAAGCTTCGGGAAAGTTTCTAATGGCTTCTATGATAATCCTAGCTCTAAGATATGAGCGAAATGAAGATGTTAATGTAAGTCCTACTCAAGGCTTAACATTCTGATCTATGAAGCTAGAAGACAATAAATAATACATGACGAACCGTCTTCGAAGCTTCAATCTTCATTCTTGACTTCAATAAAACTCCTTGAGCTTCAACGAAGCTTCAGGCACACGATCACGCGTATTGAGAAGTATTGAGACGTCGCTTTTGATATACGTATTCTTTTGGCGACGATCTCCATAACTGCGCTCACAAACAGTTAGATCACATTATTTATGTTTGCTCATCACCCAAAACCAAATCCGGGGAATCAATACTCAACATTCTCCCCCTTTTTGGTGATGACAAACCAACATAAATAATAATCAATAATAATGATTCAAAAGGAAATTTACTTACTCCCCCTGCATTGATGACACGTTAGTTCCATATTAAACAATAATCATATGCATCAAGCAGGCGAGGGAGATATAAAATATGAATCCTATTATTGCAATTTAGGATCTAAATCCATTTTATATCTTAACTCCCCCTGAATCTAACATATCAACTTAGATTCATGGTAAATTGCTTTGACATCAATTAGCACATTGTCATTATTATTAATTCTCTCCCCCTTTGGCATTAGCAAAAAGGGCAGGAGGAGATCAACGACAAGATTACAATGGCTAAGAAATAAAAGCAAGAGAGTCTAAGAATACGACCACGGTCCAAAGTAAAATAACAAATCATCAAACCATAGGCGAAAATCGAAAAACGAAATCATCAAACCATAGGCAAAAATCGAAATATGAAATCATCAAACCATAGGCGAAAATCGAAAAACGAAATCATCACAACTCAAATTAATTTCACTTATTGAGTTATGGAACATACTCTCCAATATCAACATTCTTAGTTAAATAGTGCATGGAAAACAATTCTATGTTTCCATAGAAAGAATTTCTATTTAACCAAGTTAATCGTCGAGCGACGAAATCAACATCAGAGACAAAAATCCAATGAATACCAAAAGTGGCAAAATGATACCAAAAGTAACATGCAAAAGTGTTATGCCAAAAACAATATAATCATCATTGAACTTATGGCATACACAATTCTAGCATACACATTGAAACAAAGTGATACCAATGTAAATATTCTAACAATGCATGCATTCAACCTACATGGATACCAAATGTATATTAAATGTAAGAAGATACTTACAACATTACGCTCCCCCTACTTTGGTGCATCACTTAAGCACCAACAACTCCATTTGAAGGCAAAATCCTTTGCAAAACAATGAGTTGGTAGGGTTGGTATCCCTAAGTGGATTGAACCTAGAAAATATCATTTTGGTATCCAAAAATCTTTTTGGATCCTATGGGTTAGACAACAAATTTAACATATTAAAAGTAACCCATATCCTAACTAAATTCAAATTAACATGCACATCCACGATTAATATGCAAATAGAAAATAAAACAATTCTTACCACAATTGTGTTGGTACCTATAAAATGAAATTAAACTAATGGTACCAAGCAATGAAGGGTCAAAGGAAACTAACCCTTCGGAAACCAAGTCCACGAGGACCTTGATTTTCCAACATAATCATCGTTCAAAATAATATCATTAATAAACGATTGCACATACATATTCTTATTATCCATGCTTGTGTTCTTCGGACCCCAAATGGTGTGTCTTGGGAGTCCTAATCCTATTGGGAACATGCATACGTTGTTGATTTCTATGTGATGCATGTCGTGGATAAGCGTATGGCATATGATGCAATGGTGCATGATGATAATTATTCATATGAGAATGAGGATGAACATATGCTTGTGGTGGAACACGTGCATGAGTGTGTCTCACATTGTGTGCACGTGCTCGTGGGTGCGGAGCATAGAAATCATCATATGTGCTAACATGTGGAGTAGGATGTGTGTTCCTACGTGGCATGGCATACATGAAAGCATGACCCCTCTTTGGAGGTCCACCCAAATTGGGTTTCTTTCCAAATGGAGGTGTGTTCCTAGTGGAAGCACCATTGGTAGGAGAACTACCCATGAAGTGTTTACTTCCACTAGTAGAAGCTTCGGACGTTGGCCTAATAAAGGTGGCAGACGATTTGGATGCATCTCCCAACTTATACCCCAAACCAATGTGATGATTGGCAGGAAGTAAGTCATTTAGGATATTATCCAAATGGCCCTTTCCTTTATTGAATTCATGAATTCGGCCTAATGTGCACTCATACTTCTCGGTGAGAGAGTGCATCGAAGCATCCAAGGTGGACACTTGCGATGTGAGTGCGCAAACACGTGATTTGAGATTTTTATTCTCAATACTCAAAGTTGAGTTTTGAGACGTCAAATTCGCTATCACATGTTCATCCGAATCCTCAACATGAACATGCTCAAGTTGAGATTTGAGATTTATAATCTCATTTCTCAAATCTTCAACAACGATGTCGTTGTTGACGATGATAGGTTTAGGCGAGGTTTTAAGACTATCTAACTCATTTTTAGTCTTAATAAATCTACTAGCCAATTTAGAAAACTTATACCAAAGTTGTTCGTTGGCTAATTTAAGTTCATCCATGGTTACCTCACCGCCTTCATCCTCGCTTTCCTCGCTTTCCGCGCTTTCATCGGAGGAACTCTCTTGAACATGTTCCTCTTTTCCCATGAAGCACATGTGTGCTTTCTCCACGCGTTCATCATCCGACTCTCCACTTGAAGAATCCTCAGATTCAGTGAATGTCCAGACAAGTCCTTTCTTGTGCTTTCTCGACTTGTCGTGCTTGGATGCCTTCCACTTCCCCTTGTGTTTGTTTAGAGGACAATCCGGCTTGATATGTCCTGGCTTATTACATTTATAACACACGGGAGTAGAAACATTAGTAGAACCAAACTAAGATAAATTCTTAAACTTACCTTTTCGGAAGCATCGGTCGAACTTCTTTGCCAAATCGGCCAAAGTTTCCATGTCCAACTCATCTTCCGATTCTTCTTCCGATTCTTCATCATCGGTAGATGGAGCGACCTTGTATGCAATCGCATTTTTCTTTGGCTCGTCTTGCTTCAAGTATGACTTCATCTTTTCCTTCATCCTTATCTTGCTTTCCTTGCGTACCTAATAAGAAATCAAGGTACCCAATAGTTGAACGGCGGTATATTTACTCATATCGTTACCTTCCTCGATGGCGAAGGTACGCTTTTACCAACAAGAAGGAAGTCCATCGATGATCTTTGAGACTTTCTCCTTTTGGGTGTAGATCTTCCCAAGAGCTTCCAATTCGTTGGAAATATCCACGAAACGAGAATAGTAGTCCTTCATAGTTTCACCCTGTTCCATGTGAAACAACTTTAATTCTTTGTTAGCGACAACGAGTTTAGAATCTTTTACCGTACTCGTTCCTTCGTGAAAGATGAGGAGGGAGTTCCATATTTGATATGCACTCTTACATGTGCATATCTTATTGAAGTCCTCGGGCTCCAATGCGCATTGCAAGGCGTTCATTGCCTTGGCATTTCTTACCTCTGCGGTGACCTCCGCGGGAGTCCACTTCGCAAAATCTTCTTCGGCGGGCTCGAGATACTCCGTCAACGTGGCTCTCCACAATGAGGCGCTCCGGAGGAAAGTTTCCATCCGGCATTTCCAGTACCTGTAATTGGTACCATTGAAGGAGGGAGGCCTAGTTGAGGATTGTCCTTCCAATACTGAAGAAGCTCCATGACGATCCTTGAAGACGTTGTAGTCGTTGTTCGTCATAACTTTGAACTTGTAGCTTTAACCTTGGCTTTGATACCAATTGTAGTGCCCTGTAAAGCTACTGCACATGTACTAGAGGGGGGTGAATAGTACTTTAAAATAATCAAGATAGTTATTCCTAATTATTGTGCAAGAAACAAACGACAATGCGGAATAAACAACAATCAACAAGAGATAGTCAAACGCAAACAAAACATGTAACGGGTTCGGATCCACCCAAGTCTCCCCGACTTGTTCCCGGTGATCCTACGTCCCAACCACCCGGATCCCCTCCGGATACTTGAGTTAGAAACCCTAACTCAAGATTTAGCACTATGAAATTCTTGTGAAAAACGTTCACAAGACCAAATCATACAAATGACATGTGACTCCCACAAACCGGGATCACACCCTCTCTGACAACCGAGAGACACAATTCAAATAACAATTGAAATGAAATAAGAAACACTTACCACAAAATCCTATGCCTTGAGTATAACTTACCAAATTAGGGCAAGACGGGATTTTGGGGAAGAAGATGTCACCAAACCCTAGCTCCTTGAAGATGACCAGTAGTGGAGGCCTAGGGTGGAGTATGGTGACTGGAATCAAGCTCTTGGCTTGAGAAGCTCACAATGGAGAGAATCTCTCTTGAGGAATTAGGACTCAAGGATTTGAGGGAGAGATTCTTGTGAGGGAGAGAGAGCTTTGAAATAGCTTGGGAGAGCTCTTCTCTTAGGTCTGAAATTGCTTGGAAATAGGACCTCTAACCCCTCTTCAAATGAATCAGGATTCTATTTAAAGGGGCAAGAGAAATCGAGTTTGAAAGAATCCCAACGGCTCTATTCTGAAGCAGACTAGTCGGTCTAAGAAGGATCACTAACCGACTAGTTCATCAACTAGTCGGTCGGTGATTCAACATGGACCGACTAACAGCTCGACAGCCAAAAGAGTGATTTCCAGGCAATATGAACTAGTCGGTCTAAGAAGACTTGCCAACCGACTAGTTTGCCAACTAGTCGGTCGGTGAGTGTTCTTTGACCGACTAAGAGTGAAATGCACGTAGCTGAAGACAAGTTACACTAGTCGGTCTAAGAACAAATGCTGACCGACTAGTTTCATAACTAGTCGGTCGATGAATGTTCTTGGACCGACTAAATGTAAACAATAACTCAGGCTGTACAGAGGCAAGCTCAACTAGTCGGTCTGAGAAGGATTCCTAACCGACTAGATCATCATCCAGTCGGTCGGTGAACCTTCTTTGACCGACTAATTGATCGACATGGCTGAGCTGAAATAAGTTAGGACATCTAGTCGGTTCATGAAGAGTTGCTGACCGACTAGATCGTCATCTAGTCGGTTGGTGACTCTACTTGAACCAACTGAGATGCACTAAAAGCCGAGGGAAGAAGCGCTAAGCTTCAGGAAAGTTTCTAATGGCTTCTATGATAATCCTAGCTCTAAGATATAAGCGAAATGAAGATGTTAATGTAAGTCCTACTCAAGGCTTAAGCATTTTTATGTTGAGGACACGATGTTGAGGACACGATGCATTTTTATGTTGGTGGTGATGTTGTGGTGGATGCATGTGAAGGCACGAGCGATATGGATGATATTGGAGAGCCTAAGTTATGTTTCCCGTCTACTACATCTGCCCATTTTGAGGTGTACGAGTGCATAGGACGGACTGCTGAGAGAGTTTTCTTCGATGATGCAGAGGAGGATATAGGCGAGGGAGTGAGTTTACAGACCATGACAGAGCCCGAGCCAGACCTTCCTCCCACTTCAGTGATGCACCAGACCATCATTCATGGAGATTTTCAGGATACACTTCATAGTCTGGGGAGGTCTGTGGAGCCTACACTTTCTGATAGCGAGGATGATTGCAAGATGGTTTACGTTGAGCCTGAGCCGTCGTCTCCTCCAGATTCTCTTCTGCAGCCGCTTCCTCCTCCTACTGAGGCAGCGTATCATGCCACACCTAGCACCATTATTCAGGGAATCCCCACCATCTCATGCCTTGCATTTCTGAACCCAAATTTTCACTTCCATATACATTTGCTTCAGATTGTCGACTATTGCATTTAAATTCTTTTATTTGTTTTGACGACCCATTTTGAAATGCTTCTGCAGGGCATGAGGACATGACTTGGATTGATGCAGCTCGTCTCCCACATGACACATATTATCCAAAAGAGACGCTGGGAGTTGCATTGCTGGAATCCAAGGAGGCCGGTGGAGGCCTAGCTCTAAAGCAGCTGGCGGAGGAGCAAAAGGAGATGATAGATCAGCTACCTCCACCGTTATACATTCGAGATCTGCCTTGTGCCACGGTGTGTTATTTCCAATAGTGTAAATAAATAAATATTTTATTTTAGTGCTTTCGTATGTTTTTCTTTTCTTTTCTAGGATCTTTTGCCGAGATCTAATACTCTCCCAACATTAAGGACAATGTCTATTTTAAGTTGGGGGGAGAGTGTTAGAATCTTTAGGATTGTTAGGATTTTGATGTTAGCGTAAATTTTTTTTTGAGACACCTCCATTTCGCCATCACCCATTGCTCTTTATTGTATATCATATTTGTCCTCCTCGTCCCTACGCCACTAGCTTTATGCGTAGTCCCTACATGCTTTAATGCCATGCAATTTTTTCGGATTATTAATTTGGTATTAACTTCTTTGATGTTGATTGTCATGTTTTAATTTCTTTTCCATTTTGGAGTCAAATGTTAATATGCCATTTATGAAGCTATTTTATACGTCGTGATATCTCTTTGAAATAATTTGGGAATAGTTTGGTGTAAGTGATTGCATGATTTGGAATGAATGGCTTAGTTTTTAATTGGATTGGGTGTGGCCTTATGGTGCATGTTTTGTTTTCCTCTTAAGGAGTGGGTGGATGAGTTGATAATTCATGTTTAGAATAAGAAAGAGAGTTAATATAAGCGAATGGTTTTTCTAATCAAATTGAGTAGTCGGTGCCCCCACGAAACATTGGGGAGGACGCCGAAGATGAGATTTAGGGAATCATTCCATCCCTTTGCCTATATAGCGTTATCGCGTGTATATAAAAGGGGGCGGTGTTTGCATTTCATAGCGTTATCGCATGAATGCAAAACTTAAACATACAAAATCCAAAAGAATACAAAAATGAGAGAAACAGAAAAGAAAAAGAAAAAAAATGAATGAATAATGAAAGAATAAGCAACATGAGTGATGCAATCTCATCTTCCACAACTTAGAAGAATTTCTTTTGTTTTGGCCATTTCCATGAAAGTTAGAAACTTTGTCATTTATGATATATCCCAAAGAATGTGATACGGTGCTTACTACTTCACTTTTCTTTGAATTGGATTGAAGAGAATGTCATTTGTTGTTTACTTTCATACATTGGGTATATTGGCTTTGAAATCATTTAGAAATATCATTTGGGGTATGCCATGAGGATATTGTGAGTTGGTGCATGTTTTCACTTGAATCCGAATTTATCGCATATTTTGCTAGGGACTAGCAAAAAGCTAGTTGGGGGGTGTGATTCGGAGTGAAAAGTGTATATTTATACCTCCTAACTACCTCCATTTTGTGCTAAAGATTAGGCTTAATCTTGCTCTTTTTGGGTATATTTTCACTTCATGTCACTTTTAGAGCTTATTCTCATTCTTTGCACAAAATATAGATTTTATCGTTCTTATTGGCTTCCTGATATTTTTCATGTGCTCCTGCTATTACTGTGATCATATGGTCAATTTTTGAGAATTATTTGAGCAATGGATTATTTTGTATGAATTTTGGGAGGTCAATATTGTTTATAATAGTCATTATATTCATTTCATCATCATATAGACTGATTTCTCCTTCTCCTATTTTTCAGGTACTCCTAATAGTCTTGGGGATTTTTCAGAATTTTCTGGGATTTTTCTGGGATTTTTGGGTATTTTTAGTGGATTTTTGGAGGAGAAAATAAACATGGGGAAATGGATTTAAAAGGGGTGCCACGTGGCGCGATCTGGAGGCGCCACGTGGCATCGATCCGACCGCAAATTGCTTTATTGCGGCCCGCAATTTTTTGTGGGCAGCGCTGTTTGATTTATAAAAAAATATTTAAAAAAATACAGAAGAAGCTCGCTTCTTCTCGCGGGCGGGGCACGCGCCATCTGCGTGCCCCGTTCAGGTTCAGCAGCCCGCTCCCAGCGGAGCGGGCGGGCGCGATCTGGGGTCGGATCCGACCCGATCCGGCCCCGTTTCGTTTTGTGCAGCAGGTGCGCGATTAAGAAGCGACGGGTCGGGCGGCCAGCGCCCGACCCGCAAGCCCATTTTTTGGCTTATTTGCGGCCTGAAGCGTTTTTTGGGGAAGTCAGTTCTGTTTTTTTTGGAGATTTTGGGGGGTTTTGAAGCCCTCTTCTTTCCCAAAAGGCTTGGGCTAGGGCTTGGAGGCCATGGGAGGCTAGAAAGCTTGGTGGAGGAGCAAATTGGAGGAGGCTAGGGCTCATTTGGAGAGATCTTGGTGAAATCTTTCCTCTTCCCCTTTGTATTTTTGCTTTTCTCATGTTGTATTGAACTTTGGATGAATTTGTCTAAAAATCTCATCTTGTTTAGTATGATTGAGTAGTGTTAATTTGCTTAGGTTGTGATTCATTGTGATTGGTTGTTAATTTTGGTTCCAATTGCCTCTTGCCTATTATCAATGTTGATGTTAGATGAATTATTAGAGCACAATTTCATTGGTAAAGACCCGAAAGGGTACAATTCGAGATGAATCCATGTTCCTAATTTGATTAGTGCCATGAGATGCATCCATCGTTATTGCAAAACTATTGTATGCTTGAATGTAAAATTTTCCGATCGGGATTCCGTAGTCGGATGACCGATTGAGTTATTTGTGGGTGATTTGGGCTTGATTGACACCGATCTTGGTGAACCCACAACCCATGCTCCTTACCTAGCTATCCTACCTCTCATTTGGTTCTCTAACCCTACCTACTTAGGATAGGATCGTAGTTCCACCACACGTTTCTCCCACACTTTTCCACGTTAGCGAGGTGGTTGTAACACGCTTTATCTTTCTTTATCGATCAATTTTGCGAATGTAGAACGACTTGTCCCTGTGATTCGACCTGGTACTCACTGGTTATTTTTTATTGCATTGACGCTCCTACGCTTGGGAGTGGAAGGCGTGCCTTTACGCGTCCTCCGGTTCAATCACTCCATGTATATTTATACCCCCTAACTACCTCCATTTTGTGCTAAATATTAGGCTTAATCTTGCTCTTTTTAGGTATATTTTCACTTCATGTCACTTTTAGAGCTTATTATCATTTTTTGCACAAAATATGGATTTTATCGTCCTTATTGGCTTCCTGATATTTTTCATGTGCTCCTGCTATAATTGTGATCATATGGTCAATTTTTGTGAATTATTTGAGCAATAGATTATTTTGTATGAATTTTGGGAGGTCAACATTGTTTATAATAGTCATTATATTCATTTCATCATCATATGGATTGATTTCTCCTTCTCCTATTTTTCAGGTACTCCTAGGAGTCTTGGGGATTTTCCAGAATTTTCTGGGATTTTTCTAGGATTTCTGGGTATTTTTGGTGGATTTTTGGAGGAGAAAATAGCTTTAAAACAAGGGGAAATGGATTTAAAAAGGGCGCCACGTGGCGCGATCCGAAGGCACCACGTGGCACCGATCCGATCGCAAATTGCTTTGTTGCGGCCCGCAATTTTTTGCGGGCCGCGCTGTTTGATTTATTAAAAAATATTTAAAAAAATACAGAAGAAGCCAGCTTCTTCTTGCGGGCTCGAGGCCCGCTTCTTCTCGCGAGCGGGGCACGTGCCATCCACGTGCCCCGTTCGGTTCAGCAGCCCGCTCCCAGCGGAGCAGGCAGGCTCGGTCTGGGGCCGGATCCGACCCAATCTGGCCCAGTTTTGTTTTGTGCAGCAGGCGCGCGCTTAAGATGCGGCGGGTCGGGTGGCCAGCGCCCGACCCGCAAGCCCATTTTTTGGTTTATTTGCGGCCTGAAGCGTTTTTTGGGGAAGTCAGTTCTGTTTTTTTGGAGATTTTGGGGGGTTTTTGAAGCCCTCTTCTTCCCCAAGAGGCTAGGGCTAGGGCTTGGAGGCCATGGGAGGCTATAAAGCTTGGTGGAGGAGCAAATTGGAGGAGGCTAGGGCTCATTTGGAGAGATCTTGGTGAACTCTTTCCTCTTCCCCTTTGTATTTTTGCATTTCTCATGTTGTATTGAACTTTGGATGAATTTGTCTAAAAATCTCATCTTGTTTAGTATTATTGAGTAGTGTTAATTTGCTTGTGTTGTGATTCATTGTGATTGGTTGTTAATTTTGGTTCCAATTGCCTCTTGCCTATTATCAATGTTGATGTTGGATGAATTATTAGGACACAATTTCATTGGTAAAGACCCGAAAGGGCATAATTCGAGATGAATCCATGTTCCTAATTTGATTAGTGCCATGATGATGCATCCATCCTTATTGCAAAACTATTGTATGCTTGAATGTAAAATTTTCCGATCGGGATTCCTTAGCCGGATGACCGATTGCGTTATTTGTGAGTGATTTGGGCTTGATTGACACCAATCTTAGTGAACCCACAACCCATGCTCCTTACCTAGCTATCCTGCCTCTCATTTGGTTCTCTAACCCTACCCACTTAGGATATGATCGTAGTTCAACCACACGTTTCTCTCACACTTTTCCACCGTTAGCGAGGTGGTTGTAACACGCTTTATCTTTCTTTATCGATCAATTTTGCAAATGTAGAACGACTTGTCCCGTGATCCGACCCGGTACTCACCAGTTATTTTTTATTGCATTGACACTCCTACGCTTGGGAGTGGAAGGCGTGCCTTTGCGCATCCTCCGGTTCAATCAATTGGCGCCGTTGCCGGGGACAACGGTTTCTACTACTTGTATTTTTTAATTGATTTTGAAAGTTTTAGTGTGATACTTCTATCTCTTAGTCTTGTGCCTTTCCATTTTATTTATTTTCCCCTTATTGAGTCTTTTGGATGTTTATTTTCATTTTCTTGGAAATTTTTTTTAAAAACATGGCATCATCTTCAGATTTTTCCGACGTTAATTTGGAGGATATCCCACTTCCGCCACACTTTCATGGTTCAGAGTGGGAGAACCCTCACTTACATATAAAAAAATTTGAAGAGTGGACGCATTCTTATCTTGGTGGGAACATTTGCGATGATTGCATATACTTTATATTTTTTCCCTTTTCTTTACAAGATGATGCTAGATTGTGGTTTGATTCATTGTCTCTCGACTCACATTTTACTTGGTTGTCATTTCAGGCTGAATTCCTCCGAGTGTTTTTGCCTATTTTCTTGGAGCAGGTACATGGGCGGCAGGCTATGGAGCAGCATATAGCGAGCTTTATCTAAGCTGACTGGGAGGCCTACCATCAGGCTTGGCAGAGGTTCAATGATTTGGTGCTTGCGTGCCCACACCAGAGCATTCACGAGGATCATCTTCTGTAGATCTTCTACATAGGATTATCTCCATCTGGGCGTGACTTCGTGCAGATGATCTGCGGTGGGGAGTTCTTTGATTATTCGACCGAGGATTCATGGTGTTACCTGAGGGACCTTGCAGAGTATGAGGAGACAGTCCAACAGGTCCAGGACCAGCCAGAGGAGCCAGCTGAGGGCTCATTCCATTACGGCCCTACGGAGGAACACGCAGAACATGATGATGGGGCGCATTGGAACCAAGTAGAGGAAGCTGAATGTCCATATTTTGAGGAGTCAGCGGAGATGGATGATGGAGTGTGTATCGACCACGACAGTGACACGATGCATTATCACTTTGAGGTTGAGGATGAAGCGGATGTACATGATGGCCAAGAGCAGATTGAGGACACCATGGAGCCTGAGCCACAATCCACTTCAGAGTTAGCTTCACAGGTTGAGGCGGTTGAGTACTTAGGGAGGACGACTGAGATGAACTATTTCTGGAATGACGAGAATGATGCATGCTTGGATTTGCCCGAGACAAGTCTATCTCCAGTCCTGTCACAGATGTCACTTCCCTCGCCTCAGGATGCGCACTTGCCAGTCATCGAGGAGATTTGTCAGGAGCAGTTACCAATTGTGGGGAGTGCCGCAGAGATTGTTGATGTTGACGTCGAGGAAGCGGATAGTGACGGGGATTGCGACATGGTATATATTGAGCCCGAGCTCCCTCCTACTCCAGTTTTCTCTCTGCAGCCACTTCCACCTCCTCTAGAGGCCATGCATCATCCCGAGCCTAGCATCACATCTCAGTGAAGTTCACATCTTACTTTTTCCTCCACCTCCGAATCAAATTATTTAATTCCATATCATAATGATTCAGATTGTCGTCATTTGATCGTAAATTCATTTATTCATTTCGACGACCCATTTTGTCAAGCTTTTCACTTGGATGGGCGATCTCGCCCAATTATTTTTGACACGACCTATCTCCCCCATTTGGCAGGAACCCATCATAAGGAGATGCTCGGGGTTCTGTCGCTTGCCACTAATGCTCGCAATGGAGGTAGGGCATTGGACGTGGCGACGATCACGGAGGAGCGTAAGGATATGATCGAGCAGTTGCCAACACCGTTATACATTCGAGATCTGCCTTTTGCCACGGTGTGTTCTTTCCAATAGTGTAAATAAATAAATTTTTTATTTTAGTGTTTCGTATGCTTTTCTTTTCTTTTCTAGGAGCTTTTACTGAGGTCTAATACTCTCCCAACATTGAGGACAATGTTTATTTTAAGTTGGGGGGAGAGTGTTAGAATCTTTAGGATTGTTAGGATTTTGATGTTAGCTTAAATTTTTTTTGAGATACATCCATTTTGCCATCACCCATTGCTCTTTATTGCATATTATATTTTTCCTCCTCGTCCCTACGCCGCTAGCTTTATGCGTAGTCCCTACATGCTTAATGCCAAGCAATTTTTTCGGATTATAATTTTGGTATCAACTTTTTCGATGTTTGATTGGCACGTTTTAATTTCTTTTCCATCTTGGAGTCAAATGCTAATATGCCATGTATGAAGCTATTTTATACGTCGTTATATCTCTTTGAAATAATTTGGGAATAGTTTGGTGTAAGTGATTGCATGATTTGGGATGAATGGCTTAGTTTTTAATTGGATTGGGTGTGGCCATGTGGTGCATGTTTTGTTTTCCTCTTAAGGAGTGGGTGGATGAGTTGATAATTCATGTTTAGAATGAGAAAGAGAGTTATATAAGCGAATGGTTTTTCTAATCAAATTGAGTAGCCGGTGCCCTACGAAACATTGGGGAGGACGCCAAAGATGAGATTTATGGAATCATTCCATCCCTTTGCCTATATAGCGTTATCGCGTGTATGCAAAAGGGGGCGGTGTTTGCATTTCACAGCGTTATCGCATGAATGCAAAACATAAACAAAAAAAAGAATACAAAAAAGAAGGAAAAAGAAAAGAAAAGAAAAATGAAAGAATAAATGATAGAATAAGCAACATGAGTGATGCAATCTCATCTCCCACCACTTAGAGGAATTTCTTTTGTTTTGGCCATTTCCATGAAAGTTAGAAACTTTGTCATTTGTGATATATCCCAAAGAATGCGATACGATGCTTATTACTTCACTTTTCTTTGAATTGGATTGGGAAGAATGTCATTTGTTGTTTACTTTCATACATTGGGTATGTTGGCTTTCGAATCAAGTGGAAATACCATTTTGTGTATGCCATGATGATATCGTAAAGTTGGTGCATGTTTTCCATTTAATCCGAATTTATCGCATATTTTGCTAGGGACTGCAAAAAGCTAGTTGGAGGGTGTGATTCGGGATATAAATTGCATATTTCCCCCCATTTCTGGGCATTTTATGTGTATATCATGTTAATTTTAGCTTGATACGGGCGTATTTGTGATATCGTGAATTATTAAAGCATATTCCTATTTTATACATAAAATATGGTTTTTATAGACTAATTTTTACTCCCATTATTTTTCAGGTACTTCTGGGATTTTTCTGGATTTTCTGGAATTTTTCCAGAATTTTCTGGAGTTCGTAGCTATTTTGGGGGCTTTATTGGAGCTAGGAAGCAATTTTGAGGATTGCCGGGATTTTTAAAAAGGAAAAACAAAAAAATAAAGAAACTGGGCCGCTGTAGTTTAATTTTTTTTTAAAAAATATATAAAACTAAAATCCCTCATCGCGGGCCGGCCCGCCTGGCCGGCCCGCCCGCAATCTTCGCCTAGCAGGGGGCACGCGCAAGGCTGCTGCATTTGAGCGGGCGCCCTGCCCATTTGCGGGCGCATCATGCGCCTGCGGGTCGGGCGCCCCACGTGCCCGACCCGCAACAAATTAAAGGGTCTGTTGCGTTATTTTGGGATTTTAGCTCGGCTGTTTTAGGGTTTTAGACAGAATGTTGGGGGTTTTTGCCCCTCTTCTTCCCCAATAGGCTAGGGTTAGGGTTGGAAGCCATGGAGATGATGGAGAAGCTTGGAGGAGGTGCCCAAGTGAGAGGGAAGCCTCATTACTTGAGAGATTGGTGATCTCTTTCCTCTCTTTTTGTGTAATTTTTGCATTTCTCTTTTGTATTGAACCTTGGATGAATTTGTCTATGAATTCCATCTTGTTTGGTATGATTGAGTAGTGTGATTAGTGTAGGTTGTGATTCATGATGATGGGTTGTTAATCTTAGTTCTAATTGCCTCTTGCTTACTTTCATGTTAATGTTGGGTTATTATTAGGGCACAATTTAATTGGCTAAGACCCAAGTGGGCACTCTTTGAGAAGAGACCATATTTAAATTTGATTAGTGCTATGATGATACATCCATCCCTATTGCAATATTATTGTGTTCTTGAATGCTAAACTTTCCGATTGAGTTTCCTTAGGCGGATGATCAATTGAGTTATATGCGGGTAATTAGCGCTTGATTAACACCAATCTTAGTGAACCCACAACCCATGCTTTCTCTCCTAGCTATCCTAACTCCCCATTTGGTTCTCTAACCCTACCCACTTAGGATAGGATTGTAGATTCACCACACGTTTTCCCACTTATCCATCGTTAGTTAAGGTTGTTGAATCACGCTTTATTTTTCTTTATCGATCAAACTTGCGAATGTAGAACGACGTGTCCCTGTGTTCCGACCCGATACTCACCGGTTATTTATAAATATATTGCATTGACGCTCCTACGCTTGGGAGTGGAAGGCAAGCTCCTTGCGCGTCCTATGGTTCAATTACAGGCTGATCACTACGATCGTCCATAAGTCTGGGGCAACTCCCCCAGCAGGACGATCGAAACCGATCATCCCGATCATCCGTAATGCTGGAGGTAACTCCCCCAGCAGGACGATCATCCCGATCGGCCGTAAAGCTGAGGACAGCTACCCTAGCAGGACGATCACTCCGATCGATCGTAAGGCCGGGGGCAACTCCCCCAGCAGGCCGATCGTTCCAATCAGCCGTGAGGCTTGGGGCAACTCCCCCAGCAGGCCGATCATTTTGATCGACCGTAAGTTTGGGGGCATCCCCCAGTAGGTCGATCACCTCGATAGGCCAATGACTCCATCGACAAAAAGAAAACCTCCCGCTACTCAAACCAGCGAACTACCTCATCATGAACAGCGGGAGGGGGGCAACACCGAGTCAGAGACACAATCTCAGAAAACACTTGACAAAAGTATAGTGGAGCACAAAAAGGTAGAAGATTCAAAAATCGTCTCTTGCATTCAAAAAATGTTTTTTAAAGAATGGGGACAAAAAAGGGGATACACTGCCTATGGCGCTAGGGTCCAGGAGGAGGCATCCCTGGGGGCCTTGCCTTGCCCCAATCGAACGGGCTCCTCGGGACCTGCCGGAGGACGGGAAAGCATATGTCGGACCTGCTCCTCAAACCTCAAGAACCCCTCCCGAAAAGCCCCCACGATCCTCGGGGCCAGGATATCCTCATAGGCCTGGAATGCCCCCCCAGAGGGATTCCACGATCCTCGACGCCAGTACCTCCTCGTAACTCCTCTTGACTTGCTCGGCAAGTCGAGCAGGGTCCACCTGTCGCAGGGCGCCCAGCTCAGCCCAGAGCCCGTTCCTCTCCCGACGGAACTCCTCCTCCGCCTCCTGAGCGAACCTCTCGGTGGCTGCCTGAGCCTCCCTCAAGCTCCTCACCTTCGAGGTGTGCTCGTCGACCCGATGCCACGAACGACGAGCCTCCAAATGGGCCTCTTCAGCTGCCTTCTTGGCCGTCTCAGCCCTCAGGCGCTCTTGTGCCAGGGCCACCTCGAGACCATCCACCCGCTCCGAGCGGCGCTGTGCCTCTACGGCCATCGTAGCAGCCTGTAGAACAGAAGGGATAAGCGAAGACCACATCAAAATAAAGTTGGAGGCAAGAAAGAGACGGACTCGCTGGATCTGTCACACCAGGGAGTCCGCCAAACCCTTGGAGCAATCTCCTTCCAACAAAAAGCGGTCCCTCGGGAGGACAGAGCTATGTGCCAGCTAGACAGCCACTTCACGGTCGGTGAAGACCGACCCTCCGGCTGGGACCTCCGGGCCGGCCCCAAGCATGGACAGGGCGCCCCCCGCATCGACTGGAGTCTGTTCAGCACGGCAGGTAGAGGGGGCCACCTCCACCACCTGGGGATCACCCCAGAGACGATCGGCGAGTCATGTGCCATCGAGGGTTCGCTCTCCCCCTTCCTCTTCTTCTTCTCTTCAGTCCTCCCAGGCTCTGAATAGGGGCGTTTCTTCACTCCCACTGGCTCCCGGTCGGTGCTCGAGAGCCCTGCCCGATGCCCTCAACGGGCCCCTCGCCACGGGTGGAACCGGGGTCAGCACCGGTCAAGTCCCCCATCGCGGAGGGATCAACAACGACCTGGGGCGGTGGCGTAGGAACGACCGTCGGCTCCAGCGTCCCCACCGTGACGTCGGCCGTGCGAATCTCTTCTTCCACCGTGGGTCGAGGTGCATGGCTAGAAGGATTTCCATGCCTGCTAGAGGCTCCTCGACGAATGAGCTCGCGCACGTCGTGGCTGAACTCTCGACCCGCCATCTCTGCAGCAGGAAGGAAGATCAAGGTAAGCAAAGGAGAAGGGCATAAGGAAAAAAGCACCTACCAGGGGACCATATGAAATTCTTGAGGAGAAGGTCGTCCAGCAAAGGCCAGACCGACCTCTCCACAAGTGGCAACGCCAACAAAAACCTGACCGCTGCCTGATCGGCCTCGGAGAGGGACAGTGTCAATTTATACCGACACGGGCTCCCCCAACCGATCAGAATCACATCGTCTCTTGGAAAGGTGACAAAAACGTAGTCCCTACTCCAGTCGCCTACCCAGCGGGACATACCCAGCAAACACTCCATCCCCAATTGGGCGCGGATGTGCTGCCATGACCCCTGGCCAACCAATTGAACCCGGATATAGTAGAAGAAGAGGGGCAGGGTCGGCTCCTACCCATGCACATTGCAGATCATGATGAAGACCAATGCCGTGATCAAGTAGGGGGTCAGCTGACACAGGGCTACCACCAAAAACTCAAGAACCTGGATAACGAAAGGGTGGAGAGGGAAGCGGATCCCCATACGGAACATCTCGACGTACACGTCGACTTTGCGACTCCTCGAAAAGCAAATCCTTTCGTCGGCAAAGGGAACCCAAACGTTATATGGGTGGCAAAGGTACTTCGCCCTGATATCCTCAGCCGTGGAATAAGGAATGGTGGATGATGATCCAAGGATCACCAGAGGGACATCGAACTCCTCCGCCACAAGGGCATCATCCCGACAGACCGGGTCCTCAAACAGCAGACCCTTCCTTTTATCGAGGACCGGTCGAGGCTCGAAGGATTACCAAACCCAGGAGAGGGAGTTCCTATCCTCAACACAGCAATTGGACAAATCAAATAGCAGAAAAGGAAGAAGAGATTAACTTGAAAGGGTTTGAAGATTGAAGACAAAGAGAAATTCGTTAACAGTCGGAGGAGCAAGATCAGATTAGGAAGCGCAAGGAAAAAATCTGAAAAATCGGCAATTTTATATGAGAGAAAATTTCGAATTTAGGCCGTTCAAGAAAGGACACATGGCGACATCCTGCAACCGATGACACTTCAAATTCTGCTCCCAAGGGCGGGAGAAGTCCAACCAGGCAGCGTCATGATGAGTTTCATTCAATGCCACTACCTTGACTGATGCACATGTCAACTCCACACGGATCACATCCCTCGAACCAAACCATCAGAATCCGAATAGTCCAAGCAATGGGGGAAATTGATACGACCATCCCAGGATGAGCCCAGACCGAATGGCCCAAGCCTGTGTCGCAAGCCCACGGGCCTGGGGAGAACGAGGCCCCCACGAAGACTCGGAGTCAGGCTGGCCTCGGACCGAAGTGGACGCAACCGCTGACCCACGAACAACAGGAGTTAACCACTCCTCTTAAAACGTGCCCCTTAATCACCATTCAAGATCCCCATTACGCCCACCTTCATGACCCATGAAGGTACCATCAAAGTGGCTGATCATCGTGGCGGAATAGGGGTACGTCGAGGGGACGTGTTCGGGGAAGACTCCTATAAAATGACTCGAAGAACAACGTAGAAAGGGACCACTTGCTGGATACCATAAACCTCGGAGGTATTCTTCCTAAATGACCTTATTGTTAGGGTTTCTTTCATACATAACTAATTTATACGCTGCGGAAAATAGAAACCTACCAAGATCCATGCGTTTCTAATTGATTCGAATAGATTACTAACCTTTGTGACGATCTGAATGCGTCAGACTATAGGTGCTACTCTACGAACGACCACCCTCAATTGGTATCCACACGTGAATGTTACGAACAGGAATTGCGAGGGTGCTAGATCCTTCTCCGCAACTAGGGTTTGGCTCGCTCTTTGTTTTTCTCAAAAACGGAGGAGATAGATTGAAAAAAACGTGAAACTGAAAATCCTCTTCCTATATCTTATATAGAATCCCATGTTAACCCCTTAACACATTTCAGTTATGCGATGATATCTTATGGATAAGAATCCCACGTTAACCCCTTAACGCATTTCAGTTACGCGACGATATCTTAGGGATAATATCTTAACGAGATACAATATCTGACAGTTAAGATATTTCGCCTTATTACGAATTTCAAATCAAATTCGAAATCACGTTTAAAACCCTATCCTATCCATTACGTTCTTTGTGTGCGACCCAATAGGCTCATATTAAATTGGCAGTGTGCCTAATCTTATTAGAAGTCCACAAGTCATAATTGGTCTCTAGCAAGACATTATGACTACCCAATTAATATGAATATCGTTAGTCCGATATTAACCTAACCAATAGAACATGTCATAATAATTTTATCACATGATATCTTATTTGAACATAAGTCATGGACAGTGACATACTTATATTGTTCAAACATTCAATTTCTCGCTTTCTAAGTAGACTGATAAAATCAAATGACATTCATTTAAGCACGGCCATGCATTTCTCAGTTCTACTTATCGAGGGGCCCATTAGATATCTCTCTCATAGGAGAGGGACAAATTCCATCTTGTTCATTCACTTTCCTCTGCATAATTCACATCATGTTCAATCATAACCTTTATGATTATCTGATTAAAGATAACGTTTGGTTATGTCAAAACATGATGTTCCTTAAGTAGGAATCTGTAATGATCTCAGGTCTAAGGATTCTATGACATAACTATTATGAGATCATTTATGACACTAATCCATGTAATGATCTCATAGCGCGTCTATCCAGTACATGTTCTCCAACAAGTACCTATAAGTTTGATTTATATCACCATACATATAATTATCTCATAATTATCAACCAAACTCATACTAGTCTTAATTCATTATTAAATCTTTAACGATGAATGACTAGGGATGCTTAGAATAACATAAAACAGCTATTCAAACATAATTATAAAGAAACATGCAAGCAATATAATAATAACAATAAGAGAAACATTTTATAAATTAAAATGACATAACATAAAGGTCCAAATATTTGGCCTAGGGCAAAACCACTAACACTTATCTCCCACCTCATAATTATCCTCCACAGCTCTGCCCGAGGACTCACGTATCGGACGCCCCATGAGCCATACTGATCCCACCAAGCATCCTTCAGATCCGTTTTGACTTGGGCATCAGAGGGGACTTGGTCGGAACCAAGGTCCGACCCCCCTGACGAGCTTTCTCGTCTGTTCAGGTCAAGGTGATCCAGCTGCACCGAGGCTACCCTTCGGTGCCCAATCAGCCCGGAGCCGAGCGTGCTCGCCCCCAAGCCCGTTCATCTCCAGCCCTACGGAGGCCGTAGCTTTGTCGAGGACTCCCTTTGGCATGCCGACGTTCGGACCCGCACTCTCTTTGCCAAAGCCGAATGAGCTGCATCCCGCTCCTGGAGGCCATACGTGTCCCGTGTGATCGCATTGACCTCCAGCTCTCTAGTCAACCTACCTGTGGTGAGAAAACACCCCGAAACAATGCCTTATAGTTTTGGGAATCCATCGATTCCCACTATTTGTATCAAAGCACCGTTACGGTTCTTGTTTTCACAATCCATACATTATTAGTTATCAAATTTATTGTATTGATCTAAAAAGTTATGGATATAATATATTTTTAATTTAAATGATTTAACCACTAAGTTTGCATGAACATGTATTTATATGTATCTAGCAATTTCATAATTTACATAAAGTTTTTATATTTTTACAATCATTGATCAAGTAGAAATTATTATAGATATAAGTAGTAAGAATGATATGTTGGATCCCCGAGATGGCAAAGAGAAACACTAGATGGTGGTAAATAGTATTTATGCAAATTAAAATAAAACCTTTAAAATTCTTCCCAGATTTTAACTTGAGTGACCTAGATGAAATCTTTATCAGCAACTTAACTTGCAATTATAAATATTAGCATCAGAATATAAAACTAGAAAGTAAGAAACCATGCACAAAAAGCACAATCGCAAACACAAGTAAATTTACCCTCGTTCGGTCAAAACAATGACCTATATCCAGCATATACTAGCATCTCTCAAATGAGAGAATCATCTTACCTGCAACGAGGATTTTTTACAACCACCTCACCTACGCCAAGAGGATTTTCCAACCACCTCAAACACTTGCGGATTTTTCACAAATCCTTCTCACAACAAGTGAGAATATACTTACAATGCTTGTTGATACAATTACCAACATTCTTGAATTGATACAATTACCAACATTCTTGAATTGAAACTCTTATGTACGTAGTGTGGCTATATGAGACTTGATCTCAAGATGATGAAATTTGAGGATCTTGGAGATCAAGGAAATGGTCAAAGAAAGATTGAAAAACTTTTTAAGAAACTTGACCAAAGAAAGAAGGTTTCCTTTTGAAATCTGTTAAGCATAAAAACTATTTTTCTCTTTTGAAATTAATCATTAAAAGTTGTATTAAAAATCTGAACAACCATATATATATACTAGCAAATAACCCGTGCACACGTGCACGTGTGCACGTGGACTGGAAAAAACGGTCGAAAAGTGGGGGAAGAATAAAAAGCGTGTGTGTGTGGGGGGGAGGGTCCAGGGGCAAAAATGTAAAAACCAGGGTTGTATGTGCAAAATTCCCCACCTCTTCTCTTATCCCTCAAAAGCTCATCTCTTATGCAATTTATCTTGTCTAAATTCTCTTATTCAATTTCTCTTGATAACCTCCCTATTTTATTGAATAGATATGTATGTATGTATGTATCTGTATGTATGTATATGTATATATGTTTATGTATACTCTTGTCCAACTTCTCTTGTCCAATTTCTCTTATCCAATTTCTCTTGATACCATCCCTATTTTATAGAATAGATGTATTTATATGTATGTATGTATATGTAGATATGTATGTTTATATATGTATGTTTATATATGTATGTATATATTCTTGTCCAAATTCTCTTATCCAATCTCTCTTGTCCAATTTCTCTTATCCAATTTCTCTTGATAACATCCCTATTTTATAGAATAGATGTATGTATATGTATGTATATGTATGTATGTATATGTATATATGTAAGTATATATATGTATGTATATAAGCTGGGCTGTTTTGTGGAGAAGAGGACAGATTTTCGTAAACCGGGCTGTTTTGTGTTCGCAACGGAATTGCCGCGACCCGAGGGTGTAGCGAAGGGGTGCAGTAGCTAGAGGGGGCTGTGGAGAGTCCGATGGTGATAGGGTGGTCGCCGGCGGTTGCCGGAGGGCAGCGGGCATGGGCGTTTTCTGGCGATGGACAGATCTGTCCAAAACCGGGTTTTGATGGGGTTGAGAGGTGTTTTGAGGGAGAGAGTGTGTAGGGGAGAGGGGGACGTTGTTGTCGAGGAAGAGGGGATGCCAAGGGGAGGCCGTTTCCGGTCGCCCTCGAGGTTATAGTGATCGATCGTGTGTTAGGTTCACAGAAAACGAACTAAAAATAAAAAGGTCCGGCGTCGAAGTCTAAAGTCACGACGTCTTTCCAATCAAAGCTGATTTGTGGGAGAACGACCCGTGAAATGACGTTCACTAAAAATCCCACAAATAACTAATCTTTCATACGGTCACAACGACATATCACAACGTAAACTCCGGATAGAAGAAAGGTCAAAGAAAAATACGCGTACGAAAGAGGAAAGTGCGCGCAAAAATACGAACGGTCGGAAAGCGGCCGTTACATAGTCAGCCTTTGAATTCAAAAACAGTTGTCAAATGTAATATAGATTTATGTATATGTATACTCTTGTCCAAATTCGCTTATCCAATTTCTCTTGTCCAATTTCTCTTATCCAATTTCTCTTTATAACATCCCTATTTTATAGAATAGATATGTATGTATGTATGTATGTATGTATGTATGTATGTATGTATGTATGTATGTATGTATGTGTATATATGTATATGTATACTCTTGTCCAAATTCTCTTATCCAATTTCTCTTGTCCAATTTCTCTTATCCAATTTCTCTTGATAACAACCCTATTTTATAGAATAGATATGTATGTATGTATATGTATACTCTTGTCCAAATTCTCTTATCCAAATTCTCTTATCCAATTTCTCTTGATAACATCCCTATTTTATAGAGTAGATATATGTATATGTATACTCTTGTCCAAATTCTCTTGTCCAAATTCTTTTGTCCAATTTCTCCCGTGACCATATGTCACGGTTCATTTAATGGCTAAGTTTTTTCCCCCACAAATTTCAAGTTCCCCCAAATTTCAAGTTTTCCCACAAAGTATCAAGTTTTCCCCAAATTTAAGTTTTCTCCCAAAATTTAAGTCCCCCCAAAATTGTCATTGCCACATAGGACAAACTTGCCACGTAGGACAAAGTTTTGTCCTAGTATGATAAGATTCAAAATCTTCAAAGGACTGGAAAAAATGGTCGGAAAGGGGGGAAAATAAAAAGTGTGGGTGGGTGCGTGGGGAGGGTCCATGGGCAAAATGCAAAAACCGGGGTTGTATGTGCAAAATTCCCCACCTCCTCTCTTATCCCTCAAAATCTCGTCCCTTATATTTTCTCTTATCCAATTTCTCTTGATAACATTTCTCTTTTATATAATAGATATCCAAATTCTCTTATCCAATTTCTCATGTCCAAATTCTATTATCCAATTTCTCTTGATAACATCCCACTTTTATATTTTATTCAGATGTATTTCTTTTTTTCGTGTAACTGTTGGTAATGGCCATTCTAGGCCTTATTTGTATACATGTAATCTGGATATTGAAGTTGTAATAGTGATATTTTGTGTTATTTGGATGTTGCATATATGCAAGAACCTGCCAAGCTTAATACACAGACGCTTATTGCGCTTGAGTCAAAGAAGAAAGAAAAAAGTACTTATTCTTTTCAAATTGCATAAGAGAAATTGGACAAAAGAAATTGGACAAGAGAAATTAGATAAGAGAATCTGGACAAGAGAAATTGGATAAGTGATGAGATTTTGAGAGATAAGAGAAGAGATGTGGAATTTTGCACATACAACCCCGGGTTTTGCATTTTTGCCCCAGACCCTCCCCTACACACACCCACACTTTTTATTCTTCCCCCATTCCCGAACATTTTTTTCCAGTCCACGTACACATGTGCACGTGCACATGTGCACGTGGACTGGAAAAAATTGTCGGGAAGGGGGGGAAGAATAAAAAGTGTGGGTGTATGGGTGGGGAGGGTGTAGGAAAAAAAAATACAAAACCCGGGGTTGTATGTGCAAAATTCCCCACCTCTTCTCTTATCTCTCAAAATCCCATCACAAAATTTCCCACCTCTTCTCTTATCTCTCAAAATCTCATCACAAAATTTCCCACCTCTTCTCTTATCTCTCAAAATCTCATCACTTATCCAATTTCTCTTGTCCAATTTCTCTTATCCAATTTCTCTTGATAACATTCCTATTTTATAGAATAGATGTATTTGTATGAATGTATATGTATGTATGTATATGTATATATGTATGTATATATATGTATGTATATACTCTTGTCGAAATTGCACACGTGCACGCGGACTGGAAAAAATTGTCGGGAAGGGGGGAAGAATAAAAAGTGTGGGTGTGTGTGGGTGGGGAGGGTCTTGGGGCAAAATGCAAAACCTGGGGTTGTATGTGCAAAATTTCCCACATCTTCTCTTATCTCTCAAAATCTCATCACAAAATTCCCCACCTCTTCTCTTATCTCTCAAAATCTCATCACTTATCCAATTTCTCTTATCCAAATTCTCTTATCCAATCTCTCTTGTCTAATTTCTCTTATCCAATTTCTCTTGATAACATCCCTATTTTATAGAATAGATGTATGTATATGTATGTTTGTATGTATATATATGTACTAGCAAATAACACGTGCACACGTGCACGTGGACTGGAAAAAATGGTCGGGAAGGGGGGGAAGAATAAAAAGTGTGGGTGTATGGGTGGGGAGGGTCTAGGGGAAAAAAAATACAAAACCCGGGGTTGTATGTGCAAAATTCCCCACCTCTTCTCTTATCTCTCAAAATCTCATCACAAAATTTCCCACCTCTTCTCTTATCTCTCAAAATCTCATCACTTATCCAATTTCTCTTGTCCAAATTCTCTTATCTAATTTCTCTTGTCCAATTTCTCTTATCCAATTTCTCTTGATAACATCCCTATTTTATAGAATAGATATGTGTGTATACATACATACATACATACATACATACATACATACATACATACATACACATATATACACACATATATGGGAAAAGTGGATCTAGGGTGCCTCCTAAGATGAAATCTAAGGAGGCGCCCCCATTTTCCCCATCTCCTACAATTTTTTTTGAAATTTTTTCATGGGATTGTTGTTCACATCATGGATGATCAACATACAAAATTTCAAGGGATTCCAATACTTTTTGAGCCCACATTTACCCCTTACAACTTCAACGGTCTAAAACGTGTTGAAAAACCCATGAAGTTGCAAGGGGTAGATGGGGGCTCAAAAAGTATTGGAATCCCTTGAAATTTGGTATGTTGATCATCCATGAGGTGAACAACAAACCCATGAAAAAATTTCCAAAAAAATGTGTGAGATGTGGGGAAATGGGGGCGCCTCCTTAGATTGAATCTAAGGAGGCACCTTAAGATCCCTTTACCCTACACACACACACGCACATATGGAAAAAATTTGAGTGAAGACTGATGACCAAAATACCCCCTCCAACGGTCAAAAACTGCTAGCAGAAAAATTTCCGTTATAGGCCCAACGACTAGTCCTATTCGACTATAGTTGACTTCCTAGTTGATAGAAGCACAGCTAGTCGACTGGGTAATGACTACCAGTTGACTAAGCCAGGCATGTGACAAAGTTGTTTGCTCTCTATATTTTCTAGTCGACTAGTGTATGCTTACAAGTCGACAAATTCATGTACTCTGGTCGACTAGCTTGACATGCTTTCTAGCGTATGATTCTCAGGTCTAGCTATTCGACTAAGTATCCGTTCTAGTCACCTAACTAACCATAAATCATTGTTTTTGACTTATAACACTTTGGATATATTCCTAAATATTTTGAAAACTTATTTAAAGAACTCGTGTATGTGTGCGCAAGCGTGTGCTTCAACTAAGACCTTAACATTCTAATCAAGACAAATATAAATAACATCAAATATAAATTATTACATTTGAGCTTCTTGATGTTTGAGCTTCTTGTCTTGTGCGACTAGTGCGTAGGCACTAGTGGACTAGTACATGCTGACTTGATGTCTTCTTCTTATCTGATCACAACCCATTGTGATCTTAGCCCTAGTATATCATATATACTCATAGTTTATTCCTTCGCTTTTCGTAAGGAGTTTATCCTTAGTGTGAGACTATAATAGCCCGATTCCAACTATAGTAGTGACCATGATTACATCGTGTAAACAATCGGTAAAGGCCTTAGCTGAGCATGTCGACCCACGTTTCAAAACCGTCATTATCTGGTTTGGGAGACTGGAATCTCTCCGAGATAATCTGGGCCTTACTGTGACAGATTCCATGCAGTCCGGTCCATTCGTCATCACTATGTCAATAAGGTGTATAGAGTACGGTATAGAGTCAAATCACATTACACCTTAAACCCTTCAAGTCAAATGCAATCCCATAGTCATTGGTTAGATGACACTTGTTAACTCTTTAACAATTTCATCTCATACCCTAGTTAGGGACTTACTATGGATCCATTTACTCAACTACAACACTAACCTCCCATATCAAAGGAGACAAATCCCGGTAGCATGGACACTCCCTTCACATGCTTTCAATTATACCCAGCAGGTATCTACACATTAGCTGTAAAGCCACCGTTCGTTATCTACCAAAGTATAATATTCTACATGCAAGGTCATTTAGCACATCTCCGGTCAAAGGACTAACATGTGTTGAATATTGGATCCCCAATGTAGTTTTGATGATAAACAAACATAATCAATTGTGACTAATCCCCATATTTTGTAATTAATGAAAGCATAATCAATATAGATAAATTTATATCAAAATGAAGATAATGACTCGGATCATTGATGCAAGGACATCAATCAATGAAGCATGAAAATCAAGGAATGAATGTAAGGAAATCAAAGTGTTGGACTCAACAAGCTCAAGCTCAATGGAAGTCTTCAAGGAATTCAATAGGAAGTGAAGAGGATAAATATGTATACCTTTCTCTTCTTTTACTACATTCTTGAATTAGCATGTTAAGTCTTCAATAGACTTAATAGAATATTACTCATTATACCCACAACACTTTAAATCATATATCATTGAGTCCCATTGGGTTAGAACTTTCATAGGCTTAAAGAAAAGCTTTTCAGCCTACCCAGATGCCTGGTGGTTAGTCTCCAGATGCCTGGTGTTCATACACTGATAGTTCTTCAAACCCTACCCAGTACATACACCTGAAGTTCTCATCCCAGACGTCTGCACAAGTGTGTCAGACGCCTGTATGATGAACTCCAGACGTCTGATTAATTCTAACCGAACTTCTAGTATCTGAGCCTTTCCTGACTGACAGAAAACAGCTGTCTGATGTTATGTTTCCAGACGTCTTCACAATGTGTCAGCCACCTGGATGATATACATCAGACGCATGGTTAATTATGAGAAAAATTTCTAGTAGCTCAAACTTTGAAGTCAGTTTTGATTAGGCGCCTGAAGTTGTATTAACAGACGTCTATATAAGTGACCAGACATCTGGTTAATGAACATCAGACGTCTGGGTATTCGGACCAGTATATTCTAGTAACTCAGTCCCTTACGGTCTGTAGATCAGACGTCTGATGCCTTTAAGCCAGACATCTATGCAGTGGACCAGATGTCTGCGAAGTCTTCTTTAGACATCTGCCAAGTGTCCGTTAGAATGCAATTATGACCCAGTCATAACAGTACAACAGGAGTCTGGTCTGTACTTCTGGCGCCTGGTGACTAAGATTTCTGCCTGTTAATAGCCGTTTCTAGCATTAAATGCTTGGGATTTTTATCAGATTTTGGACAGCGTTTGGTGGCTTATATATAGGGCTTTAATATCTTGACTTAAGAAGCTAGCAAAACTCTTAACACACAATTGAATACACTTTCAAGTGAATACAAGTCATTAATTTGTCTCTAGAGCATTCAAGAGCATTCAAAGCCATTCAAGCTCAAGCTCTAAGTTTCAACTTGTCTCCAAAGCTTTCAAGATCAAGCTTCTATCATTCATTCCTAATCATCATGAGGTAAGTAGTAAGTGCTCATACTCTCATCATTTAGAGCACATCACACACACCTTCTTGCCTCATTCTTAAGAGTATTATTCAAGGCATATGTTGTGTAAATTGTTTCATATTTCAGTTCTCTTCTCTTTTTTATTTGATATTTGAGAAGTACTCTTGGGTAGTGAGAGTGGTCCATTCCCCAGTTGTGGGAAGTGGAAGAAAACAGTGTATTGGTTTAACACTTGCTAGGTTTTAGCAAGTGGGTATTAGTGGAGCACTAATCACTAGTGGGTTGGCTAGTGGGTTGCTGAGGTAAGATTCAAGGGAGTCGGAGAGATTAGGTGAATCCGAACCAGGGTAAATCTTGTGTTTGGGTTTGGGTTTGGGTTTGGGTTTGGGTTTGCGTTTGCGTTTGCATTCTTCTGTTGTTGCTCTCTCTGTCTATTTCGCACAAAGGTTTAATACGGGTTTTATAATTTGGTGTAATTTCCTTATTATTGTTATAAAGCACTATTTACCTCCCTCTAGTGTTTCTCCTTATAGTTTCAGATCCTATAATTGGTATCAGACCAAGGTTTCCAAACTATGGCAACCACAAGCAACACTAACAATCGTGATGGTGCATATTCTTGTTAGTTCTTAGGTTCAAGACTGACGTTGTTTTGATGATGATCAATACATTATGTTACTGTGCTAATCAATCTTATGCTTCAGCCTCAGTTTATCTAAATGATTATATGTTGATGAGACAAAGCATAATGCTTGGAGGATGATGGAATGGTTTTATTAAATACCTCCAAGAGTGGTGGAGTGCTCAAGCTTGGATGAAGTCATGAAGATCATCTAATGAAGCCAAAGTTTGGAGCATGATGATGGATGGACATCAAGAGGAGCATTGCCAATGCTTGGAGCTTGATGAAGGGAAGCTCATCAAGGGGTGCCAAAGCTTGGAGATGATTGGGAGCATCAAGGTATCATGAGCTTGATGACTTACACTCTAGGAGATGCAATTTGTAATCCATGTAATTTCAATTACTTGTATTTCTCTTTTTGAGTCTAGGATTATTGTAATGCCTTGATAGATGGTCATACTCTCATGCATATGCATATAACTATCTTAGTGAGCCTTAGGATTGTCATAGATATCATCCCATTAGGTTCACCTTGCCTTAAACTCTTGCTGGAGTTTTTGGCTCTCCCACTGTCAACTGATGAAGGCACGACATACGACTGGATGGCATCCAGGCACTTGGTCAGCCTTCTACAGCCGACTGGTATGCACAGCTCAAGTCAACTTATTTCTTGACTCTTATTGAGCTTTTCGCCTCAGTCAACTGAAGTTCATTTTACAATCGTCTGTCTTCCAACAGTCGCCTGGAAATTGATCTACAGTCATCTGTGCGCAACTTGCATTTTCTGGGCTTCATCCCAATTTGTAAGTTAGTCGACTGATGAAGTATTTACAGTCGCCTGTATATTTATAGTCGCCTGTGAAATGGTCATCTATCGTCTGAAAGGCGTAAGTGTGAAAGTTGCATTTTCTCAACTCCTTTCCATCCCAAGTGACAGTCGCCTGCTGAAGGATATTCAGTCACATGTCTATTTTCAGTCGCCTATGAAATGCTCTACAGTCGTTTGTGTGCAACTTGCATTTTCTGGGCTTCATCCCAATTTGCAGGTCAGTCGACTGATGAAGTATTTACAGTCGCCTGTCTATTTACAGTTGCATGTGTAGTGTTCTACAGTCGCATGTCCTGGGTCAGATTAGAGCCGTTGGGAATTTTATAGATGTTGACCCGTCGACTGTCAGTTGTTCATCAGTCGACTGTCTGTGCCATAAATTGCCAAAATCTAGCCGTTGCAAATTTCTTCCCTTTGGGCTTTTGGTTGGTTTTATGGGCTCTTCTTGGCTTCATATATATAGGAGATGGCTTAGTTCATTTAGAACTCTTGGTTGCTATTGAATATCTTTGAGAATCAATTGCCACTCCTAATCTCTCACATTTTCCTCTCATGAGCACATTCCTCTTCATGCATTGAAGCTAGCTCATAAGGAAATTCTCCAAGGGATTTAATTCTCATTCCTTTCTTGGAGATAATCTTTTTTCTCTTCATTTCATACACTCAAGTGAGAAGTGTTAGGATTCATTCCTAGAAGAGAGAAAGATCATCAAGTGCAATCAAAGCTAATCTCAAGCACTTGGTCATTCACTTGCATGCCTTCTTCTTCACATTGGTAAGCTCGTATCAAGGCATAGGTAAGTGCTATTTCATTTCATCGTTTGTGAAACCCCGAATTCTCTTGGTGGGAATTAGCTACTCTCTTTGTGAGAGTTACTCTATGTGTGGGAGTTTGTGTCTCTGTGGGTGGGGGGAGTCTCTCTGTGTGGGAGCACGAGTCTCTCTGTATGCGAGCAAGGATATCTCTTTGTAGGAATCCAAAATCCTCTGTGTGAGGTATCTCTGTGTGAGATTGTATTCACTTCTCTTTGTGGGAATCATAGTGAATATTGGTGTGGCTGGACGTACCCAAGTTTTGAGAAACCAGGATAAAATCCTTGTATTTGCGATTGTTGTTGTTGAGCACTCTGTTTATTTTCTGCTGCTTTTTGTGCAGTAATTTTAGCAACTTTTAATTAAGCACTTTGCTTGCCATTACACTATTCATCGCCCCTCTAGTGTGTGTGTGTGTAGCCCCGCAGGGTCCCTTACACTTCTATCATCGAAGGCCAATCCACAGTTCGACCTCCACACTTCAACGGGTAAAACTATAGGTATTGGAAGGGCAAAATGACCATCTTCCTAAAGAGTGATTCTCTTTGGCATATAGTAGACAAGGAGCATGTTGATCCGTGTAATGACCCTAATTTCTATATACACGTATTTATTTTTGACGTAGATACGTCCGTATATTTTTGGGAGCATGCCCGTATTTTTTATTTTAATTATTTGGTGTAGGAATTTATTTTTAAAAGATTTTAAACTTATCTTTTGAATTTAGTAAATGAGATTATTTGAAGAAATACATGTATTTGGAGTGTATGAAGTATTTCTTCAAGTATTTTTAATTTCTTAAAATACAAAATCCAAAAATTTTCTTACCATGACAACACATCTTGGTATGTGTCATATTGTTAGTAATAAGAAGACACTTGGCTTAATAGGTGTAAGAAGGAGAGGGTTTTAGGGATTCCTAAAAACTAGGCAAGAAAAACACAAAAAACACAAAAAAATCAAGAAAATGTCACTCTCTCCTCCCCATTTCAGCTAAGGTCGAAATTTTGCCCCCATTATCTCCCCTTTTGCACCACCACTCCCTCCTCCCATCACCACCACAAGCTCCTCCCCTTCCACCACCATTGAACCCTCATTTCCCTTCACATTCCAACACCAAATGAGCCCAAAAATTAGCCAAAAATTAGCCAAAAATCCAACAAATTGGAGACCTAAATTGGAGCTTGGAGAAGAAGCTAGGAGCTCTTTCATCAAGGAGAAGAAGGGCCAAAGATTATATTTGGAGGACTTTCACGAGGTAGGAATCCTAATTCCTTAGGTAGGATTTAGTTTAGGAATGGTTGTTTCATGAATATAGTGAGTGAAATAATTTAGTGTTAAAATTATGATGAGTTTCATATATTGAGTTAGTAAGCTAAGGTTAGCAAATTTTAGTTTTGTTATGATTCACATGTTAGTAAGAATCAATTTTGTACTCATTTGTTTCATGAAGTTCTTGTAGTTTCAAATTAATGTGCTTGTTCTTATGATGGTTAATACTCTAGATTAATATTAGTAAATCATGTTGTAAAATGGAGAGAATAAGAATTATGTTATCTTGCAAAAAAAATGATGCTAATTGGTAGTTGTGATGTGTAGAGAATTGATCATATGCTAGTTTCATTTTAATATGAAGTTGCAAGCTATGTAGTTGTACTTGTGTGTAATTGTGTGTGATATATATATTCAATGTTACCCTTTTGTAAGTTGGAATTATGTTAAGGAGTTGCAATTACCATAATCTTATTCTCATGCTAGTGTTGACATGTTAATTATGGCACCCAATGTGTTAGAAAACAAGTTTAGTTAGAAATATTAGTTGCTGTAATTTTTGTTGCAGTAGAACAGCAACTTGTAAAATTCGTAGAAAATAGTAGAAAAATCAGAAAAATATAATTAAGTACACTACGAAAAACTAGGGAAAATTTCCTCCAACTTTGAAGAGAGGCCGAGAGCCAATTCTGACTGTAATTAGGGTAACAGAGCCAATCTTTCCAGTGTAACAGTTTTGGACAGATTCTTGTTTAGAAATTTTTAATGTTGTATTTTATCTTGAGTTGAAATTGATTAATGTTGATAATGCATCATTGTATGTCCCTGAAATATGTTCCTATGTTGATGTTTTCTTATGTCATGATTTATGTGGAATAATTATGATGATGAAAATTATGTAAGTACGAAATGAAAATGGTAGTTGAAACCGTTAAAGAATCGTTGCTAAAAACAATGATGTATCATGTTTAAAACTGAGAGTGAGGTTGAGAGTTGACATCGGTGTTCTCGTTCCATTCTCAAAATGGGTGAGACGCCAGATGTGGGTTTGGGGGAAACACGGATAAATGGAAGGTGTTAAGGAGCAGACGTAGTATGATTTCTCACTCACTTCGTCGCTCACGGAAGGGGGAGTTGACTAGAGTTGGAGAGGCCGCCGGTGCGCTCGTGACGCATCTGGACGGTAATTGATGGGTTTCTCCATTTGTCCGACAGAAAAACCGAGATGATTCTCACCCTGGTACCTTGTCCAGTCGGGTACGGAGTTACGAGAGGCCCCTCCAATGCTCGTGTTGCTGGAGTGGTACCACTTTTCACCCACCCTGGGTGAAGTCCGCTCTCTTAACAGCCTATAGTTTATCCGGGTTCCAAATGCAGAACAACAATTTAATTTACTTAATTTAATCATTCGTTACTTCAGTTCTGTTCACTGTCGTTTACTTTCAGCACTTATACTCTGCTTTAAATTTCTGCGTAAAATGTGATGATGTGACACCTGTAGTTAGTTAGTTTGTTAGTTAGGGAGACCAGTTCTAAACTGGGTTCTACTAGGGTGATTAGGAGTTCCTACTGGGTCACGCGTTGACGTGTCCCATCCCGTGGTTTACAGGTGCGAGTCCCGAGCAGTCTTCGGGTGTTCAGGAGCCAGAGGTCGGTGCCTGTGCTACCGAGGTAGTGCCTTCAGGAGACTTTGTACATTTAGATTTTCCGGGGTTAGATTAGTGGGTGCGTTGTACCGGGTGTGTGCTTTTGTACTTTTGGGCTGGGGTTTCTTTTTGTTGTACCGCTTTTTGTACTCTGTTGTACAGATGATGTATGTATATATGTATATGGACTTATGTGATGTAATGTAACTTCAGTGTTAATGTATTTACCTTCCAGTACTGCGTTTTACTTTCTGGTTGAGCATTTTTCTTTTCTTCTATCTACTATTCCAGTGTTATTGCAGTGGCCTGCTCGTAATTAATATTAAACCACAAAAAATGCCTTGTAGTATTTAGATAAGATGGCTCGAAGCCTGAGTCTGAATACTACGGTGACCTCGTCAGCTACGCCCCCGTACTTGGGTGAGCGTGGCGTAATAGGTTTTTGTGGTGGCCCATGCAGGTCCGCTCACACTGCGATACACGTAAGAATAGTACAAGTAAGCTCCAACATTATGATTCGCAATTTTGGTACTGAATATCGTTTCCCTGTTTATTCTTGCAGAATGGATCCGGGAAATGGATCATCCGAGAACAGGACCCCTGCTTCTGATGCTGCTTCTTCTGAGGCTTCCCTGATGGGGAAGATTCTGATAGGGATTCTGGAGCACATGCAGCAGATGGAGGATAGGGTGGCTAGTGGTGCGCCACCGAAGCCAGTGGGTATCAGGCAGTTTAGAGCTTTGCACCCGAGGTCTTTTTCAGGCAAGGAGAGTCCTCTAGAGGTGGACGGGTGGATCAGACATTCTGAGGATGATCTGGAGGCTATTGGATATCCGAGGGATAAGTGGGTGGATGCCGCGAAGAGACAGCTGACACACCAGGCACGAGATTGGTGGGATGCTCAGGAGTTGCATTTGACTAAGCCGATCTCGTGGGAGAAGTTTAGAGAGCTGTTTGAGGCTCAGTATCTGCTAGAGACGAAGAAGGATGAGCTGCGGTTGAGGTTTGAGCACCTGACTCAGGGTAGACGGAGCATAGATGCTTATGATGCTGAGTTTTCACTATTAAGCAAGTTTGCTCCGGAGTTGGTGCAGTCAGAGGCCACCAGAGCTAGGCGATTCAGGATGGGATTGGACCCTGAGTTTAGAGCAGCGATGTCGATCTAGGTGTTGCTTACTTACAGTGACGTACTGGAGGCGGCCAGGATGCATGAGACACACCTGAAGAGTGTGGGTAGAGGTCCAGCAGCATCTGAGAGGCACCCTGCAGGTCAGCAGAGGGGTTTTTCGAGGCCCACTCAGAACACTCAGTTTAGGAGGCCTGGAGCTCCACCAGCATCAAAACAGCGTCAGTCTTGTAGATTTTGTGGGAAGACTGGGCATGAGCAGCGGGATTGCAGGTTTAGGCATGTGCGATGCTTTACCTGTGGTCAGTCTAGGCACATCAGTAGGCAGTGTCCTCAGCAGTGACAGACTTCAGAATCTGGGGCACCAGTGGCAGTTCGGCCTGTGCAGCAGCAGCAGAGGACCCTTCCGCCTGCTCCACAGAGACTTCCACTGCCAGCTCCACCAGCGCCTGGTGCAGTGACTCAGAGAGGACCACCTAGGCCTCCACAACAGCAGCATCAGCAGATCCCTAGGAGAGCGGCGCCGAGGCGTCAGGCTTTCACCATGACGGCTGTTGAGGCAGAGGACACCGGTCGTGTTATCACTGGTACCTATTTCTTTTCAGAGTTGAATGATTTGTTATTATAGTATGTTATGTTTGTGGTTGTGATTAGGATGTTTAGATTCTTAAGTTAGTTTATGTTTATTCTCTTAGGTGTTATTAGAGTTGCTTCCTTCCCTGCCTTGTCACTTTTTGATTCGAGAGCATCCCATTGCTTCCTGTCTCAGCAATTTGTGACTAGGAATTCATTAGTAGTAGACTCCTTTGCTTCTATTTGGAACATCCATACAGGGAATGGGGTGATCCGCAGTTCTTCAGGATACCGAAAGTGTCCTGTTGAGATTGGTGGACGTAGGCTCTATGCAGATTTCTTAGTGATGGAGATGCCTCATTTTGAAGCAGTGTTTGGGATTGACTGGTTAGGGATGTTCTATGCCACTATAGATTGTAGGCTCAGGAAGATAGTGTTTCAGATTCCGGATCATCCGGAGTTTGAGTTTCTTAGTGGTAGTAGTTCCCTTGGACCATTGAAGTTTAAGGCCAGTCCAGTAGAAGTGACGATGGAGATGGATGTTGAACCTATATTGCCGAGGGTAGTCCGGGATTTTCCTGATGTCTTTCCAGACGATATCTATGGACTTCCTCCGGATAGATCATTGGAGTTCACCATCGATCTGATTCCAGGCACTCAATCGATTGCGAAGGCTCCATACCGTATGGCTCCTCCAGAGTTAGCAGAACTTCGTAGTCAGTTGAAGGATTTGTCAGAGCGTGGTTTGATTCAGCCAAGTGTTTCTCTATGGGGTGCGCCAGTGCTTTTGGTGAACAAGAAGGATGGATCTCGAAGGATGTGCATCGACTATCGAGAGTTGAATAAAGTCACTGTGAAGAACAAGTATCCTCTTCCTAGGATTGATGACATCTTTGATCAGTTGGGTGAATCGCGAGTGTATTCAAAGCTGGATTTGAGAAGCGGGTATCATCAGGTGAAGGTCAGAGGATCAGATGTTCCAAAGACTGCATTTAGAATCCGATATGGTCATTATAAGTTTTTAGTGATGCCTTTCGGTGTTACTAATGCACCAGCCACATTCATCAGGTTGATGAACCAAGTCTTCTATGAGTATCTGGATAAGTTTGTGGTCGTCTTCATAGATGATATCTTGGTGTACTCGAGATCAGAGGAAGATCATGCTGAGCATCTGAGGATAGTCCTGGAGACTCTGAGGCAGCACCAGTTATATGCTAAGTATAGCAAGTGTCAGTTTTGGCTGACCAAGGTTGCTTTTCTGGGACATGTTGTATCTGGAGATGGGATAGCTGTAGATCTGAAGAAGGTTGCTGCAGTAGAGAAGTGGCCAGTTCCTAAGTCAGTAACGGAGATCAGAAGTTTCTTGGGATTGGCTGGGTACTACATGAAGTTCATCAAGGATTTCTCTTAGATCGCTGCACCGATGACTCATCTAACCAAGAAGAATGTTGCTTACAATTGGTCAGAGGAATGTCAGCGAGCATTCGATGAAATGAAGCGTAGATTGATCACTGCGCCTGGCCTGACGATTCCAGACCGTTCAGGTGGATATGAAATTTACTGTGACGTGTCAGGCAAAGGATTGGGATGTGTTCTTCATTAGCATGGTAGGGTAGTAGCTTATGCTTCTAGATTGTTAAAGACCCATGAGAGGAACTATCCTACGCATGACTTGGAGTTAGCAGCAGTGGTGTTTGCATTGAAGTTGTGGAGGCATTTTCTTCTGGGTGAACGTGTAAAGATATACACAGATCACAAGAGTTTGAAGTACGTGTTCACTCAGAAAGAGCTGAATATGCGGCAGCGCAGATGGCTCGAGTTGATGGATGATTATGATGTTGACCTCCAATATCACCCTGGGAAAGTCAACGTAGTACCTGATGCTCTTAGTCGCATGCCGACAGTGATGATGTTGACAGCTCAGAGGGAACTTCGAGGTGATATTCGACAATTGGAGATTGAAGTTGTCTTACCTGGCTCATCAGTAGTGATGATGAACTTGCAAGTTCAATCTGATTTAGTTGAGAGGATTAAGGCAGCTCAGTCTGGAGATGCGAAGTTGAAGAAGATTCGCGAGCAGACAGAAGCTGGACTTCGTAATGATTTCTGTGTTCATGAAGATGGATCCCTGCGTTTTGGGAGCAGGATCTGTGTGCCATCAGGTGACATTCGGGATGAACTGTTGAAAGAAGATCATAGCTCACCTTATTCTATCCATCCTGGAGGCACCAAAATGTATCGTGATCTGCGACAACATTTTTGGTGGCACGGCATGAAGCGTAGTGTGACTAGAAGTGTAGCTTCATGTATGACCTGTCAGCAAGTCAAGGCCGAACATCAGAGAACGACAGGACTTTTGCAACCTCTTCCAATTCCAGGGTGGAAGTGGCAGCATGTGACGATGGATTTTGTAACTGGCTTACCTTGCACTTCTCGAGGACATGATGCTATTTGGGTAATCGTTGACCAATTAACCAAATCAGCTCACTTCATACCTTTTTGAGTTGGCCATTCAACAGACCATCTTGCTAAGAGATATATGGAGGAAATCGTGAGGCTTCACGGAGTACCTGTAAGCATAGTCTCCGACCGTGACACAAGGTTTACGTCTCATTTTTGGAGAAGTCTGCAGGCTAGCTTGGGAACTCAGCTGAGTTTTAGCACTGCATACCATCCACAGACAGATGGCCAGTCGAAGAGGACAATTCAGATTCTAGAAGATATGCTGAGGGCATGCATGCTAGATTTCAAGGGTTCTTGGGACGAACATCTACATCTGGTAGAGTTCGCCTACAATAACAGTTAGCAAGCCAGCATAGGCATGGCACCATTTGCAGCCTTGTATGGAAGGAAGTGTCGATCTCCTCTTAGTTGGGATGATGTTGGAGATCGTGAATTGTTGGGCCCTGATATGATTGCTGAAACCATAGATGTTGTGAGAGTCGTCAGAGACAATCTTCGCATAGCTCAGGACCGTTACAAGCACTGGGCAGATGCAAAGAGACGACATTTGGAATTTCAGCCAGGAGAGTTAGTATTTTTGAAGATCTCGCCGACACGAGGGCTGATTCGCTTTGGAAGACGTGGGAAGCTGAGCCCAAGATATATTGGACCTTTTGAAGTTCTGGCTCGTGTCAGAGAAGTGGCTTACAGAATTGCTTTGCCAGTATCTTTTGAGGGAGTGCATAAAGTGTTTCATATATCGCAACTCAGGAGATGTGTTGGAAATCCTGACCATGTTGTTGACTTCTCTGAGATCGAAGTGCGACCAGACTTGACTTATGATCAACAACCTGTAGCCATTCTAGACTGGAGACAGAAGACGCTGAGGAAAAAGTCGATCAACCTGGTGAGGGTTATGTGGCACCGAGAGTCACCAGGGGAGTCTACCTGGGAACTCGAGGATGAGATGAGAGAGAAATACCCTCACTTGTTTGTCTGATGTAATTTTATTTTGTGTTTGATATGATGTATAGAAGTTTTTCTCCCTTAATTTGAAATTCTGAGGACGGAATTTATTTTAAGGGGGGTAGGATGTAATGACCCTAATTTCTATATATGCGTATTTATTTTTGACGTAGATACGTCTGTATATTTTGGGAGCATGCCCGTATTTTTTCTTTTAATTATTTGGTGTAGGAATTTATTTTTAAAAGATTTTAAACTCATCTTTTGAATTTAGTAAATGAGAGTATTTGGAGAAATACATGTATTTGGAGTGTATGAAGTATTTCTTCAAGTATTTTTAATTTCTTAAAATACAAAATCCAAAAATTTTCTTACCATGACAACACATCTTGGTATGTGTCATATTGTTAGTAATAAGAAGACACTTGGCTTAATAGGTGTAAGAAGGAGAGTGTTTTAGGGATTCCTAAAAACTAGGCAAGAAAAACACAAAAAACACAAAAAAATCAAGAAAATGTCACTCTATCCTCCCCATTTCAGCTAAGGCCGAAATTTTGCCCCCATTATCTCCCCTTTTGCACCACCACTCCCTCCTCCCATCACCACCACAAGCTCCTCCCCTTCCACCACCATTGAACCCTCATTTCCCTTCACATTCCAACACCAAATGAGCCCAAAAAGTAGCCAAAAATCCAACAAATTGGAGACCTAAATTGGAGCTTGGAGAAGAAGCTAGGAGCTCTTTCATCAAGGAGAAGAAGGGCCAAAGATTATATTTGGAGGACTTTCACGAGGTAGGAATCCTAATTCCTTAGGTAGGATTTAGTTTAGGAATGGTTGTTTCATGAATATAGTGAGTGAAATAATTTAGTGTTAAAATTATGATGAGTTTCATATATTGAGTTAGTAAGCTAAGGTTAGCAAATTTTAGTTTTGTTATGATTCACATGTTAGTAAGAATCAATTTTGTACTCATTTGTTTCATGAAGTTCTTGTAGTTTCAAATTAATGTGCTTGTTCTTATGATGGTTAATACTCTAGATTAATATTAGTAAATCATGTTGTAAAATGGAGAGAATAAGAATTATGTTATCTTGCAAAAAAAATGATGCTAATTGGTAGTTGTGATGTGTAGAGAATTGATCATATGCTAGTTTCATTTTAATATGAAGTTGCAAGCTATGTAGTTGTACTTGTGTGTAATTGTGTGTGATATATATATTTAATGTTACCCTTTTGTAAGTTGGAATTATGTTAAGGAGTTGCAATTATCATAATCTTATTCTCATGCTAGTGTTGACATGTTAATTATGGCACCCAATGTGTTAGAAAACAAGTTTAGTTAGAAATATTAGTTGCTGTAATTTTTGTTGCAGCAGAACAACAACTTTTAACATTCGTAGAAAATAGTAGAAAAATTAGAAAAATATAATTAAGGACACTACGAAAAACTAGGAAAAATTTCCTCCAACTTTGAAGAGAGGCCGAGAGCCAATTCTGACTGTAATTAGGGTAACAGAGCCAATCTTTCCAGAGTAACAGTTTTGGACAGATTCTTGTTTAGAAAATTTTAATGTTGTATTTTATCTTGAGTTGAAATTGATTAATGTTGATAATACATCATTGTATGTTCCCGAAATATGTTCATATGTTGATGTTTTATTATGTCATGATTTATGTGGAATAATTATGATGATAAAAATTATGTAAGTACGAATTGAAAATGGTAGTTGAAACCGTTAAAGAATCGTTGCTAAAAACAATGATGTATCTTGTTTAAAACTGAGAGTGAGGTTGAGAGTTGACATCGGTGTTCTCGTTCCATTCTCAAAATGGGTGAGACGCCAGATGTGGGTTTGGGGAAAACATGGATAAATGGTAGGTGTTAAGGAGCGGACGTAGTATGATTTCTCACTCACTTCGTCGCTCCCGGAAGGGGGAGTTGACTAGAGTTGGAGAGGCTGCCGGTGCGCTCGTGACGCATCTGGACGGTAATTGATGGTTTTCTCTATTTGTCCGACAGAAAAACCGAGATGATTCTCACTCCGGTACCTTGTTCAGTCGGGTACGGAGTTACGAGAGGCCCCTCCAGTGCTCGTGTCGCTAGAGTGGCACCCCTTTTCACCCACCCTAGGTGAAGTCCGCTCTCTTAACAGCCTATAGTTTGTCCGGGTTCCAAATGCAGAGCAACAATTTAATTTACTTAATTTAATCATTCGTTACTTCAGTTCTGTTCACTGTCGTTTACTTTCAGCACTTATACTCTGCTTTAAATTTCTGCATAAAATGTGATGATGTGACACCTGTAGTTAGTTAGTTTGTTAGTTAGGGAGACCAGTTCTAAACTGGGTTCTACTAGGGTGATTAGGAGTTCCTACTGGGTCATGCGTTGACGTGTCCCATCCCGTGGTTTACAGGTGCGAGTCCCGAGCAGTCTTCGGGTGTTCAGGAGCCAGAGGTCGGTGCCCGTGCTACCGAGGTAGTGCCTTCAGGAGACTTTGTACAGTTAGATTTTCCGGGGTTAGATTAGTGGGTGCGTTGTACCGGGTGTGTGCTTTTGTACTTTTGGGCTGGGGTTTCTTTTTGTTGTACCGCTTTTTGTACCCCATTGTATAGATTATGTATGTATGTATGTATATGGACTTATGTGATGTAATGTAGCTTTAGTGTTAATGTATTTACCTTTCAGTACTGCGTTTTACTTTCTGTTGGAGCACTTTTCTTTTCTTCTATATAATATTCCAGTGTTATTGCAGTGGCCTGCTCTTATTTAATATTAAACCACAAAAAAATGCCTAGTAGTATTTAGATTAGAGGGCTCGAAGCCTGAGTCTGAATACTACGACGACCTCGTCAGCTACGCCCCCGTACTTGGGTGAGCGGGGCATGACAATCCGATTGAGGAAGACTACTCAAAATGGACGCCGGCTTAAGTGCTCACGGAAACAAACAATGCAAAAGCGATGAGCTCGCTTATATGTGCATTGAATACAACCGAATTCAACAAAGTGTCGAATTGCACAACCGCACACTAAATTTGGAAACATCTCTAAGTTACTCATCAAGGGACAACCTAGGTAAAGTTATCGAAGCTTCATGTTTTTGTACAACGATTTGAGATGTTTCAAATGCAGGAAACAGAAACAATCTCTAGCACGCAAGATTCACAGATATCGTGAATGAGCTTAAAGCTCTTGGGAAGGAATATACCCCAGTAGAAAGGTAAGAAACTCACTATGGCCGTCACTCTGGAATGGGAAAAGAAGACAATGGCCATTAAGGAAGGCAACAACATGGCCACATACACGGTTGAGGCCTTCATAGGAAACCTCATGGCTTATGAGGTTAGGAAGGCGGATATAGAAGAAAGAAATAGTCTAAGGGCTCTACCCGAACCTAAGAAGAAAGCAATTGCTTTCAAAGCTGCCTCGGAGAATGAAGACTCCGATGAAGAAATGGACACGAAGTCCATAGCTCTTATGTCAAGGAAAGTTCCAACGGTTCTACCGAAGAGGTAACTTCAAATCGAGAAACAAATTTGTTTCTACTAACAACTGTTCTTTGTGTTTTAATTGTAATTAGCCAGGGCACATCAAGACAGATTGCCCCCTTGCTTAAGAACAAAGAAAAATGAAAAGCTCCTACGTACAAAAAGGGAGACTTGTAGAAGGAGAACAAAAAGAAGAAATGACTAGTTGGAACATGGGATGATTCAATCGAGGATACAAGTAGCAAAGACTCGGATGAGGAAAAGGAGGGGTAGCACACATGTGTTTCATGGATAAATGAAGCTCTCCAAAGAACTCATCAAGTGATAGTGATAGTGACACTGATGATGTAACTATGGATGATATCAAATTAGCAAATGAGTAATTATTTGATAAGTATCAAAAGTTGTTTAACTCATATATGATTGCTTAGGACAAACTTTCTAGCATAGCTACTTCATCCATGAATTTTGATATGGATGTTAGCACTTCTTCATATATATTGCACTAATTAAAGAGAAAGCCACTTTGGCGTCTTAAAATGATTGTTTGAAAAATGAGGTTATATCCCTCAAATCATAATTGGACAAAATCCAAATAACTGAATGTGAAGATGTTGAGGTTGAAACTCTTCGATCTCAAAATACACTTTTGGGAAACGAGAATGTAGCTCTCAAATCCCAGGTGCTTGAGCTTAATACACATGTATCCACTTTGGATACTAATATCTCTTCTCTAACTAAGTGATATGAGCTCATGTCCTCCAACGTTGATAAATTCAACAAGGGCAATGACAAATTAAACACAATATTGGAAAACCAACTTCTCGCAAATTACCACGGTGGACTTAGCTATTCAAAGGATAATGCTTCCACCTATCGCACATCCTATAGTGGAGCCACTATAGAATTTGTGAGGCCATCCTTCGGTGCATCCACAAGTGGAGCATTTAAGCCCTTGAGTAGTTCTACTACCAAGACTAGTTCTATTCTGGTGACACCTTCTTTTGGAAAGAAACCCATCAAGGGTGAACAAACAAATAAAGGACATGCTTACATGTACACCTGCACTCAACTACGTAGGAGAGCATCTTCATATCTTGCTCCTACTTATGATGAGTTCTACACACCACACCCTCGTGAACGTTCAAACACACAAGTGAAACAATCACATGACTGCACACACTCTCATGTGCATGGTTATGCACAACCATCGCATGCACATGTTTATCCACGTGTTTCTCATGCTTCACATTCTTATGCACCTAATGCATATACACGAAATGTGAAAATTCACACGAATGCTCACAAAGCACGCACACATCGTGCAATATCACATGGTATGCACCAACACATACACACCCACATGCATATGTTCACCCCAATGCATATACACATTCACATGCTCACATGCCGCATGCTCCTATTAGAAACCCACCTTCTATGAATGCATCCATAAGGCATATGACTTCCAAACGTCATTTGATTTGGGGTCCTAAGAACACTAGCATGTATGACAAAGTCATGTATATGCAATCATATTTTAGGGCTGTGGTAAATAATGTGAACTATGTTGGGAAGCCAAAGTCTACTTGGACTTGGTTTCCAAAGGGCTAATCCCCTTGGACCCAACATGCTTGGGTAACATGTGCTTATGGTGTATTCTATAGGTACCCAAGAAGAGGAAAAAGGGGAATATTGGAAAAAGTTGCTTTAAGTGCAAGAGAAAGAGTTGGATACTTGATAGCGGGTGTTCCAAACATGTGACAGGAGACCCAAGTTTGCTCTCCGAAATTAGCTGTATCAAGAATGGCAGAATGGTCACATTCGGAGGCAATGAGAAGGGCTCCATCATAGAAATTGGAGAAGTTGGTAACCCCTGTAAACCTCTCATAGAAGATGTTTATCTTGTAGATGGTTTAAATCACAATCTTATCTCTTTAAGTCAACTTTGTGACAAATGTTACAAAGTTAATTTTGGTAATGGATTGTGTAGTATTTTTGATAGTATTAATGATAGTATTTTCTTTAATGGCACACGCCAAAAAGACATTTATATTTTGGTTATGCCACACACAAGACCAATGCCTGGTTGCTCACACTAATGAACAATTTTTGTGGCATCGATGCTTTTGTCAAGTACACTTCATGCATCTTCACAAATTGTCCAAGCATAACCTAGTTAGAGGGTTTCCAAAATTTTCTTTTAATAAGAAAAGTTTTTGTGATTCATGCCAACGAGGCAAGCTTCATAAATCGTCATTTAAGCTTAAGAATTTAACATCTACTTCTAGGCCTCTGGAGCTTTTACATCTAGATTTATTTGGGCCTACTAGAGGTGCATCCTTAAGAAATGCATTTTATGGATGTGTAGTTGTTGATGACTTCTCTAAGTATACTTGGGTAATGTTTTTGAATAGCAAAAATGAAGGTCTTGAAAATTTATTATTTTATCTAAAAAGGTTCAAAAGATTCAATGCACGTCCATTATCACCATTCGTAGTGATCATGGAGGTGAATTTGATAATGAACTATTCTTTAATTATTCTGATGAGAACGGGATAACTCACACATTTTCCTTCCTGCGTGCTCCACCACAAAATGGTGTTGTAGAAAGGAAAAATATAACACTCATTGAGTGTGCACTCACTATGATTAGTGATAGCCTCATTGGTTCACAATTTTGGGCGGAAGCCGTTCATACCGCGTGATATGTACTAAATAGAATTCTTCTGAGAACTCGTATGAACAAAACTTGTTGTGAACTATTTTATAACAAAATCCCTCAAGTACGTTATTTCTGTGTTTTGGGTTCAAAAATGTTTTATTAAGAACACACACGAAAATTTGGATAAGTTTGATTCACGTTTCGATGAAGGAATTTTTATAGGATACTTTGATCGTAGCAAGGCCTACTGGATATTCAATAAAAGAACCTTAACGGTTGAAGAATCACCTTATGTTTCTTTTTATGAGGATTTTGATGTTTCATTATCTCACCTTAATGAGAATATTGAATTTCTATGTGATTCCTTGAATAATGTTAAATTAGATGATTCTATTGCTACTAACCCGACTAATAATGTAGTGGAGGTTGTTCTAAATAAATTAGGGTTACCCAAGACATTTGCTACAGTTCCAAACCATCTACATGATCAAGTGATAGGTAATATTATAGTGGGAGTCTGTACAAGGTCAATGGTAGAGTGATTCACACATTGTGCCTTCGTCTCAACAATAGAACCAAAGACATTGACGAAGCATATGAAGATGCTTATGGATCATGGCTATGGAAAAATAACTCATCCAACTTGAAAGGAACGATGTTTGGGAATTAGTTTTTCCTCCAAAAGTCCACAATGTCATCGGAACAAAGTGGAGCTTCAAAAATAAGAGGGATGAAAATGCAGTAGTCATCTGGAACAAGGCAAGGTTAGTAGCACACTGTTACCGGCAAGAAGGTATAGTTTTTGAAGAATCCTTTGTCCCGATAGCTAGATTAGAATCTATTAGACTTTTGTTATCATTTGTGTTACGAGGTGGAACTCGCGTACAATGAATTTGTATTAATGGGAACCAAGGGCACGTTGGTTATGTGGAGAAGGGGGTTTAGGTAGGCTATTTGACAAGCGATTAGTGGGGTGAAGAAGTCGATCTCGACGCCAGTGACGGTCGCGGGGCTGAATCTCGCCGGATGCGGCTGGACAAGGTTGAACGGCAGGGGGGTGACGTCGACTGGTGTTGATAGGTGAGCTCTCCTGCAACACGAACAACTCGTCAGAAGGGCTGGGTTGGGGGTTCAACCCTTAGCCCCTCCGATGCCTAAGTCAGTGATAGGGCTTAAAATGGGGGGCTGGTCACGCCGGTCTGACTAACGGTGTGTCGACCGCGCGTGGCGAGCTATAGGTGGGAGAACAAAGATATGGAAGACCTTTGCACTCGTGTGTGAATAGTTAAATGAGAGAGAATTCTGCAGCAACCCCTTCTCCGTAAGAGGAGAGGGGGTATTTATACCTGACGGGTGATGACTAGGCGTGCTGAGCTGGCCCGGGTGTCGGCGGAGGCTTCGGACAAGGACGCCGGGAACAGGAGTCTCTGACCTGCCTTTGTCAGGCGGCGCAACGGCCCAGGGGTGCTTTTGTCGGGATGTCAGAGCCGAAAGTGAAAGCGTTATCTGTCAGGTGGCTCTTCCGTCAGGGGGTGCTTTGTCGGATGGTCGGGTGACGTATGTGTCAGGTGTCCTTATCCTTAGGTTGTTTGTCATTAGCGTCGGACTAAGAGTCGGTCGGCTGCGGTGGTCCGCCTCGGCCGGCTGCGGGGGGTCCGCCCCGGCCGGTTCGGGGAGCGCTGCAAGGTGCGCCTGTCTCCATGATGCCCCGGATTTTCGGGGCGGCGGCCCTTTTGTGTAAAGGTGAGTTAATGGGGTATGTTAACGGATCCGGGCGGGAGTCGGGCTCCTACGATCTTTAGGTCGTAACAATTGACCCCGGCATTCGAGTGCGAGGCGGAAGCCCGGTTCGTCTCGGATGGCGTAACATTATCCTTTAACCGGACTCGGGCTTGGGTCCAAGCTCAGGGTTGGATACGCTGCTTCCGCGGGGTATTGCCCGCTGTTGCGGGATCGTGAGGTCTCATCCCGCGTGGGAACCAAGTGGGGGCGTTGCCTCATAACGGTGCGCCGCTTTATGTGGCGGCTGGGTCGGATTTTGGGGGAGCCCGACTTTTTGAGAAGGTTGTGGTTTTTGCTGAGATGTGTTTACCAGACATGTTTGTGATTTTCGCGGGACTTCCACCGCACTGTGCCCGGTGGACCTCCCAGCTGTTGTGCTCTTGGGCTCAGGGAAGGCGTCCATAAGGAGGAATATTATTCATCAACCTTTACCGGAGATTTAGATGATATTTATAGTGATAGCGCAGGTGTGACCCAGCCTATGGTCGGGATGGGCGGTGGTTTATACTCGTCGCCCGCTATATCGGGGTGGGTAGATCCCTGTTGCCGGGCGGTCTTCCCTTTTACTGACCGCCTAGTTCCTTCTGCTTCGTTGTCCGGGGAGGGGCCGACGCGTCGTGAACCACCATTTGGTTTAATCAGGGATGAAGTCCCGTGGTGGTTCCCCCTTCCGGGGAGCTGACCCTCGTTTGTCGGGTGGAGCTTCTTCCTTTCCCTTTCCTCGCTTCCTCGCGATCTGCCTTGCCGCCGCCGCGCTGGGGAGTTCCTCGCTAGGAATCCTGCGCACCGAGGGGGAACCCCAGGGAGGTTGAGGACGAGGTGGCGGTGGCGGCGCCGAGGGGGACGGCGTTAATTGGGGTGTTGCGGCACGCGGACGGCCGTCTGAACCTGCCTTTTGATACAGTAACAAGCAGGAGGCAAGCTGGCGGGCGGGGCCTTCCACGTGTAAAGGGAATATCCGGTTGGAGGTGGCGGGGCTGTGGCGCCCATCGTCGGGGGAAGTGAAGTTCGTCGGTGGCTATCGGCTTTTTTCGTAGCTCGGCGGGGCGTTTAGGGCCGCTTTATGCCCGGAGTGAGGGGAGGGGAATCCCGTCTCTCTTCCTCCTTTACCCTGACCTCTGGAGGGGGGGTATTTATAGCGAGGTGTTGCGGACGGGTTTCTCTTAGGTAACGCCGTGGATTAGCGTCGCTCATGGGCTCTGCGGAATCACGCGCTTCGGGAATCGCTTTTTCCTGGCGGTATCCGGCACTCTGGCCTCTTGGGGGGCGTGTCGCTGCTGATGGCGTGTTGAACCCGCGCCCTTTCGTTATGTTGAGTCGCATCGAGGCGCTGTTGTGACGGGACAAGGCCACTGTCATTTCAGGACGGCGTATATTTCGGGGTTTCTGTCTTGCGACCGGTCCGATCCGGGTCACGTGTCTTGGCTTCTTGCGGGAGCTACGCAATTTACCCATTATACCCATTATGCCCCCAACATTCCCGTGTCCTGTCTGGGGGAGGGGGATGTTGTCTTACCGTGTTGCATTTGGGGCGGCCTCGAACGGGTTCGGGATGGGACGCACTGGTCTATCCTGATTTGGTGTCTGGCCGAGCCGGTTATACGAGGCGAGCCCCAGTGCACCCCCTTTCGCCATGGGGAAAGTTGTTGGTGGGTTTCAGGGAGCAGGGGGAGCGGGACTGTCCGTCCCTGATTTCGTAGGTGTCCTAGGTTAGTTAGGCGGGGCGGCACGTTGCTCGCCCGGTGCTTGGCGTGGGGGGATAGACACATGCTATGATATTCAAAGAACAATGTTTTCGTTTAAATTTATGAGTGCTGGGCCACAGCTTGTACATTAGTTTTTCGTTCATCGCCCGTTGTCGGGTCAGAACCGAGTCGGGGAGGGGCTTTAGAGCTGTCCTTGCCCGGTCGCACGGGCCTAATGACCGCCGGGCCCTGGGGCTTCCGCGGGCCGTGTGGGCAAGTTGTCTTGAGCCGATCTTGGCGCGGAGGCGAGGGGCCGCCGTCTGGGCTGAAGTGTTGCGAGGTCTCTTTGGCTCGGGATAGGTGGGGGGTACCTTACCGACCGGGCCGCCTTCCCTCCGCTGCCTTGTCTTTTTTCACGGACAGGGTTTTCCTCGGTCCGGTATAGGCGCTGAGAAGGGAAGCCGGCTTGCCCCGCCCTGCCCCCTGGGGAGGTTCTTGAGCATCGGGCCGTTCCCCGCTGCCCCACGCCTCGCTGTTTCGGTTTGAGGGTGGGGTCCCGAGCCCGATGGCGCCTCGGCGAGCTGACATGCCAGGATTCGCCTTTTGGGCTTGTCGGTGATGCAGCCTTGCCGAGGTCCTCAGATGGAGGTCGAGGGCGAGGAGGTACTGGCTGGCCAGCGCTGGGGGCTCTCGCCTGCCCAGATTACTTTGAACGGATGCCATTCTTTCTCCGCCTCGTCCCCGTTTGTGGGACGGAGGCGTGAAAGGTGGATTTCCCGTGTGTAAGAGGAATATCCGGATAGCGATCCATTTGTAAGCGGAATATCCAGTTAGTGGTGCTGGGGATCTAGGCACCGCCGTTCTGGGCGGCGGGAACCATTGATGGCCGGTGACCTCTCTTTTGTTAGGGCGGTGTATCTCAGCCCTTTTCCCGGAGGGTGGGGGGATCAAGTGGTGGTTTTTCATGTCTGTTGATTTTTTCTCTTCGGGGGAGGATGGCCTCTTTATAGGTAGATCTTGTTGACGGTTTCTCCCTTATTTATTGCGCTGAGCTGGCATTATTAATGGGCTCCTTGAATTCGTGCCTGTGGGAAACCGCCTTGGCCAGGTGGCTCTTGCGTGTCCTCTTTTGAAGTGCATCATTAATGGTGGCGTGTTTCGCGAGCGTCCTTTCGTTTCGCCGAGTCCCATCGGGGCCGTCGACTCGGGAACTGATGTCATTTTGTCCCGGTTCGCGTGCCCCCGTTTTCTTTTGCTTTTCTGAGTCAGGGGTACGTGGCCCCCTTCGGGTTGGCCCTGCCCCTGAGTCTGGAGGGGGGAGCGGGCGCGTAGCCCAGCCCGTGCCCTTCTCTGGTTTGGGTGGCTAGGGTTGGCCCTGCCCCAGAGGTCCGGAGGGGGGGAGCGGGCGCGTAGCCCGGCCCGTGCCCTTCTCTGGTTTGGGTGGCTAGGGTTGGCCCTGCCCCAGAGGTCTGGAGGGGGGGAGCGGGCGCGTAGCCCGGCCCGTGCCCTTCTCTGGTTTGGGTGGCTAGGGTTGGCCCTGCCCCAGAGGTCTGGAGGGGGGGAGCGGGCGCGTAGCCCGGCCCCTGCCCCTCTCTGGTTTGGGTGGCTAGGGTTGGCCCTGCCCCAGAGGTCTGGAGGGGGGGAGCGGGCGCGTAGCCCGGCCCGTGCCCTTCTCTGGTTTGGGTGGCTAGGGTTGGCCCTGCCCCAGAGGTCTGGAGGGGGGGAGCGGGCGCGTAGCCCGGCCCGTGCCCTTCTCTGGTTTGGGTGGCTAGGGTTGACCCTGCCCCAGAGGTCTGGAGGGGGGGAGCGGGCGCGTAGCCCGACCCGTGCCCACCGCTGGTTTGGGTGGCTAGGGTTGGCCTTGCCCCAGAGGTCTGGAGGGGGGGAGCGGGCGCGTAGCCCGGCCCGTGCCCTTCTCTGGTTTGGGTGGCTAGGGTTGGCCCTGCCCCAGAGGTCTGGAGGGGGGAGCGGGCGCGTAGCCCGGCCCGTGCCCTTCTCTGGTTTGGGTGGCTAGGGTTGGCCCTGCCCCAGAGGTCTGGAGGGGGGGAGCGGGCGCGTAGCCCGGCCCGTGCCCACCTCTGGTTTGGGTGGCTAGGGTTGGCCCTGCCCCAGAGGTCTGGAGGGGGGGAGCGGGCGCGTAGCCCAGCCCCTGCCCCTCTCTGGTTTGGGTGGCTATGGTTGGCCCTGCCCCAGAGGTCGGGAGGGGGGGAGCGGGCGCGTAGCCCGGCCCGTGCCCTTCTCTGGTTTGGGTGGCTAGGGTTGGCCCTCCCCCAGAGGTCTAGAGGGGGGGAGCGGGCGCATAGCCCGGCCCGTGCCCTTCTCTGGTTTGGGTGGCTAGGGTTGACCCTGCCCCAGAGGTCTGGAGGGGGGGAGCGGGTGCGTAGCCCGGCCCGTGCCCACCTCTGGTTTGGGTGGCTAGGGTTGGCCCTGCCCCAGAGGTCTGGAGGGGGGGAGCGGGCGCGTAGCCCGGCCCGTGCCCTTCTCTGGTTTGGGTGGCTAGGGTTGTCCCTGCCCCAGAGGTCTGGAGGGGGGGAGCGGGCGCGTAGCCCGGCCCGTGCCCTTCTCTGGTTTGGGTGGCTAGGGTTGGCCCTGCCCCAGAGGTCTGGAGGGGGGAGCGGGCGCGTAGCCCGGCCCGTGCCCTTCTCTGGTTTGGGTGGCTAGGGTTGGCCCTGCCCCAGAGGTCTGGAGGGGGGGAGCGGGCGCGTAGCCCGGCCCGTGCCCTTCTCTGGTTTGGGTGGCTAGGGTTGGCCCTGCCCCAGAGGTCTTGAGGGGGGGAGCGGGCGCGTAGCCCGGCCCGTGCCCTTCTCTGGTTTGGGTGGCTAGGGTTGGCCCTGCCCCAGAGGTCTGGAGGGGGGGAGCGGGAGCGTAGCCCGGACCGTGCCCACCTCTGGTTTGGGTGGCTAGGGTTGGCCCTGCCCCAGAGGTCTTGAGGGGGGGAGCGGGCGCGTAGCCCGGCCCGTGCCCTGCTCTGGTTTGGGTGGCTAGGGTTGGCCCTGCCCCAGAGGTCTGGAGGGGGGAGCGGGCGCGTAGCCCGGCCCGTGCCCTTCTCTGGTTTGGGTGGCTAGGGTTGGCCCTACCCCAGAGGTCTGGAGGGGGGGAGCTGGCGCGTAGCCCGGCCCGTGCCCTTCTCTGGTTTTGGTGGCTAGGGTTGGCCCTGCCCCAGAGGTCTGGAGGGGGGGAGCGGGCGCGTAGCCCGGCCCGTGCCCTTCTCTGGTTTGGGTGGCTAGGGTTGGCCCTGCCCCAGAGGTCTGGAGGGGGGGAGCGGGCGCGTAGCCCGGCCCGTGACCACCTCTGGTTTGGGTGGCTAGGGTTGGCCCTGCCCCAGAGGTCTTGAGGGGGGGAGCGGGCGCGTAGCCCGGCCCGTGCCCTGCTCTGGTTTGGGTGGCTAGGGTTGGCCCTGACCCAGAGGTCTGGAGGGGGGGAGCGGGCGCGTAGCCCGGCCCGTGCCCTTCTCTGGTTTGGGTGGCTAGGGTTGGCCCTGCCCCAGAGGTCTGGAGGGGGGGAGCGGGCGCGTAGCCCGGCCCGTGCCCTTCTCTGGTTTGGGTGGCTAGGGTTGGCCCTGCCCCAGAGGTCTGGAGGGGGGAGCGGGCGCGTAGCCCGGCCCGTGCCCTTCTCTGGTTTGGGTGGCTAGGGTTGGCCCTGCCCCAGAGGTCTGGAGGGGGGGAGCGGGCGCGTAGCCCGGCCCGTGCCCACCTCTGGTTTGGGTGGCTAGGGTTGGCCCTGCCCCAGAGGTCTGGAGGGGGGGAGCGGGCGCGTAGCCCGGCCCGTGCCCACCTCTGGTTTGGGTGGCTAGGGTTGGCCCTGCCCCAGAGGTCTGGAGGGGGGGAGCGGGCGCGTAGCCCGGCCCGTGCCCTTCTCTGGTTTGGGTGGCTAGGGTTGGCCCTGCCTCAGAGGTCTGAAGGGGGGGAGCGGGCGCGTAGCCCGGCCCGTGCCCTTCTCTGGTTTGGGTGGCTAGGGTTGGCCCTGCCCCAGAGGTCTGGAGGGGGGGAGCGGGCGCGTAGCCCGGCCCGTGCCCTTCTCTGGTTTGGGTGGCTAGGGTTGGCCCTGCCCCAGAGGTCTGGAGGGGGGGAGCGGGCGCGTAGCCTGGCCCGTGCCCACCTCTGGTTTGGGTGGCTAGGGTTGGCCCTGCCCCAGTGGTCTTGAGGGGGGGAGCGGGCGCGTAGCCCGGCCCGTGCCCTGCTCTGGTTTGGGTGGCTAGGGTTGGCCCTGCCCCAGAGGTCTGGAGGGGGGGGAGCAGGCGCGTAGCCTGGCCCGTGCCCTTCTCTGGTTTGGGTGGCTAGGGTTGGCCCTGCCCCAGAGGTCTGGAGGGGGGGAGCGGGCGCGTAGCCCGGCCCGTGCCCTTCTCTGGTTTGGGTGGCTAGGGTTGGCCCTGCCCCAGAGGTCTGGAGGGGGGGAGCGGGCGCGTAGCCCGGCCCGTGCCCTTCTCTGGTTTGGGTGGCTAGGGTTGGCCCTGCCCCAGAGGTCTGGAGGGGGGGAGCGGGCGCGTAGCCCGGCCCGTGCCCTTCTCTGGTTTGGGTGGCTAGGGTTGGCCCTGCCCCAGAGGTCTAGAGGGGGGGGGGGGGGAGCGGGCGCGTAGCCCGGCCCGTGCCCTTCTCTGGTTTGGGTGGCTAGGGTTGACCCTGCCCCAGAGGTCTGGAGGGGGGGAGCGGGCGCGTAGCCCGACCCGTGCCCACCGCTGGTTTGGGTGGCTAGGGTTGGCCTTGCCCCAGAGGTCTGGAGGGGGGGAGCGGGCGCGTAGCCCGGCCCGTGCCCTTCTCTGGTTTGGGTGGCTAGGGTTGGCCCTGCCCCAGAGGTCTGGAGGGGGGAGCGGGCGCGTAGCCCGGCCCGTGCCCTTCTCTGGTTTGGGTGGCTAGGGTTGGCCCTACCCCAGAGGTCTGGAGGGGGGGAGCTGGCGCGTAGCCCGGCCCGTGCCCTTCTCTGGTTTTGGTGGCTAGGGTTGGCCCTGCCCCAGAGGTCTGGAGGGGGGGAGCGGGCGCGTAGCCCGGCCCGTGCCCTTCTCTGGTTTGGGTGGCTAGGGTTGGCCCTGCCCCAGAGGTCTGGAGGGGGGGGAGCGGGCGCGTAGCCCGGCCCGTGCCCACCTCTGGTTTGGGTGGCTAGGGTTGGCCCTGCCCCAGAGGTCTTGAGGGGGGGAGCGGGCGCGTAGCCCGGCCCGTGCCCTGCTCTGGTTTGGGTGGCTAGGGTTGGCCCTGACCCAGAGGTCTGGAGGGGGGGAGCGGGCGCGTAGCCCGGCCCGTGCCCTTCTCTGGTTTGGGTGGCTAGGGTTGGCCCTGCCCCAGAGGTCTGGAGGGGGGGAGCGGGCGCGTAGCCCGGCCCGTGCCCTTCTCTGGTTTGGGTGGCTAGGGTTGGCCCTGCCCCAGAGGTCTGGAGGGGGGAGCGGGCGCGTAGCCCGGCCCGTGCCCTTCTCTGGTTTGGGTGGCTAGGGTTGGCCCTGCCCCAGAGGTCTGGAGGGGGGGAGCGGGCGCGTAGCCCGGCCCGTGCCCACCTCTGGTTTGGGTGGCTAGGGTTGGCCCTGCCCCAGAGGTCTGGAGGGGGGGAGCGGGCGCGTAGCCCGGCCCGTGCCCACCTCTGGTTTGGGTGGCTAGGGTTGGCCCTGCCCCAGAGGTCTGGAGGGGGGGAGCGGGCGCGTAGCCCGGCCCGTGCCCTTCTCTGGTTTGGGTGGCTAGGGTTGGCCCTGCCTCAGAGGTCTGAAGGGGGGGAGCGGGCGCGTAGCCCGGCCCGTGCCCTTCTCTGGTTTGGGTGGCTAGGGTTGGCCCTGCCCCAGAGGTCTTGAGGGGGGGAGCGGGCGCGTAGCCCGGCCCGTGCCCTGCTCTGGTTTGGGTGGCTAGGGTTGGCCCTGCCCCAGAGGTCTGGAGGGGGGAGCGGGCGCGTAGCCCGGCCCGTGCCCTTCTCTGGTTTGGGTGGCTAGGGTTGGCCCTACCCCAGAGGTCTGGAGGGGGGGAGCTGGCGCGTAGCCCGGCCCGTGCCCTTCTCTGGTTTTGGTGGCTAGGGTTGGCCCTGCCCCAGAGGTCTGGAGGGGGGGAGCGGGCGCGTAGCCCGGCCCGTGCCCTTCTCTGGTTTGGGTGGCTAGGGTTGGCCCTGCCCCAGAGGTCTGGAGGGGGGGGAGCGGGCGCGTAGCCCGGCCCGTGCCCACCTCTGGTTTGGGTGGCTAGGGTTGGCCCTGCCCCAGAGGTCTTGAGGGGGGGAGCGGGCGCGTAGCCCGGCCCGTGCCATGCTCTGGTTTGGGTGGCTAGGGTTGGCCCTGACCCAGAGGTCTGGAGGGGGGGAGCGGGCGCGTAGCCCGGCCCGTGCCCTTCTCTGGTTTGGGTGGCTAGGGTTGGCCCTGCCCCAGAGGTCTGGAGGGGGGGAGCGGGCGCGTAGCCCGGCCCGTGCCCTTCTCTGGTTTGGGTGGCTAGGGTTGGCCCTGCCCCAGAGGTCTGGAGGGGGGAGCGGGCGCGTAGCCCGGCCCGTGCCCTTCTCTGGTTTGGGTGGCTAGGGTTGGCCCTGCCCCAGAGGTCTGGAGGGGGGGAGCGGGCGCGTAGCCCGGCCCGTGCCCACCTCTGGTTTGGGTGGCTAGGGTTGGCCCTGCCCCAGAGGTCTGGAGGGGGGGAGCGGGCGCGTAGCCCGGCCCGTGCCCACCTCTGGTTTGGGTGGCTAGGGTTGGCCCTGCCCCAGAGGTCTGGAGGGGGGGAGCGGGCGCGTAGCCCGGCCCGTGCCCTTCTCTGGTTTGGGTGGCTAGGGTTGGCCCTGCCTCAGAGGTCTGAAGGGGGGGAGCGGGCGCGTAGCCCGGCCCGTGCCCTTCTCTGGTTTGGGTGGCTAGGGTTGGCCCTGCCCCAGAGGTCTGGAGGGGGGGAGCGGGCGCGTAGCCCGGCCCGTGCCCTTCTCTGGTTTGGGTGGCTAGGGTTGGCCCTGCCCCAGAGGTCTGGAGGGGGGGAGCGGGCGTGTAGCCTGGCCCGTGCCCACCTCTGGTTTGGGTGGCTAGGGTTGGCCCTGCCCCAGTGGTCTTGAGGGGGGGAGCGGGCGCGTAGCCCGGCCCGTGCCCTGCTCTGGTTTGGGTGGCTAGGGTTGGCCCTGCCCCAGAGGTCTGGAGGGGGGGAGCAGGCGCGTAGCCTGGCCCGTGCCCTTCTCTGGTTTGGGTGGCTAGGGTTGGCCCTACCCCAGAGGTCTGGAGGGGGGGAGCGGGCGCGTAGCCCGGCCCGTGCCCTTCTCTGGTTTGGGTGGCTAGGGTTGGCCCTGCCCCAGAGGTCTGGAGGGGGGGAGCGGGCGCGTAGCCCGGCCCGTGCCCTTCTCTGGTTTGGGTGGCTAGGGTTGGCCCTGCCCCAGAGGTCTGGAGGGGGGGAGCGGGCGCGTAGCCCGGCCCGTGCCCTTCTCTGGTTTGGGTGGCTAGGGTTGGCCCTGCCCCAGAGGTCTTGAGGGGGGGAGCGGGCGCGTAGCCCGGCCCGTGCCCTGCTCTGGTTTGGGTGGCTAGGGTTGGCCCTGCCCCAGAGGTCTGGAGGGGGGGAGCGGGCGCGTAGCCCGGCCCGTGCCCTTCTCTGGTTTGGGTGGCTAGGGTTGGCCCTGCCCCAGAGGTCTGCAGGGGGGGAGCGGGCGCGTAGCCCGGCCCGTGCCCTTCTCTGGTTTGGGTGGCTAGGGTTGGCCCTGCCCCAGAGGTCTAGAGGGGGGGGGGGGGGAGCGGGCGCGTAGCCCGGCCCGTGCCCTTCTCTGGTTTGGGTGGCTAGGGTTGACCCTGCCCCAGAGGTCTGGAGGGGGGGAGCGGGCGCGTAGCCCGACCCGTGCCCACCGCTGGTTTGGGTGGCTAGGGTTGGCCTTGCCCCAGAGGTCTGGAGGGGGGGAGCGGGCGCGTAGCCCGGCCCGTGCCCTTCTCTGGTTTGGGTGGCTAGGGTTGGCCCTGCCCCAGAGGTCTGGAGGGGGGAGCGGGCGCGTAGCCCGGCCCGTGCCCTTCTCTGGTTTGGGTGGCTAGGGTTGGCCCTACCCCAGAGGTCTGGAGGGGGGGAGCTGGCGCGTAGCCCGGCCCGTGCCCTTCTCTGGTTTTGGTGGCTAGGGTTGGCCCTGCCCCAGAGGTCTGGAGGGGGGGAGCGGGCGCGTAGCCCGGCCCGTGCCCTTCTCTGGTTTGGGTGGCTAGGGTTGGCCCTGCCCCAGAGGTCTGGAGGGGGGGAGCGGGCGCGTAGCCCGGCCCGTGCCCACCTCTGGTTTGGGTGGCTAGGGTTGGCCCTGCCCCAGAGGTCTTGAGGGGGGGAGCGGGCGCGTAGCCCGGCCCGTGCCCTGCTCTGGTTTGGGTGGCTAGGGTTGGCCCTGACCCAGAGGTCTGGAGGGGGGGAGCGGGCGCGTAGCCTGGCTCGTGCCCTTCTCTGGTTTGGGTGGCTAGGGTTGGCCCTGCCCCAGAGGTCTGGAGGGGGGGAGCGGGCGCGTAGCCCGGCCCGTGCCCTTCTCTGGTTTGGGTGGCTAGGGTTGGCCCTGCCCCAGAGGTCTGGAGGGGGGAGCGGGCGCGTAGCCCGGCCCGTGCCCTTCTCTGGTTTGGGTGGCTAGGGTTGGCCCTGCCCCAGAGGTCTGGAGGGGGGGAGCGGGCGCGTAGCCCGGCCCGTGCCCACCTCTGGTTTGGGTGGCTAGGGTTGGCCCTGCCCCAGAGGTCTGGAGGGGGGGAGCGGGCGCGTAGCCCGGCCCGTGCCCACCTCTGGTTTGGGTGGCTAGGGTTGGCCCTGCCCCAGAGGTCTGGAGGGGGGGAGCGGGCGCGTAGCCCGGCCCGTGCCCTTCTCTGGTTTGGGTGGCTAGGGTTGGCCCTGCCTCAGAGGTCTGAAGGGGGGGAGCGGGCGCGTAGCCCGGCCCGTGCCCTTCTCTGGTTTGGGTGGCTAGGGTTGGCCCTGCCCCAGAGGTCTTGAGGGGGGGAGCGGGCGCGTAGCCCGGCCCGTGCCCTGCTCTGGTTTGGGTGGCTAGGGTTGGCCCTGCCCCAGAGGTCTGGAGGGGGGAGCGGGCGCGTAGCCCGGCCCGTGCCCTTCTCTGGTTTGGGTGGCTAGGGTTGGCCCTACCCCAGAGGTCTGGAGGGGGGGAGCTGGCGCGTAGCCCGGCCCGTGCCCTTCTCTGGTTTTGGTGGCTAGGGTTGGCCCTGCCCCAGAGGTCTGGAGGGGGGGAGCGGGCGCGTAGCCCGGCCCGTGCCCTTCTCTGGTTTGGGTGGCTAGGGTTGGCCCTGCCCCAGAGGTCTGGAGGGGGGGGAGCGGGCGCGTAGCCCGGCCCGTGCCCACCTCTGGTTTGGGTGGCTAGGGTTGGCCCTGCCCCAGAGGTCTTGAGGGGGGGAGCGGGCGCGTAGCCCGGCCCGTGCCCTGCTCTGGTTTGGGTGGCTAGGGTTGGCCCTGACCCAGAGGTCTGGAGGGGGGGAGCGGGCGCGTAGCCCGGCCCGTGCCCTTCTCTGGTTTGGGTGGCTAGGGTTGGCCCTGCCCCAGAGGTCTGGAGGGGGGGAGCGGGCGCGTAGCCCGGCCCGTGCCCTTCTCTGGTTTGGGTGGCTAGGGTTGGCCCTGCCCCAGAGGTCTGGAGGGGGGAGCGGGCGCGTAGCCCGGCCCGTGCCCTTCTCTGGTTTGGGTGGCTAGGGTTGGCCCTGCCCCAGAGGTCTGGAGGGGGGGAGCGGGCGCGTAGCCCGGCCCGTGCCCACCTCTGGTTTGGGTGGCTAGGGTTGGCCCTGCCCCAGAGGTCTGGAGGGGGGGAGCGGGCGCGTAGCCCGGCCCGTGCCCACCTCTGGTTTGGGTGGCTAGGGTTGGCCCTGCCCCAGAGGTCTGGAGGGGGGGAGCGGGCGCGTAGCCCGGCCCGTGCCCTTCTCTGGTTTGGGTGGCTAGGGTTGGCCCTGCCTCAGAGGTCTGAAGGGGGGGAGCGGGCGCGTAGCCCGGCCCGTGCCCTTCTCTGGTTTGGGTGGCTAGGGTTGGCCCTGCCCCAGAGGTCTGGAGGGGGGGAGCGGGCGCGTAGCCCGGCCCGTGCCCTTCTCTGGTTTGGGTGGATAGGGTTGGCCCTGCCCCAGAGGTCTGGAGGGGGGGAGCGGGCGCGTAGCCTGGCCCGTGCCCACCTCTGGTTTGGGTGGCTAGGGTTGGCCCTGCCCCAGTGGTCTTGAGGGGGGGAGCGGGCGCGTAGCCCGGCCCGTGCCCTGCTCTGGTTTGGGTGGCTAGGGTTGGCCCTGCCCCAGAGGTCTGGAGGGGGGGGAGCAGGCGCGTAGCCTGGCCCGTGCCCTTCTCTGGTTTGGGTGGCTAGGGTTGGCCCTACCCCAGAGGTCTGGAGGGGGGGAGCGGGCGCGTAGCCCGGCCCGTGCCCTTCTCTGGTTTGGGTGGCTAGGGTTGGCCCTGCCCCAGAGGTCTGGAGGGGGGGAGCGGGCGCGTAGCCCGGCCCGTGCCCTTCTCTGGTTTGGGTGGCTAGGGTTGGCCCTGCCCCAGAGGTCTGGAGGGGGGAGCGGGCGCGTAGCCCGGCCCGTGCCCTTCTCTGGTTTGGGTGGCTAGGGTTGGCCCTGCCCCAGAGGTCTAGAGGGGGGGGGGAGCGGGCGCGTAGCCCGGCCCGTGCCCTTCTCTGGTTTGGGTGGCTAGGGTTGACCCTGCCCCAGAGGTCTGGAGGGGGGGAGCGGGCGCGTAGCCCGACCCGTGCCCACCGCTGGTTTGGGTGGCTAGGGTTGGCCTTGCCCCAGAGGTCTGGAGGGGGGGAGCGGGCGCGTAGCCCGGCCCGTGCCCTTCTCTGGTTTGGGTGGCTAGGGTTGGCCCTGCCCCAGAGGTCTGGAGGGGGGAGCGGGCGCGTAGCCCGGCCCGTGCCCTTCTCTGGTTTGGGTGGCTAGGGTTGGCCCTGCCCCAGAGGTTTGGAGGGGGGGGAGCGGGCACGTAGCCCGGCCCGTGCCCTTCTCTGGTTTGGGTGGCTAGGGTTGGCCCTGCCCCAGAGGTCTGGAGGGGGGGAGCGGGCGCGTAGCCCGGCCCGTGCCCTTCTCTGGTTTGGGTGGCTAGGGTTGGCCCTGCCCCAGAGGTCTGGAGGGGGGAGCGGGCGCGTAGCCCGGCCCGTGCCCTTCTCTGGTTTGGGTGGCTAGGGTTGGCCCTGCCCCAGAGGTCTGGAGGGGGGGAGCGGGCGCGTAGCCCGGCCCGTGCCCACCTCTGGTTTGGGTGGCTAGGGTTGGCCCTGCCCCAGAGGTCTGGAGGGGGGGAGCGGGCGCGTAGCCCAGCCCCTGCCCCTCTCTGGTTTGGGTGGCTATGGTTGGCCCTGCCCCAGAGGTCTGGAGGGGGGGAGCGGGCGCGTAGCCCGGCCCGTACCCTTCTCTGGTTTGGGTGGCTAGGGTTGGCCCTCCCCCAGAGGTCTAGAGGGGGGGAGCGGGCGCGTAGCCCGGCCCGTGCCCTTCTCTGGTTTATGTGGCTAGGGTTGACCCTGCCCCAGAGGTCTGGAGGGGGGGAGCGGGTGCGTAGCCCGGCCCGTGCCCACCTCTGGTTTGGGTGGCTAGGGTTGGCCCTGCCCCAGAGGTCTGGAGGGGGGGAGCGGGCGCGTAGCCCGGCCCGTGCCCTTCTCTGGTTTGGGTGGCTAGGGTTGTCCCTGCCCCAGAGGTCTGGAGGGGGGGAGCGGGCGCGTAGCCCGGCCCGTGCCCTTCTCTGGTTTGGGTGGCTAGGGTTGGCCCTGTCCCAGAGGTCTGGAGGGGGGAGCGGGCGCGTAGCCCGGCCCGTGCCCTTCTCTGGTTTGGGTGGCAAGGGTTGGCCCTGCCCCAGAGGTCTGGAGGGGGGGAGCGGGCGCGTAGCCCGGCCCGTGCCCTTCTCTGGTTTGGGTGGCTAGGGTTGGCCCTGCCCCAGAGGTCTGGAGGGGGGGAGCGGGCGCGTAGCCCGGCCCGTGCCCTTCTCTGGTTTGGGTGGCTAGGGTTGGCCCTGCCCCAGAGGTCTGGAGGGGGGGGAGCGGGAGCGTAGCCCGGCCCGTGCCCACCTCTGGTTTGGGTGGCTAGGGTTGGCCCTGCCCCAGAGGTCTTGAGGGGGGGAGCGGGCGCGTAGCCCGGCCCGTGCCCTGCTCTGGTTTGGGTGGCTAGGGTTGGCCCTGACCCAGAGGTCTGGAGGGGGGGAGCGGGCGCGTAGCCCGGCCCGTGCCCTTCTCTGGTTTGGGTGGCTAGGGTTGGCCCTGCCCCAGAGGTCTGGAGGGGGGGAGCGGGCGCGTAGCCCGGCCCGTGCCCTTCTCTGGTTTGGGTGGCTAGGGTTGGCCCTGCCCCAGAGGTCTGGAGGGGGGAGCGGGCGCGTAGCCCGGCCCGTGCCCTTCTCTGGTTTGGGTGGCTAGGGTTGGCCCTGCCCCAGAGGTCTGGAGGGGGGGAGCGGGCGCGTAGCCCGGCCCGTGCCCACCTCTGGTTTGGGTGGCTAGGGTTGGCCCTGCCCCAGAGGTCTGGAGGGGGGGAGCGGGCGCGTAGCCCGGCCCGTGCCCACCTCTGGTTTGGGTGGCTAGGGTTGGCCCTGCCCCAGAGGTCTGGAGGGGGGGAGCGGGCGCGTAGCCCGGCCCGTGCCCTTCTCTGGTTTGGGTGGCTAGGGTTGGCCCTGCCTCAGAGGTCTGAAGGGGGGGAGCGGGCGCGTAGCCCGGCCCGTGCCCTTCTCTGGTTTGGGTGGCTAGGGTTGGCCCTGCCCCAGAGGTCTGGAGGGGGGGAGCGGGCGCGTAGCCCGGCCCGTGCCCTTCTCTGGTTTGGGTGGATAGGGTTGGCCCTGCCCCAGAGGTCTGGAGGGGGGGAGCGGGCGCGTAGCCTGGCCCGTGCCCACCTCTGGTTTGGGTGGCTAGGGTTGGCCCTGCCCCAGTGGTCTTGAGGGGGGGAGCGGGCGCGTAGCCCGGCCCGTGCCCTGCTCTGGTTTGGGTGGCTAGGGTTGGCCCTGCCCCAGAGGTCTGGAGGGGGGGGAGCAGGCGCGTAGCCTGGCCCGTGCCCTTCTCTGGTTTGGGTGGCTAGGGTTGGCCCTACCCCAGAGGTCTGGAGGGGGGGGAGCGGGCGCGTAGCCCGGCCCGTGCCCTTCTCTGGTTTGGGTGGCTAGGGTTGGCCCTGCCCCAGAGGTCTGGAGGGGGGGAGCGGGCGCGTAGCCCGGCCCGTGCCCTTCTCTGGTTTGGGTGGCTAGGGTTGGCCCTGCCCCAGAGGTCTGGAGGGGGGGAGCGGGCGCGTAGCCCGGCCCGTGCCCTTCTCTGGTTTGGGTGGCTAGGGTTGGCCCTGCCCCAGAGGTCTAGAGGGGGGGGGGGAGCGGGCGCGTAGCCCGGCCCGTGCCCTTTTCTGGTTTGGGTGGCTAGGGTTGACCCTGCCCCAGAGGTCTGTAGGGGGGGAGCGGGCGCGTAGCCCGACCCGTGCCCACCGCTGGTTTGGGTGGCTAGGGTTGGCCTTGCCCCAGAGGTCTGGAGGGGGGGAGCGGGCGCGTAGCCCGGCCCGTGCCCTTCTCTGGTTTGGGTGGCTAGGGTTGGCCCTGCCCCAGAGGTCTGGAGGGGGGAGCGGGCGCGTAGCCCGGCCCGTGCCCTTCTCTGGTTTGGGTGGCTAGGGTTGGCCCTGCCCCAGAGGTTTGGAGGGGGGGGAGCGGGCACGTAGCCCGGCCCGTGCCCTTCTCTGGTTTGGGTGGCTAGGGTTGGCCCTGCCCCAGAGGTCTGGAGGGGGGGAGCGGGCGCGTAGCCCGGCCCGTGCCCTTCTCTGGTTTGGGTGGCTAGGGTTGGCCCTGCCCCAGAGGTCTGGAGGGGGGAGCGGGCGCGTAGCCCGGCCCGTGCCCTTCTCTGGTTTGGGTGGCTAGGGTTGGCCCTGCCCCAGAGGTCTGGAGGGGGGGAGCGGGCGCGTAGCCCGGCCCGTGCCCACCTCTGGTTTGGGTGGCTAGGGTTGGCCCTGCCCCAGAGGTCTGGAGGGGGGGAGCGGGCGCGTAGCCCAGCCCCTGCCCCTCTCTGGTTTGGGTGGCTATGGTTGGCCCTGCCCCAGAGGTCTGGAGGGGGGGAGCGGGCGCGTAGCCCGGCCCGTACCCTTCTCTGGTTTGGGTGGCTAGGGTTGGCCCTCCCCCAGAGGTCTAGAGGGGGGGAGCGGGCGCGTAGCCCGGCCCGTGCCCTTCTCTGGTTTATGTGGCTAGGGTTGACCCTGCCCCAGAGGTCTGGAGGGGGGGAGCGGGTGCGTAGCCCGGCCCGTGCCCACCTCTGGTTTGGGTGGCTAGGGTTGGCCCTGCCCCAGAGGTCTGGAGGGGGGGAGCGGGCGCGTAGCCCGGCCCGTGCCCTTCTCTGGTTTGGGTGGCTAGGGTTGTCCCTGCCCCAGAGGTCTGGAGGGGGGGAGCGGGCGCGTAGCCCGGCCCGTGCCCTTCTCTGGTTTGGGTGGCTAGGGTTGGCCCTGTCCCAGAGGTCTGGAGGGGGGAGCGGGCGCGTAGCCCGGCCCGTGCCCTTCTCTGGTTTGGGTGGCAAGGGTTGGCCCTGCCCCAGAGGTCTGGAGGGGGGGAGCGGGCGCGTAGCCCGGCCCGTGCCCTTCTCTGGTTTGGGTGGCTAGGGTTGGCCCTGCCCCAGAGGTCTGGAGGGGGGGAGCGGGCGCGTAGCCCGGCCCGTGCCCTTCTCTGGTTTGGGTGGCTAGGGTTGGCCCTGCCCCAGAGGTCTGGAGGGGGGGAGCGGGAGCGTAGCCCGGCCCGTGCCCACCTCTGGTTTGGGTGGCTAGGGTTGGCCCTGCCCCAGAGGTCTTGAGGGGGGGAGCGGGCGCGTAGCCCGGCCCGTGCCCTGCTCTGGTTTGGGTGGCTAGGGTTGGCCCTGCCCCAGAGGTCTGGAGGGGGGAGCGGGCGCGTAGCCCGGCCCGTGCCCTTCTCTGGTTTGGGTGGCTAGGGTTGGCCCTGCCCCAGAGGTCTGGAGGGGGGGAGCGGGCGCGTAGCCCGGCCCGTGCCCTTCTCTGGTTTTGGTGGCTAGGGTTGGCCCTGCCCCAGAGGTCTGGAGGGGGGGAGCGGGCGCGTAGCCCGGCCCGTGCCCTTCTCTGGTTTGGGTGGCTAGGGTTGGCCCTGCCCCAGAGGTCTGGAGGGGGGGAACGGGCGCGTAGCCCAGCCCGTGCCCACCTCTGGTTTGGGTGGCTAGGGTTGGCCCTGCCCCAGAGGTCTTGAGGGGGGGAGCGGGCGCGTAGCCCGGCCCGTGCCCTGCTCTGGTTTGGGTGGCTAGGGTTGGCCCTGACCCAGAGGTCTGGAGGGGGGGAGCGGGCGCGTAGCCCGGCCCGTGCCCTTCTCTGGTTTGGGTGGCTAGGGTTGGCCCTGCCCCAGAGGTCTGGAGGGGGGAAGCGGGCGCGTAGCCCGGCCCGTGCCCTTCTCTGGTTTGGGTGGCTAGGGTTGGCCCTGCCCCAGAGGTCTGGAGGGGGGAGCGGGCGCGTAGTCCGGCCCGTGCCCTTCTCTGGTTTGGGTGGCTAGGGTTGGCCCTGCCCCAGAGGTCTGGAGGGGGGGAGCGGGCGCGTAGCCCGGCCCGTGCCCACCTCTGGTTTGGGTGGCTAGGGTTGGCCCTGCCCCAGAGGTCTGGAGGGGGGGAGCGGGCGCGTAGCCCGGCCCGTGCCCTGCTCTGGTTTGGGTGGCTAGGGTTGGCCCTGCCCCAGAGGTCTGGAGGGGGGGAGCGGGCGCGTAGCCCGGCCCGTGCCCTTCTCTGGTTTGGGTGGCTAAGGTTGGCCCTGCCTCAGAGGTCTGGAGGGGGGGAGCGGGCGCGTAGCCCGGCCTGTGCCCTTCTCTGGTTTGGGTGGCTAGGGTTGGCCCTGCCCCAGAGGTCTGGAGGGGGGGAGCGGGCGCGTAGCCCGGCCCATGCCCTTCTCTGGTTTGGGTGGCTAGGGTTGGCCCTGCCCCAGAGGTCTTGAGGGGGAGAGCGGGCGCGTAGCCCGGCCCGTGCCCACCTCTGGTTTGGGTGGCTAGGGTTGGCCCTGCCCCAGAGGTCTTGAGGGGGGGAGCGGGCGCGTAGCCCGGCCCGTGCCCTGCTCTGGTTTGGGTGGCTAGGGTTGGCCCTGCCCCAGAGGTCTGGAGGGGGGGGAGCAGGCGCGTAGCCTGGCCCGTGCCCTTCTCTGGTTTGGGTGGCTAGGGTTGGCCCTGCCCCAGAGGTCTGGAGGGGGGGAGCGGGCGCGTAGCCCGGCCCGTGCCCTTCTCTGGTTTGGGTGGCTAGGGTTGGCCCTGCCCCAGAGGTCTGGAGGGGGGGAGCGGGCGCGTAGCCCGGCCCGTGCCCTTCTCTGGTTTGGGTGGCTAGGGTTGGCCCTGCCCCAGAGGTCTGGAGGGGGGGAGCGGGCGCGTAGCCCGGCCTGTGCCCACCTCTGGTTTGGGTGGCTAGGGTTGGCCCTGCCCCAGAGGTCTTGAGGGGGGGAGCGGGCGCGTAGCCCGGCCCGTGCCCTGCTCTGGTTTGGGTGGCTAGGGTTGGCCCTGCCCCAGAGGTCTGGAGGGGGGGAGCGGGCGCGTAGCCCGGCCCGTGCCCTTCTCTGGTTTGGGTGGCTAGGGTTGGCCCTACCCCAGAGGTTCGGAGTTTTAGCGAACTGCAAAATTTGTGTAGGAACAACCAGGTTGGGAAAAAACGTGTAGATGTGTATATTGCGCGAAAAAAGAGAAACTCCCAACTATTGGTAGAATTTCAGCAGATGTTTTGCGTTCCAAGGGTGGGCCAGCTCGCTCCCTTCGGGGGTGGCAAGGATGTAGGTGGCCGGTCCGACAATGTCAATGACCGTGTAGGGCCCCTCCCATTTGGCGGCCAGCTTTCCCCGCTGCGCAGTCTCGGGGCGGAAGGTGGCGTCGCGGAGGACCAAATCGCCGATCCTGAAAGTCCGCGGTTTCACCCGGGAGTCGTAGTATCGGGCCATCCTCTGGCTGTGTTTGACGAGGCTGGTTAGGGCCCTGTCCCGGACCTCGTCTATCAGCTCAAGACTGAGGCCGAGCCCTTCTCCGTTGATTTCTTCGTCGAAGAGTTTTAGCCGGAGCGTCTCTTCGCCGATTCTAACGAACATCCGTCTGGAGTCTGAATGACGATTCCCGCTCCTGTTCCGGAGCCCGTCGCGGAGCCGTCGACGTGGATGGTCCATAATTTGCCTGCCATCGTCGGGGGGGGGGGGACGCTGAGGGTTCGCCCGCCTCGATCCTCTGGGGGGACGTGGGCGCCGACGGTTGCTCTATCTGGTCTCCCGGTGGGATTTCCATGGTGCATTCCACCACGAAGTCGGCCAGCGCCTGACCCTTGATCGCCGTCCGGGCTTTGTACGTTATGTCGAACTCGCTGAGCTCGACGCTCCAGTTGAGCATCCTCCCTGACCGTTCCAGTCTTTTCAGGTTCTTTTCGAGGGGCATGCTGGTGTGGACGGTTATGGGGTGGGCCTGGAAATAGGGTCAGAGCTTTCGGGCGGTGGTGATTAGGCAGTAGGCGGCTTTTTCGATGGGGCTGTAACGGGTCTCCACATCTTGGAGGATCCGACTGGCATAGTAAACAGGGCGTTGCACCCCTCCTTCTTCCTTGATTAGGACGGAGCTAACAGCCTCCTCGGTGGTCGCCAGGTACAACCCCAGGGGTTCACCTTCCTCCGGTCGTGCGAGGAGCGGTGGGCCTTGTAGGTATGCTTTCAGCTCCGCGAACGCCCGCGTGCAGTCGTCGTCCCACGGGATCACCTTCCTCTTGTCTTTAGCTTCGCCAAAGGCCGTGCGTAAGACCCTGAAGAAGGGGAGCGACTTCTCCGCCGATTTCGACAGGAATCGTCCCAGAGCAGCAATCCGGCCGTTCAGTCGCTGCAAGTCCCGGATCGTCCGGGGCTCCGTCATACTGGTGAGGGCCGTCACCTTGTCGGGGTTCGCCTCGATCCCCCGCTTCGTTATCATGAAGCCCAGGAATTTTTCCGACTGCACTCCAAAGATGCATTTCGCGGGGTTTAGTCTCAGGTTGTATCGGCGGACCCTCTGGAAGGTCTCCTGCAAGTCGTTGAGGTGTTCGAGGGCCCTTCCACTCTTCACCAGCATGTCGTCGATGTAGACCTCCAAATTTCGCCCTACCTGAGGGCTAAAAATCCGGTCAACCATCTGTTGATAAGTCGCCCCGGCGTTCTTCAGCCCAAAGGGCATCTTGGTGTAACAGAAGGTGCCTTTATCGGTGACGAAGGACGTCTTCTCCTCATCCTCCTCCGCCATCGGTATTTGGTTGTACCCCGAGAAGGCGTCCATAAAGCTCAACAACTCATAACCGGACGCCTGGTCCACCAAGTGGTCGATCCTGGGCAGAGGGAAGCTGTCCTTCGGGCAAGCCTTGTTGAGGTCAGTGAAGTCAACGCACATGCGCCACTTCCCGCTGGGCTTCTTCACTAGAACGACGTTGGCGAGCCAGTTGGGGTAGTCCACCGGCCGAACAAACTTGGCTTCGAGGAGCCGCTCTACTTCTTCCTTGACTGCCCTCTTCTTTTCGCCCCCCGCACTCCTCTTCTTCTGTCGAACAGGCCGGGCCTCTGGGTCCGCATTCAACCTGTGGGAGATTACCGCCGGGTCCACCCCGGGCATGTCGGCTGGTGACCATGCGAATATGTCCGCGTTCTCCCGGAGCAGGGTGACGAGGGCCGCCCTCAAGGCGGAGGGGAGTTTCGTCCCGATGGAGACGGCTCTCCCCTCGTCCAAGGTTATTGGGACCTCCTCTACTTCCTCGGCCGGGGTCGGCTGCTGATCGCAGAAGTCCTCCCTTTCGTCGGGGACGAGTGGCGTCAGTGTCCGCCTGGGGCCCCCAGGCGGGGACGGCACACGGTTGTAGTCTTGGGGCACCCCTCGACCTCCCCGCACCTGTCCCACCCCCCGCGGGGTCCGGAACTTCATCGTCTGATGTTGCAGGCTGGGGAGCGCCTCGATGGCCGTCATATATGGGCGTCCAATGATTCCGTTATACACCGACGCGATGTCGACGATGACGAAAAGCGTTTCCTTGGTGACGATCCTCGGCTCCTCCCCCAGTGTCATGGGCAAGGTGATCGTTCCTTCGGTAGGGATCTCATGGCCGGTGAAGCTGGCCACAGGGCCCACGCAGGGCTATAGGTCTGCGCGCCCCCACCCCATCCTTTCGACCGTTGACAGGAACAGGATGTCGCAGGAGCTTCCGGTGTCAATCGGGAGCCGGCCGACGTCAACCGCCCCGACCCGAGCCTCGATGACGAGAGCGTCGTTGTTCTGGCCCCGCGTCTCCTGCCAGTCTTCCTCGGTAAAGGTGATGGGGGGTCGGTGTGTCCTTCTTCGCTTCGGTCGGTGGCTGGCGGCTGCCGTCATCACCTGTCGGGCCCCGGCCTCCAGGATGGCGGGCGCCCGCCCCGCCGAGGAAGGGCCTCCAGTTATCATCTCAATACGCATGACCGCCCTTGGGGGGCGAGGCTCCTCCTTATCGCGGTTCGCCGGGGGTTCCCGTCCCCCTTCCTCTGGGGGGGCTCTCTCTTCTGCCGCCACCCGCCTTCCCGCGACAAAGTTCCCAAGGTGACCCGCTTGGATCAGCCGCTCGATTTCTCTCTTAAGGGAGTAACAACGGTCGGTGTCGTGACCGTGGTCCCGGTGATATCGGCAGTATCTCCGGGGGTCCCGCCTCGCCGGGTCCGTCCTCATCTCCCGGGGAGGCTCTGGCAGTAACCCGGCCCTCGTCGCCGCGGCCAGCACCTCCATCACGGGGGCATTGAGTCGCGTGTAATGCACCGGCGGGGGGTCTTCTGGTCTTGGGGTGGCTCCGGGGGGCCTCCGTGCCGGAGCGAACTCGCGAGCCGGGCCAAGGCGATCTAGCGGGCGGGGCTCGGGTGGCTCCTGCCGCGGTAGGGCCATCTGATCGCGGCCTCGCCCCCTTTCCTCCTGCCTCGGCCGAGGGTGCGGCCGGGGCCCATCTGCGGGTGGTTTCGCCAGGGAGAATACAACCTTCGCACCCAAAGTCTCCTCCGCCAACGCGTGCCTCTCCGCCATTGCTACCAACGCTTCATAGTCGGTCGGTGGATCTCGGAGCAGGGATTTATGGAGGCTCCGAGTCCGCAGCCCCGTCTTGAAGGCCAGCATAAGCACCTCGTCGCCGCATGTCACCACCGCCCGTCTCTCCTCCTGAAAGCGGTGGAGGTATCTTCCCGTCGTCTCTCCCTCCCCTTGGACTATCGTGCTGAGATAGTCTAAGGGCTTCTTTTTTGTTCGCCCGGCCCGGAACTCTTGGCAGAACTTATGGGATAGTTCGCCGAAGCTCCCTACGGACCTCGCGGGCAAGCCGAAGTACCAGTCCAGCGCGGTGTCCCTCAGGCTTTGGGAGAAATGTCGGCAAAGGAACGCCTCATCCACGTCCTGGGCTTCCATCGCCCCCCGGTATTGTTGCACGTGCGTGAGGGGGTCGCCCCTCCCATTGTATGTGGCCAAGTGAGGGGGTTTGAACCTTACGGGCCTGGGGGCGGAAGTGATCCACCTGGCGAGTGGCGTGGCCTCCTCCGGGTAAGTCGGGCGATCCGGCGCATCCCCCCTCTGCCACTCGGGGGTCGGGCTTTGGTCGCGCCTCGGCCACCGACGGTCCTCCGTCCCCGGGGAGTAGCCCGACGGTCTCCAGGCGGGGCTCCTTCCTTGGGCCGAGGATTCGACGGGTTGCGGGCTACGGTCCTCCCAGCGTCCACGCCTCCTGGCCAGCTCTCCTCGGGCCTCCATCCGTTCTTGATTCTCCCGAAGGAGTCTTTCACGCTCGGTGGTGAGGAAGCGTAGTTGCCGACAAACGGCTTCCTCGCGCAGGGTATCGGAGGGGTGGTGTTGGTGATGGGGGCCGCCCCCTCCAGGCGGGGACCTGTTCAACAACGGGTCCCGCCCGTTCCCAGGCCGCCGGGCCGTCGCCGCCTCGTCCAGGAGTTCTCGGTTGCTCCTGTTCTCCATCCTCAGCCTCTCGCGCTCCGCGATGATGAAGCGAAGCTGGCGGCGGGCGGCCTCCTCTTCCTGGTAAGCCTTCCGGGTGGTCTCGGCCGCCTCGTCCAGACGCCTCTGCGCGGCGGCCGCCTCCCCCAGGCGCCTCCACCGCTGCGCGACTTCTACCTCCTCTTCCAGGAGCCTTTGCTGGGCCGCGATCTCCTCAGCGAGCCCCCTATGCTCCCCCTCCTCCTCGAACCGAGGGTGGAGGTTTCGCCTCACGTTCAGGGGCTCTGAGGGGCCGGGCGGAGGTTCCGTTCCAGCCGTCTGACAGCCTCCCCTGGCCTGAGCAACGGCCTCGACGCTCTTCAGGACGGCGGGGACTGAAGTGTGTTCGATCTCGGAGCCCATCCCCAGAAGGGGGTCGGACGCCGGGGTGATTTGTAGGGAGAGCGGTTCCTGTCCCACGGGATCTTTGCCATGGTCCGGGTTCCGCGAGATCGGTATGGAATCTAACATGGGTGTGACCCTTCGTTCCCACAGGCGGCGCCAATTGTTACGAGGTGGAACTCGCGTACAATGAATTTGTATTAATGGGAACCAAGGGCACGGTGGTTATGTGGAGAAGGGGGTTTAGGTAGGCTATTTGACAAGCGATTAGTGGGGTGAAGAAGTCGATCTCGACGCCAGTGACGGTCGCGGGGCTGAATCTCGCCGGATGCGGCTGGACAAGGTTGAACGGCAGGGGGGTGACACCGACTGGTGTTGATAGGCGAGCTCTCCTGCAACACGAACAACTCGTCAGAAGGGCTGGGTTGGGGGTTCAACCCTTAGCCCCTCCGATGCCTAAGTCAGTGATAGGGCTTAAAATGGGGGGCTGGTCACGCCGGTCTGACTAACGGTGTGTCGACCGCGCGTGGCGAGCTATAGGTGGGAGAACAAAGATATGGAAGACCTTTGCACTCGTGTGTGAATAGTTAAATGAGAGAGAATTCTGCAGCAACCCCTTCTCCGTAAGAGGAGAGGGGGTATTTATACCTGACGGGTGATGACTAGGCGTGCTGAGCTGGCCCGGGTGTCGGCGGAGGCTTCGGACAAGGACGCCGGGAACAGGAGTCTCTGACCTGCCTTTGTCAGGCGGCGCAACGGCCCAGGGGTGCTTTTGTCGGGATGTCAGAGCCGAAAGTGAAAGCGTTATCTGTCAGGTGGCTCTTCCGTCAGGGGGTGCTTTGTCGGATGGTTGGGTGACGTATGTGTCAGGTGTCCTTATCCTTAGGTTGTTTGTCGTTAGCGTCGGACTAAGAGTCGGCCGGCTGCGGTGGTCCGCCTCGGCCGGCTGCGGGGGTCCGCCCCGGCCGGTTCGGGGAGCGCTGCAAGGCGCGCCTGTCTCCATGATGCCCCGGATTTTCGGGGCGGCGGCCCTTTTGTGTAAAGGTGAGTTAATGGGGTATGTTAACGGATCCGGGCGGGAGTCGGGCTCCTACGATCTTTAGGTCGTAACAATTTGCATCATTCAAGAATTTTAAAATTTTTCAAATAGATGTGATAAGTACATTTTTGAATGGACATGTTGTTGAGGAAGTTTAAGTTTCACAACCACCCGATTTCATAAATGAAAATCACCAAATCATGTTTTTAGAATCAAGAAAGCTCTTTATGGGTTGAGACAAGCTCCTAGAGTATGGTATGATCGACTAAATAATTTTCTTGTGGATTTAGGTTTCAAAATGGGTGAAGTTGATTCAACACTTTTCACTAAATATTTCAATCATGACATATTGTTGATTCAAGTATATGTTGATGACATTATATTTGGTTCTACTAACGCTTCACTTTGTCAAGATTTTGCTAAGTCCATGTAGGACGAATTTGAGATGAGCCACATGAGAGAGATCTCCTACTTTCTAAGACTTCAAATCCGTCAATTGAAGCAATGGATTTTCATCCACCAAACAAAGTACACGGTGGAATTGATCAAGCGCTTTGGGATGGGATCATCTTCATCCAAGCGTACTCCAATGAGCACAACTACACATCTTGATAAAGATGAACATGAAACGGATATTGACATTAGTCAATATCGAGGTATGATAGGTAGTGTTACGACCTCAAGATCGGCCTAGTTGATCTAAGCCCGCATGTTCAAAGCTCAAGTCATGGCCCGCCGAATCTCCACAATGAGACCTAGCTCACAGAGTCTCCGAGAAGCTCGCCCAAGCAGAGCGACAAGTTCGTCATCCGAATCAAAGAGAAGAGCCCTCCAGCTGATCGCGCACGTTCTATGCAAGCTCGCCCCAGAGTAGCTCGCCCCAGAAACAACTCACCTGCCACTTCGCCCCGAAGCAGTTTGCCTACCTCTCCGCCCAAAAGCAGTCTGCCCAATGAGGGAGGCGACCTACCACTAACATTATTGCCCGTTTCACTACAGACACTATCTGACGAAAGCACACCTGGCCACTTCACCGCCTGATCGCCTGCCGAAAGCGTCCCTAGCTGTGTCACCACCAGACAGCCTGACAAAAGCGTGCCTGACACTTACAGCCCTGATGGCCTGACAAAAGCATGACTGACACGTTCGGCCCTGACATCAATGGCCTAATCCCTGACACCTGACACTGCCAGCTCAACAAAAGCAACCGACTCCAACAGCCTATAAATACACCCTCTCCTCCAACGAGAAAGGGGTGGATTTTGTTGGTTGATCAATCTGTAAGAGACCCTTAACACATCTACTTATATTCAAGGTCGAATATCCTCTATATATTCGTGCCTTCCACACTAGTTTGCCACGCAAGCACCGATCTACCTCTAAGATTGCCCTGTGTGTCTGACATTCTCTCATAAGTCATCAACTGACTTAAGCATCGGAGGGGCTACAGGCTGACAGCTGGCCCAGCCTTTCTGACGAGTTGCTCTTCTTGCAGGAAGTTCACCCCAGCTACCAGCAGATGTGCGGCCTGCGACGACCCTCACCAACTGACGAGCGACCTTCATCAATTAGCAAGCGAACTTCACCAGACGAAGGGTGAACTTGAGATCCTCATCTACAAATCGTCTCCAAATTGTGATTAGCCTCGCCGTCACCCCCAAAACTTGTAATCTTCGTGCCCTTGATTCCCCACATCAATACAAATTCATTGTAAGCGGATTCTATCCCACAACAATTGGCGCCGTTTGTGGGAACTTAGGGGTCACACCCATGTCTAATCCTATACAGTTCAATCCTAGTCCTAATCGTGGCAAACATCCCATGGAGGACAAGCCATGTCCTCTCGGAGGGACTTCCCTGGCAAATGTACCCACTGTGGGGACATCAGAGGCTATTCATGCCTCAGATCATGCTATTCACTAAGGCTTTAAAGCCTTTACAAAGATGATGAATGATTGGGGCACGGGTGGTGTCGAAACATCCACCGTCCCCCTACACCCCTGAACGTGAGGCACAACCTTCACCCCCAGATCGAAGAAGAAGAAGTCTCCCGGCAGAGGGGGCTCAACGAAGAGATAGCGGCCCAGTAAAGACATCTTGATGCAGAGATGGAGGCCGATCATCAGAATCATCTTGAAGAAGAAGCTGCTGTTCAACCGAGGCAGCTTGATGAAGAGGCGGAGGCCGTCGCTCAACTAACACGGGTGGATGATGAAATCGCATGTCGACAGCTGCGATTGATCATCGCTGCACGAGAAAGGCTCTAGGAGGAGAGCCATAGGATCCCGGAGGCGTCAACCCGGAACTGATGGCAAACACATAACACACCAACGGTGTATATCTCGCCGCTCGGAGGGAGCATCCATCGGTCGACCCGCCAATCTCCTAGGCGTGATGATCGTCGACGACTAAGCTGCGATCGAAGCAAGACTCCCCCGAGGCAAGGAAGGGACATCGCTAAGCATTGAGGTGGCTCATCTGGCGACTCCAATGACAGGAGAGGCAGTCGAGGCGGCCGTATCGACCCCTAAAGATCGCATGCGCGCCCTCTCAGGTCGCCTGCGCAACGAACCTACCCAAAAGTAGCTAACCCCCTGGCCAGACGAGTGACCGTGGCCCTGATACCTCGTAGATTCAAGCTTCCTCAGCTTGAACTGTATGATGGTGTGGGTAATCCCCTCGAACATGTGCAGCAGTATAGAGGGACAATAGAGATTCAAGGTGCGGATGATCCACTCCTATGCCAAGGCTTCCAAATGACTTTGAAAAAGTCGGCTTTAGAGTGGTACAATGGCCTACCCGCCCGCTCCGTCGAAATCTTCAACGACCTATCCCACAAGTTCTACCAGTAGTTTAGGGCAGGACATAGAAGGAAGAAACCATCAGACTATCTATTTTCGATAGTCCAGAAAGAAGGGAAAACGATCCGACAGTTTTTGCATCGTTTCTATGAAGAAAGGCTTGGCGTGGAGTGCTGCAGAGATGAGCTCGCCATGGCGGCCTTCAAAAAAGGGCTGACCAACCGGAGCCTGCACAAGTCGTTCTTCCAAGATCCGCCCACCGATCTGGATGCACTCTTCACCTGGGCGGAGAGGTTCATACTGAGCGAGGATGCTCTAGGAGTAAAGAAGGTGGTCGCCCCGGGTGGGACGTCCCACAACGAGCAGCGGCCTGATTTTCGATCAAGGCAGGAAGATCGCCCTAGAGGGCATGACCAACTGGGCAACCAAAGGCGCGACCAAGGAGGCCATCGACCATAAGATCACCCCGGACCAGTACGAGGGTTCACCACACCTAGAGAGCCCCCGCCGGCGGTCAGCCTGCCTGAAGGACAGCAGCAGGCCCAGTAGACGTAGCTCAACGCCCCCATGATTGAAGTATTGGCTACAGCGACAAGAGCCAGACTTCTCCGAGACCCGCCTCAGGAGAGGAGTATGATCCCAGCCGCGAGGAATCAACAGAAATATTGTTGATATCATCATGATCACGGTCATGAAACCGACGAGTGCTTTACTTTGAAGAGGGATATCGAACGGCTGATTCAGGAGGGCCATCTCCAAGGATTCGTCAAGGGGAGGAGACCAGTTCGCAATGAAAGAGTGCCCCCGTGAGCGCAGCGGTCGAACCAGCCCCAGAACATCGAGCAAGACGTTCCTCACCGGCCTAGAACGGTCATGCACATTGATGTGATATGCGGTGGGCCATCCTCGGGTGGTGCGTCATCATCGGCCAGAAAGGCATACGCTCGACAAGTGATGACGACGGGCATGGGCAACAAAGCAAAGCAGAGGAGAGTAGCTCGTCTCCCCATCTCATTCTCAGATGACGACTTGGAGGGGGTCGATCTACCACATGATGATGCCATTGTCATCGAGGCCCAGATAGGAACGACCATAGTCAACCACCTCTTGATCGACACCAGAAGCTCATGCGACATTCTTTTTATGTCAACGATCGAGAAGATCGGGCTGAAGCAAGCAGATCTAAGGCCATGCATGGGTCCGATTGTCGGCTTCACCAGCTACTACGTTCCCATCGTTGGAGTTATCACCCTGCCAATGTCTCTGGGGGAGGAGCCAAGAATCATCACTCGGATGACACAATTCATTGTCGTCGACATCTCGTTGGCATATAATGGCATCATAGGGCAGTCATACATGACCACCATCTAAGCTCTTCCCTCACTCCTGCATTAAATGATCAAGTTCCAGACTCTGCGGGGGATTGGACACGCACGAGGGAGCCAAAGACTGTCCCGAAGCTGCTACGTCGGCTCCACCAAACACAAAGAGCCCGAGCAAGCCCATCTGGTCGAACTTGTCAATAATCAGGAGGACTTCAACGACCAACCAGGGATGGCACCGAGCTAGCCCGCCATCAGAATAATGAGCATTTACTCATATGTTATCAATAGCTTTGTAAATATAACTATTGTTTTCTATACACACTCTCAAATGTTGTTATCTCCATTTGAAAATTTCAGCTCCCCATTCTCAAACTACGAGGCAAGTTTACGAGCTTCGCCCTCGATAGGTATCGGGTGGGTTAAGGCGCACCCTCCTCTCCCTCAACTCTGGGGCAAGCTTACGAGCTTCGCCCTCGATAGGCACCGGGTGGGTTAAGGACCGAGCTACGGCTCGCACCCTCCCCTCCCTCAACTTCAGGGCAAGCTTACATGCTTCGCCCTTGATAGGCGCCGGGTGGGTTAAGGACCGAGCTACGGCTCGTACCCTCCCCTCCCTTAACTCTGGGGCAAGCTTACGAGCTTTGCCCTCGATAAGCACCGGGTGGGTTAAGGACTGAGCTACGACTCGCACCCTCCCCTCCCTCAACTCCGGGGCAAGCTTACAAGCTTCGCCCTCGATAGGCGCCGGGTGGGCTAAGGATCGAGCTATGGCTCGCACCCTCCCCTCCCTCAATTTCGGGGCAAGCTTACGATCTTCGCCCTCGATAGGCGTCGGGTGGGTTAAGGACCGAGCTACGGCTCGCACTCTCCCCTCCCTCAACTCTGGGGCAAGCTTACGAGCTTCGCCCTCGATAGGCACTGAGTGGGTTAAGGACCGAGCTACAGCTCGCACTTTCCCCTCCCTCAACTTCGGGGCAAGCTTATAAGCTTTGTCCTCGATAGGTGCCGAGTGTGTTAAGGACCGAGCTACGGCTCATACCCTTCCCTCCCTCAACTCCGGGACAAGCTTTGGAGCTTCGCCCTCGATAGGCACCAGGTGGGTTAAGGACCGAGCTACGGCTCGTACCCTCCCCTCCCTCAACTCCGGGTCAAGCTTACGAGCTTCGCCCTCGATAGGCACCGGGTGGGTTAAAGACCGAGCTACGGCTCGCACCCTCCCCTCCCTCAACTCTGAGGCAAGCTTATGAGCTTCGCCCTCGATAAGCGCCTCAAACTTTGGGGCAAGCTTACGAGCTTTTCCCTCGATAGGCACCAACTCCACAAACATTCTGCTTCTTCTGGGCCTTAGCCACTTCCAAGCAGAAAGTTAGGGACATACACACTAAGGCAAAAAGTGGCGACAAGCAGCAACACAAGCACAAAAGATAAACAAGGCAAACAACCTAAGGTATATTTCATTAAAGTCAAAGTTAATACATTTACATTAAACTTTCTAGGCTAGGTCCTATGCATGGCCCCAAGACCGGCCCTACATATGCAACCACCCTCCGAAGACTATGCAGCGTCGTCTCCCCCCTGAGCATCTACCTCATCCTCTTCATCATCGGAGGCCATAGTCAACTTGGAGAAGTCGACCTCTAAGGCGGGGTACAACGTCGCTAGCCTCGCTTCCACCCTCTGGAATCCCGCCTGCAACCCCTCCTCGACACCCTCCGCCCTCATCGACCTCATCATGTAGAGGTACTCCTCCTCCTGATACTTATGGATGGCCCCTGCCTTCTCGGCCTCTAGATCTATCTTCTTCAGCTTCGCCACCTACCGCTTCAGCTCGACGATCTCCACCCCATTGGCATCCATCTCCTCATCATGGGCGTTCATAGCGGTGACCCTTCGATCCTCCTCTTCCTGTAGCTGCCAGTCCAGCCCCGCTATGATCTTCTCCAACCTCTCGATCTCTACCTTCTGGGTCGCATACCACTCCTGGAGCTGCTCCAGCCAGTCTTCACTATCTTGCAGCCTCCCGGTGACCTCTTCAAATTGGGCCTCTATCGCCCGCAACTTACCAGTGGCTGCCTGGAGATCAGGCTTAGTCTTCCTATGGATCTCCTTGAGCCCAATCAAGACAGTATGGCACTGCAAGGACACCATTGCCGTGATTGCCTGTAGGAGGAACAGAAAACATAAGTACACCTGAAGGAAAGAAGACCGGCGGTGTGGAGTAGAGAGAGCGACAAACCTGCATACTGTGCCAGATCTCCGTATCACAAAGACGCTCTGGACCAACCTCAGAGAGGGACGCACGATCCCTCGGCAACAAACTGTTCTCAGCCAGCCGAGCTACGACGCCGGCCTCATCAAACACTTACTCCATGTTGCCTACCGAGTAGCTCGGCGCGAAAAGCCCTCCATTCGGAATGGCGTGAACCTTGGCCTTCGTTGCCTTGAAGCAGGCAAGCATTGGCTCACAGCTCAGGTGCCCCGGCTCTTCTTGCTCCCAAGCAGGACATCCGTAAGGCCAGCGCTCGATCGGAACCCTGTCGATCTGTGCCAGGGGGCGCCCTGAGTCGTCGAGCTCTGGGGTGTCACCTCCTTCTCACCAGCGCCAAGGTCGACGAAGCCGCCATGCATTGCCTCACTGACTCTAAGGATATGAACGGTTGTCACAGGCGTCTCCCTTGCCCTCTTGTTGCGCTCAGCCTTCTTGGCCATAATGACAACACTGGAGCTCTGTTTCTGCCCCGACTTCTTTGCCAAATTCTCATTCTCCGCCCCTTGCCTTTCTCCTGGGCAGTAGGCCTCTTGGCCATCAGCTCCAAGGGCGTCGGCTCCCTAGCCCTCCTCATCAGCACCTCCTGCGAGAGGATCATGTTCACACCTGCAAAGAGAAGAAAGCTCAGGGTGAGCGTATAGGGAGAAGGTCTCCAAGATCGCAATACCTTCGGGCCAGAAAGACTGGGCGAATTGGTCGCCCTTAATCAAGTTTGCATGCTTCCTAATCGCTTCGGGGATCTCCTCCAAGATCTTGGAGTTCTCCAAGTCTTGCCCCACCAGGGTCACCCTTTATTCACCAAGGGATTCAGCGTCTCCCAATTTGAGCTCAACACCGAGTCCGCCGGCATCAAGACAAAGACAAACTTCTCCATCCATTCTCTCACCTTGCTCGGCAGCTCAAGGATGAGATGCCGGCCCCTCCTCGCACTAACACAATGATACATCCAATTATTCTTCGTCTCAAAGTAATGCTGGAAGAGCGATATGCTCGGACTTTTCCTACTGATAGTGCAGAGGACAACGAAGCCAACCATTGAGCTGATGGAATCTGACGTTAGTTAGAAGAGAGGAAGCTCGAGGAAGTTCAGCAAGTGAAGGAGGTTGGGGTTGAGCGGAAACCACAGGCCAAGCTCGAAGGTCGGGTAGTATACTCCGACTTCATTATCCCTTGGCGAGCAAACCTTTCGTTGGGTTCGGGGAGGCAAACTATGCAGGGTGGCTGAATGTATTTGGAGCAGATCTCGGGGAGATTGATAGTGCTTGTTCTGCACTAGATAGCCCTGATCTCTGTAGAAACCGTGCCCCTGACTTTGCCGAAGCCCGATCCGCACCCTCGCACTCTCCTCCCATGCTCTTCAATAAACCCCTCTGCATTCGGATTGAAAGCTAAAGAACCAGAAGCCATTGATAGATTAAGAAGTTACCTAGAAAGGAAGAAGATCAACGGAGCTCTGACGAAGCAATGACCGACGACCAGAACTCTCGAAAGCAGAGAAGAGAAGAGAAGCCCTTTGAGATTCGAATGCAAAATACCCCACCACTTCCCCCTCTTACTGTTTTATAGGGGACGTCGGCCGATCTCGACCGTTGAAGGTGGGCCACTGGCAAGATCTGAAGCGGAGGTGTCGCCTCAGCTTCTCCCAAGAGCCGTACGCGGCACGTGTCATACTCTGAGTGGCAGGGTTGCCTCAATATCTCCCCACTACCGAATCTTCATTATGACTTTAGAGATTCACCGGTCATCTCGCATTTAATGCTACATCTATCATCCAATGGAGAGCGAAGTGCGTCATCCGAGCCGATCCGGACTTCCCGTCTCGAACTCGAATGATGGAGACAATTGTTATGACCTCAAGATCGGCCCAGCCGATCTAACCCCACATGTTCAAAACCCAAGTCATGGCCCGCCGAATCTCCACAATTAGACCTAGCTCGCTGAGTCTCCGAGAAGCTCGCTCAAGCAGAGCGGCAAGTTTGTCTTCCGAATCAAAGAGAAGAGCCCTCCGGCTGATCACGCACGTTCTACGCTAGCTCACCCCAGAGTAGCTCGCCCCAAAAGTAGCTCGCCTACCACTCCACCCCGAAGCAATTCGCCTATCTCTCTGCCCCAAAGCAGTCCGCCCAATGAGTAAGGTGACCCGCCGCTAACATTACTGCCCATTTCACAACAGACAAAATCTGAAAAAAGTGCACCTGGTCACTTCGTCGCCTAATCGCCTGCCAAAAGCTACCTAGCCAATCTCGACCGTTGAAGGTGGGCCACTGGCAAGATCTGAAGCGGAGGTGTCGCCTCAGCTTCTCCCAAGAGCCATACGCGGCACGTGTCATACTCTGAGTGGCAGGATTGCCTCAATATCTCCCCTCTACCGAATCTTCATTATGAATTTATAGATTCACCGGTCATCTCGCATTTAATGCTACATCTATCATCCAATGGAGAGCGAAGTGCGTCATCCGAGCCGATCCGGACTTCCTGTCTCGAACTCGAATGACGGAGGCAATTGTTATGACCTCAAGATCGGCCCAGCCGATCTAACCCCGCATGTTCAAATCCCAAGTCATGGCCCGCCGAATCTCCATAATGAGACCTAGCTCACCGAGTCTCCGAGAAGCTCGCTCAAGCAGAGCGGCAAGTTTGTCTTCCGAATCAAAGAGAAGAGCCCTCCGGCTGATCACGCACGTTCTACGCTAGCTCACCCCAGAGTAGCTTGCCCCAGAAGCAGCTCGCCTGCCACTCTGCCCCGAAGCAGTTCGCCTATCTCTCTGCCCCAAAGCAGTCCGCCAAATGAGTAAGGTGACCCGCCGCTAACATTACTGCCCATTTCACAACAGACAAAATCTGACAAAAGTGCACCTGGTCGCTTCGTCGCCGTTTCGCCTGCCAAAAGCTGCCTAGCTGTTTCGCCACTAGATAGCCTGATAAAAGCGCACCTGACACTTACGGCCCTGACAGCCTGACAAAAGCGCGCCTGACACGTTCGGCCCTGACATCAACGACCAAATCCCTGACACCCTGACACCGCCAGCTCAGCAAAAGCAACTGACTCCAGTAGCCTATAAATATCCCCTCTCCTCCAACGCCAAAGGGGTTGGTTTTGTTGGTTGATCAATCTGTAAGAGGCCCCTAACACGTCTACTTATATTCAAGGTCGAATATCCTCCATATATTTGCGCATTCCACACTAGTTCGCCACACAAGCGCCGATCTGCCTCTAAGATCGCCCTGCGTGTCTGACATTCTCTCATCAGTCATTAACTGAATTAAGCATCGGAGGGGCTACGGGCTGACAGCCGGCCCAGCCTTTCCGACGAGTTGCTCTTCTTACAGGAAGTTTGCCCCAGCTGCCAGCGGATGTGCAGTCTGCAGCGATCCTTACCAACTGACGAGCGACCTTCATTAATTAGCAGGCAAACTTCACCAGACGAAGGGCGAACTTGAGATCCTCATCTTCAAATCGTCCCCAAATTATGATTAGCCTCATCATTACCCCCAAAACTTGTAATCAATGTGCACTTGACTTCCCACATCAATACAAATTCATTGTAAGCGGATTCTATCCTGCAACAGATAGCTTACTCTATCTTTCCGTAAGTAGGCTTGTTATTATGTTTTCGGTATGCTTATATGCACGATATTAATCATGACCAAAACAATCACATTTGATTGCGATCAAACTGATTTTCCGTTATTTAAACCAATCACTTGACTATGGATTATTTTATCCTAAGTCATGCTCTTATGAACTAGTTTCATTTAGTGATAACCGATTTTGCCGTATGTAAATCTGATAAGAAAAATACTAGAGGCACTTGTCATTTCTTAGGAAATTCCCTTGTGTCTTGGTTCTCCAAGAAACAAAACTCGGTATCTTTTTCTACAACCGAAGCAAAATATATTACCGTAGGATTAAGTTGTGCACGAGTCCTATGGATGAGACAAACACTTAAGGACTATGATATTGATTGTGGTACATGTCCAATCATGGTTGATAACCAGAGTGCTATTTGTCTCTTCAAGAACCCGGTACAACACTCTGGTACCAAACACATTGATACTAGACATCATTTCATTAATGATCATGTCCTCAAGAAGGATGTTTGTCCAGAGTACATTGACACCCAAACCCAAATTGCCGATATTTTCACCAAACCTCTTAAAGAAGATTCTTTTATGTGGCTTAGTAGAGAATTAGGTATTATGGGTGAATGAGAACTCTAGAAGATCATTTTTCTTATGACTAATATATTTCATCTCACGCTATATTATGCTCATGTTTTAATTAATTCTTTCTTGGATATATATCTCACTTTCATATTTGAGTATTTCCTCATGAGATATATATACAAGTCTCTTATGTATCTCTTGAGCATTATGTATTTGATTTGAATAGATATCATGTGTTATGATTGTATATGTTAGCATTAATAAGTGCTTAGTTAAGATGTTTGCATTTATCATTTAGCTTGAGAACACTTGTAGAAATCCATCTAGGTTCAACTCAAGCTTACTGATATAAGTCAGACATCTGGTGTAGTCGAACCAGACGTCTACCGTATCAGATATATCTGTCTCTCAGATTTTTCCATCTGACATGATATCTGATGCTGTCATACCAGATGCCTAAACCAATTTTTAGATGCATGGACATTAAACTACAGATGCCTGGTGATAGGAATGTCAATCTGTCAAAATTTTCTAGAGAGCAATCATCTTCTAATTTCACAAAATCAGACGTCTGATGTTGACGTATCAGACGCCTGGATAGTTCTTCAGGCACCTGATTGGTCTGCTACATACGCCTGATAATCATAACTTTTGAGTTACATCTTCTATATTCTTTCAGGCAGACTTCTGATGCTCTTTGATGACTGTTTATTGTATATTGTTTTCCACTCTTTTTTCATGCATGTTTTACACCGTTTCATTCTCTATTCCTCCCTGTTTCCACTGGTTTTGTCTCTTCTTTTGCTTTTGTGGGTCCTCACATGCTTTGCAGGAGATATATGCAAATTTGGGATCATATAGCAAGATCTTAGTGCAAAGAGGTGAAAGGAGCGGAGCCGGGGAGTCAATTGTGCAAGTGAGAAGAGTTTTATGAAGCATAGAGCTCCATGCAGCCATGTCACTATATCCAAGCAGCCGCGTCAATCTTCCAAATAAGAATCAACGACGCGGCCGCGTCAATGTCCACTAAACGGTCGCGTCAGAGGATTTTTGGAGTGAAGTGAAGAATGAAGATCAGATACTTTCGTGGCCCATATGAGCTAGGATGATGCAACTGCAAAACTACCACCTCCAGAGCAGAATGACGCAACCGCATCAACAGTCCACGCAGCTGCTTGACCATCTTCAATGCGGTAGTGCCCCCATTGACACGATCGTATGGCGGAGCCCCAATCCCCCATTCATTTACCGAATGACACGACCGTGTCGTTTCTTGATGCGTCGTGTCAAACACCTTTCCAATGATTTCTAGGGCAGATTTGGGGGTATATTTTTCTTTTAGGCACGCATATATAAGTGCCCCTTCATCCTCCTGCGAGAGTAATTTGGTTTTCAGCAGTTTTTCTATGTTTTCTACGGTTTTGGGTCGTTTTGTAAGAATTCTAACTCTTGTATTCAGTTGTTTTTATTGTTCTAAACATTGATTAATGCAATACTCTATCTTTCTTTAATAGAATTTTTCTCTCTTTGTTATTGCTATTTTATTTTATCATCTATTGCTGTTGGAGCTTGAATCCATGGCTTTGAACGCTTACCCATTGCTAGAATCCCCTTCTATTCTAATGGGCAGTAAGTAGTTTTTATCTAGGACAATGGGATGAACCCCATTGGATTAGGGCCATGGGTTAAACCAAATAACTGATTGGGTTGTTGGGCTAGTTAAGATTAGGGATACATTGGGACGATTATTATTGTCGTAGATTCGACCCCCTCCCTTCGGGGCGATCGGGTCGGCCGCCGATCAAAATTCAGGACCGACCAGGGGATTCGATCCCTACGACGGTCCATACTATCGGTGTCACTGAACGCCAATTGGCATCGATTAGAGCTCTCCCAATGTAGGTCTAATCCCTGAACGCCACTGTGGTCAGGAGGAAGATTAGAGATATTCGTCGAGCGTAATGCGCCCGACATACATCGATGCATCGGAGACCCCTGACATCGGTGTATGTTGGGTAAGCCGATCATTGCATCACACCAGTAGGGGGTAGGACATGACATAAGGGAATAACCTCTCATGCATCACGACAGTGGGGGATATGCGAATGCCTTTAGGTCACACGACCTCTCCCGAGTCCCAATGAACCCGGTAACCTATCAATTATTAATTCAACCTTAACTCTAGTCAAATGGTGGGGATTCCCCATGCCCTAGAGCTTTTACCCCTTTACCACACTTTTCTACCATTCACCGACAATTCACCGTGACTATCGTGTAGCTCTCATCCAAAGACCCATAGAAAACGATACTCATTGACCGCCTCCTCGTGTTCGACCCGTAAGAGACTACACATGATCAGTGTACTACGGTTTTTGTTAGCATCGTTTGGTCCCCTCTTGGGGATCGCGATCAGCTTTTTGGCGCCATTGTCGGGGAGTCATAATTTGATATTGGGTTTTAGTCTTTGTAAGGAGACTACGTATTTCTTCACCCTACATTCACTTCTCTACTTGTCTTATTTTGTAGGTGAATACATGTTTTTCTAATGATGTTGGCCACCATGAGAACCACACTAGCCCTTGCAAACAAGATGGACAGTTTGACACAGTATTAACCTAGCTGAGAATGTGAGCAGCTTCCTTCAATCCAACTGTGTCGGTAAGCTACAATGTTTGCCACATGAAGGGACACATACATGACCAGCATCGACCTGTAATTCATCCCTACGACCCTTTTCCTCACCTACCCTACCATCATTGGACGGACTACGCCACCCCTACACATCAAGATTTCCAGATGGATGCACCATATTCCTTCTTGCAACTGATGCCACTTGAGAGGATCGTGATGGATAGCCCAGCTATAGAGGCCACCTGCAACATTGAGTACCAACCTCCATCTGGGAGACTCGACCGTGAGCAAGAACTGATTACGCCCCAAGAAGAGGTACCACAGACCATCGAAACTTGCTATCGGATTAGTACACTAATGCATCACTGGGGAAGCCTCAACTTCAGAAGTTGCAAGACACAAAGCCACCATGCTCCTTATCATGATGTAGAACCTTCAAGGGACATGCCACGTACCGAGATAATGGAGGTAGGGGATGTCGACTCCCTGGAGGTAGATCTAAAACCCCTTCCCCTAATTTAAAGTATGCCTTTCTAGGGGAGAATTCCATGTACCCAGTCATCGTCAACGCCTCATTGTCTAACACTGAACTTGACGACCTCCTAGCTATCTTAAAAGTTTTTAGAAACGTAATAGGATACTCGATCGATGATATAAAAGGACTTAGCCCTGGTAGGTGCACTGATAGGATCCTTCTTGATGATGAGAATTCCACCTCTATCGATCCTCAAAGGCGTCTTAACCCCAATATGAAGGAGGTGGTCAAAAAGGAAGTCCTGAAACTACTTGAAGTAGGAATAATCTACCATATCTCTGATAATAGGTAGGTTAGACCGGTCCAGGTAGTTCCAAAGAAGGGAGGAATGACAGTGGTTAGGAATGATAAGTATGAGCTCATCCCCACTCGGACTGTCACTGATAGACCTGGAACTAACTCTGAAACGATGTCGTTTACCGCCAGCGCACGGTATAGTGGCAAGCGGGTATCGAACACGGGGAAGCGGTGCAATACTACATATCTACTCCTAGGTTGAGTTAGACTTGCGGGTTTATTGGTGGATGTGGAGTATGGAAGGTCGTAATGGTGATGGATGCGAAGGTTGGGTCACTCAACGTCGCAAACAAGGGATTCCACACAAAGAAAGAAAGAAATAAAATATAAAAGATTAGGGCTTTAGGACTCGCCATTAGGACCGTCGGATGTCGATGCTAGGCTAGGACTCTTACGTTGCATTGGTTTTATTGGGGATGGTCTCTCAGCTCATACCACTCTCATGGGTTAGAGATTCGAGGTACTTCGGTGGCTCTCATTGACGCAATGGCGGTAGCCGTTAATGTAGTGATATAGTTCGTCGGTGAATCCCCTCAAGGTACGAGCTGGGCATGTTCACGAGCCTTGGTTGAATCCACTAACTCCCTAATTAAATCCGTAGGATACTCCTTAAGTTAATCGATTCCACCGACCGGGGCACGATCTCAGTACGAGTTCTCCTAGGGATTTGGCTGGATTGACCAAAATATAACCCCTTTTATATCTAATGCATCATAAAAATCATATCTTTGCATCTAAATCCTAAGATCCATGGGCTAATCCCTTAGCCCTAGATGGAATTACTCATGCATCATAGGAAAAGCAATAGAAGATTCAATAATAGCAAGAGAATTCATCACAACATGCATCAAAGAGGTATTCAATAAGAAATCACAAAGAAATAACAAATAGAATTAAAGAGACAGAAGTACTTATCTTGATCCAAAGGAGGGGCCTATGGCGTAGCCTAACTCCCAAAAGATCGTCTTCCCAAAACTCTCTAAAATATCTAAAAGCCAAAAAGACTCCCTAAAAATCCCCTCCTAAAATTCCCTTAAAATGAAGGCTCCCCTTCTTCTCCCTCTTTTTTTCTGCCTCAACCCTAGAAAAACAAACCCACCCAAAAAAAATCCCCATCCAAGTCGTCCCCAAAGCAGGATCCGGACACAACTTAAAATCTGGGCCCACGGTGACTCGGTCTGAGTAGGTGGCTGCTCGGTCAAGTCGTCAGAAGTCTGGACCCATTGCCCAAAACGTCGCTCGGTCTGCTCGGACCGAGTAGGGTCTGCTCGGACCGAGTAGGTAACTGCTCGGTCGAGTGGCTGCTCGGTCGAGTCGTTAGAAGTCTAAATCCATCGCCCAAAACATAACACTGCCTGCTCGGACCGAGTAGGGTCTGCTCGGACAGAGTAGGGTCTGCTCGGACCGAGTAGGGTCTGCTCGGACCGAGTAGGTGGTTGCTCGGTCGAGTAGGTGGTCAAGAACAGATTTCAGCACTGTAGTATCAGCTTGCAAAAATTCTACAGAGCTCATCCGACCTCTGATTGGCACGTTCTTGGTGGCTATGGAACCGTTTTGAAGTATACTATCTGGTAAAAATATCATAAAAATACTAAAAAAATCCCAGCTGATAGCATATTTAAAAAGAGTGCACGGCTGTCCTGTTTCCAGCACTTTGGATCGCTCGATTCCTTCGCCGCATCATAGCTCGATCGAGTGACCTGGAATCCATGACTCATGGTAGTATAAAACCATGATTTATTCATTTTCCTCTTCTTCGTCTCTTCTCTCTTGCCCCCTCCTTGATACCCAGCAGCTTTGAGTCATCGAACGCGGCGCCTCAGGAGCTCCGGTGTCGAAGCACGCACTCTCTCCTCCAATATACTCCAAATCGCTCGATATTCCCTGAAATACAACCAAAAGCTCTTAAAGTACGATAGTTCCAATTATGAGCGTAAAAGCGTATGAAATGTGTAATTGAGCAATATTTTAACGTGTAATCATATTTATAAAATGTGGAATATAATGACACATCATAATCCCCCAAGCTTAGCTCTTACTCGTCCTCGAGGAAGACTAGTAAGAAGCTAACACGGGAGAGGGATACAATGGAGATGTGAGGCGGTGGTGTGTAATGGAGACAAGGGGTTCAATCTCAAATTCAGAAAACACAAGAACCCAAGGTGTACAAGATCTCGTGAACACACGTCAATATGAAATTAGAACACGTATACACAACAAATAATTAAATCTCGCTCAAATTAAAATAACGTGGATTTCAATAAATTTAATGAACTTGATAAGTAATAAAATGAGAGTAGAGTTATATCATATCATAGTTTATCATGCAATATACTAAGTTCACAGAAATGAAACCAATGTCCACAACTCATTCTCTAAACAATATAATATGTCATAGTCAAACGTTTTCAAGCATGCATGGTATTTTGTTATGCTTCATGGAATGAATTTAGCAAATTCAATCAAGGAAAGTCATCACCTTACTACGACCATTTCAAGACTCCTAGAACCCATCAACTTTGCCATATCTTTGTTCTATATAGAAATGGAGATAAGGATATGGGATTTTGTACTTTTATATTGTTTTGTCTATATGAATATTTCATATACATTTTTTATATACACGAGATAACTCAATATTTACAAAAAGCGGCCTATGCATCCCAGACCAGACGGTCTTAGGGCATTGGGTTACGAAGAACCCCTAGGGCCTTTTATTCATGATATTTGTTTGATTTTTGAATTTTTGGGATTTTTGCTAACTCACGTAAACGCTATGGAATGCAAAACATGATCAAAGATCATTTATTGGCTATTCACAAAACAAAAAAAGCATAGAATCTAGACATGGCTCGGTTTCAGGAATCCTAATCATCACTACTTTGGTTGTCGTGGGGTTATCCTATCTCTTTGGAATCACTAAACATCCATGAAGATATAGAATTATCAATCAAATCACGCAGGAGTCAAATGATTTTCAGATTTGATTCATTCATTTTTAGCTTAACTGTTTCGAGAATATGGTTGTGAAGCTATAGATTCTACTATGAAAAAGCATATTAACAAAGATACACTAATCAAGGAATCAAACTCTAATCTAACATATATCAGAGTTCATAAAAAAATAAATCCACGATATTTCATAGAAAATGAAGCATATGAGACATAAATATAGAAGTGAACATGGTTCATATGTGAATTTCGAAGTGTGTTTCACGATGAAGCAAAGTGTGTACACTATGCACTCCCCCAAGCTTAAACATCACATTGTCCTAAATGTGTGTATGATATAAATAGAGGACAACGACAAGATAAGGGGGCCACTCAACAAAATAGTTTATCTCCCCGAAGCTTAAACATCACATAAACATTGGGGAGAGAGGTAAAATAAGCGCCAAATATAAGGGTGGGCACGGATGATAAATAGTGGGTTGGGTGCAGAAGATAATTGAGCCATCATATGTGGTGAATTTATTAAACTAAGAAAGAATGTAAAATCCTATACGGTCCTCTCGCTGCCGAGAGGATTCGTGATTATTTAAAGCATAAAATTCTACTTTATATCTACACTACTAGATTGGTACCACCTGTAGCAAAAGACGGGTCCAATATCTTAGTCGGTGCAGGTAGCTGCTCTATCTGCACTTTCCGTGGCTCCGCCAGGTGCATATCTCCACATGCTTCATCAGATTCCAGCAATGCGGCTCCCAGCATCTCTCCAAGGACTCCACCTGTACCCTGGAAGAGATAAGCCGCATCAATCTGATGTGGAAATTTTTTCCCTAAAATAAAAGTTTTCCAAAGAATATCGTCAAAAGAAATATGTAAAGTAAAAATAGGTAGACGATACTTCCCTGAAAATACATGTCCGCTCTCATGTACCACAACAGGCAGTTCCTTGTCGTTCGTCTCAGGCTTTTCAGACAGCTCTGGCATATGAGTATGGGTCTCATCAAGTGAATCCTTATCGTTGTCAATGGAAGGATGAGGTGGCTGCGGAAGCTCAACTGAAGGTGGGCAACACTCGGGATCCTTATGAATATCTGTGTCCTCATCCCAATGCACGACCTCCTCGGTGACAAGCTCTGGCTCCGTGGGTATGGAAGTGAATGTGTCGCCCTTGGATGCATCGTGTATGTCAGCCGCTGTCTCCTCAGATGTGGAAGTATTAATGTCCTCAGTCTCTCCATCGAGCTCATAATATGAAAGGCACTTGTTGATTTCGGCCATATCTTTCTGCCATCGATCATGTGACTCATTCAGCATAGCGCTGACAGCCGTGCTCTCCTCTACCTGTACCATAAATGCATTGAGTGTCAAATTGAGAGGATGATCAGGACTCAAGAGACAGACACAGCTTTCGTAGGGCATGTGTCCCTCCTTGTCACAAGACTCACAGTAGGCATAGCACTCTGAATATCATATCCTTCCATCTGATAGTATGGGTCCTGTGAATAATATTCGCATTCTTCCATTGGAGCCTCATACTGTGCCGAATAATCATTGCCTGAATAATGCCAAGATTGATCCATTATACCTGAATAGTCAAAAACAAATAACTTGGAAAAGATATCAATGGTACAAGAAGATAGAGATAATGATAAAGCTGGTGGTGGGAAAATTGTTAAGTATTGGTGTTTCATACCAATCTTATTTTGATGATGATCACAATATTATGTTGTTGCTAATGACTCTCTTGTTTTAGTCTCATAGTTCATTTCTAGAATATCATTTCTGGAGACTAAACACTTGGTGCAAGGATGGACATCAAGTGGAGAAGGGCCAAAGCTTGGACTCAAGGGGTGCCAAAGCTTGGAGATAATGGAGAGCATCAAGGCATCAAGATTGAAGATATAGACTCTAAGAAAGCAATGTAATCCATGTAATATTTCCTTTATTGCTTTATCTCTCATTTGAGTCTAGGTTAAGGTAATGCCTTGATAGATGGTCTACTCATTCATGCATATGTATTTAGCCATCTTAGTGAGCCTTAGGATTATCATAGAATCCAACCCAATAGGCTTATCTTGACCAAAGACTCATTTGGAGTTTCTGGTTCTCCATCAGTCGCCTGCTGAAGGATTCACAGTCGACTGGGTGATTTCCAGTCGCCTGTCGATCCTTCTACAGTCAACTGATATGCACTGCTCAAGTCAACATTTCCATTGTCTCTACTTGAGCTTTTCGCAATAGTCGACCGATGCTCAGTTTACAGTCGCATGTATATTCATAGTCGCCTGGGAATTGGTCAACAGTCATCTGAGTAGCGTGAGTGCAATCTCTGCCTCTTTCTGTTTTTCTCCATCTCCTGCAGCAGACGACTGGTAAAGAATTTACAGTCGCCTGACTATTTTACAGTCGACTGTAGTATTGACATCAGTCGTCGGTATGCTTATCTGGAGAAAGAGTGCGGCTCTCTGTTTTATTCCATCCCCTACAGCAGTCGCCTACTGAAGGTTTTACAGGCACCTGTCCTGTTTACAGTCGACTGTATCGACTTCATCAGTCGATTGTCCTGGCTCAGATTATATCCGTTGGATATTTTTTAGCCGTTGAACAGTCGACTGTCATTTGTTCTTCAGTCGACTGTCTGTGTCGTTTTCGCCCAGTTTCTAGCCATTGCAGCCTTGTGCTTTTGGCTGTTTTGTTGGGTTTTGAGGGTTGATATAGGGTTCCTATATATATGGGTGTGCTGAGTTCATTAGAACTTATTGATGCTATTGAAAATCATAAGAGATCAATAAGCCACTCTCAAACTCTCTCATTTCCCTCTTTGAGCTCTCATTCCTCTTCATGCATTGAAGTCCAGCTCAAGGGAAATCATCCAAGTGCTTTCAAGCCAATCTCAACACTTGGAGATCCTCTTCAATGCCTTGCATTCATCTATGAGTAAGCATCTCAAGGCATAGGTAAGAGTATTTATTTTACTTGGTGATTCTTGTAACTCTAATTCTCTTTCTGGGAATTAGTCTTTCTCCCTTTATGGGAGTTTATCTCTTTGTGGGCTTAGGATATTCTCTTTGTGGGAATAACTCTCTTTGTGGGAGTAACTCTCTTAGTGGGAGTTTGGTGTCCTAGTATAAGGCTAACCCTAATTCTCTGAGTGTGAGTTATTAATTCTCTAGGTGGGAGTTTGACCCCTGTGTAGGGTTGGTTGGGTCCTTGTGTAGGGCAAAATCCTCTTGGTGAGGTATCCCCTTTGTGGGATTTGTATTCACTTCTCTTTGTGGGAATAGAATGAATATTGGTGTGGCTGGACGTACCCAAGTTTTGGGGAACTAGGGAAAAATCTTGTGTTTGCATTTGGATTGATTGTGTCAATTATTTCCTCTTGCATTTATTATTCCGCATTTGCAAGTTTAATTTTAATTGGACAATTTATTGCCATTACACTATTCACCCACCCTCTAGTGTGTTGTTGTTAGTATTGCAAGGGTAAGACGATCCATACAATTGGTATCAGAGCGAGGTTATAGCATACCGCAACGATGGCATTCAACGCTACATCCGCGTCTCATGAAGACGGTCATTCAACCGATCGACCCCCGCTCTTCAACGGAACCAACTACCCTAGTTGGAAGATCAGGATGATGGTCTACATGAAGGGTCAAGAACTTTGGGAAATCACGGAGTTGCCATTTGAGGAGCCTACTTCACCCGTGGCTTCTAGAACTAAGGCGGAGAAGGACTCGATCAGAGTCAATGCAAGGGCTATGTATGCATTCCATTGCACCCTCACTCTGAATGAGTTCAACCGCATCTCCATGTGCAAATCGGCCAATGAAATTTGGCATATATTGGAGATTTCTCATGAAGTGTTACTTCAACATAAGGAAGAGGTTCAACCAACCAAGCCCGAGAATGAAAAGGGGGTTACATTCCATGTCGAGAAGGAGTCATTCAAGTGGAGAAAGAAGTTCCAACGGGAAGCTCCGAGTGAAGAAGAAGAAGAAGAAGATATTAGCGATGATGAGTACATCGAGCTTGCCAATCAATTCAAGAAATTCAAGGCACTCCTCAAGGACAAGCAAGGGAAATCTTTGTCAAAGTTTGCCTCCAAGTCTAACAATTCTATTTGTTTCAATTGTAGAGGAAAAGATCATCTTTCTACCGAATGCCCTTCCAGACCCACCAGAGATACCTATAAGGGCAAAGTGAAGAGGAATTGGAAAGTCAAGTCCGAGTTCAAGAACCAAAAGAAGGGACTTATCGGCACAGTTGATGATTCTGATGTGGACACAACAAGTGATGAAGAAGAGGATGACAAGGTGCGAGCTCACATGTGCTTCGCGGCTTTTGATGATTCTTCATCAATCTCCTCTAGCTCAAGCGATGAAGAGATAGAGGCGTGGCTCAACTCGAAAGAAGAAATGTGCTTCATGGCTAATGAGAAAGAGTCTTCGTCTAACTCTAGTGAGGAGGAAAACGATGATGAAGTCAAGGAGAAAAGCGATGAGGAAGTTGAGGAGGAAAAGCTATCCTACGAGGAGCTCGAATACCGCTTCAATGTGGCCTCCAACTTGGCAAGTAAGTGCATCGACTCATATGATAAATTGAAAGCTAAATTTAATAATGCTATGAGTAGGGTGCATGCTTTAGAATCGTCTAGTGTATATAATCATGATGCTTTACATGCTTGTGACACTAGTGAGAGAGACACACTTCTCTCTCAAGTTAAGGAATTGAGCTTGACTAATGATAATCTTGTTGCTCAAAACCTTAGCTTAGAAACTCGCATTCAACAACTTACGTTGAAATATGAAGAGGAATCCTGTAAGCTCAAAAGATTTGTGTATTCTAGGGATTCACTCCACGATTTGCTTCAAAAACAACATCCGACAAATCATAGAGGAGGTTTGGGTTATATTCAAAATGTGGTACCCAAACCCCCTCTAATTCCTCTTATGGTGCAAATACAAGAAATATTGCTAAAGCACCTAAGAAGAATCACCATGCTTTCTTGTATAACAATAACATCAAAAAGAAGCATGTAGATCACAAGGTGATGAGGAAGAATGAAGACTCTTCATTTTTTGCTAAGAAGCAAAATCCTCATTCTTTGCATGCCAAGAAATTCGTTTCTACACCTAAGCATGCCACATCCATCCCTCTTGCAAAGGCAAAACCCTTGCCTAGAAAATCCTTGAGTTTATGGATTCCCACTAAGGTTAGTGTGCAAGAGAGGGATAGTTACATTTACTCTCTAGTTAGGGATGTGATCACCTCATGTGATTGCATTAGGAAATCAAACTCCTCTTGGGTTTGGTTCCCTAATGTTTAAGTTCCTCACACATATGCATAGTTCATGGGTATTGTGCTTAAATATTTTTTATCATACCCATTGTTTATATGTGTTTCATGATTTTGAAAATGTTTTTCAAACTTATTTTTTTCATGAAAATGGGGACCTTGGGGAAGACATTGGCATACATGCATTTGTGATCCATATGTATGTCAATGGGGGAGTTATAATATCTAATATGTTTAAAATATCTTTAAAACATATTTTGACTCTCATTTTGGGTTTGTTGATAAAGATCATTATTTACAATTGGTTATTATGGTCTTGATCTTAACCTATTGATATTGCCAACATGTTTCATGTTATATCACATTTGGCCATATCATTGTGTATCATTGAAGCTTGATTTTTTTTCCATATCTATTGCTTTGATACACTTTAGGCCCATGGCTCCAATATATGTATATCAATTGGTAAAGAGGATTATCCAAGATTCATTGTCTACAATTGGTATTACCTCAATTGTTAGAGATTGTTTATCTTCTACTTTACAATTGGTATTAGATCCTAGAAGTCAAAATTTGACCATTTCTATGATCTAGGGGGAGCATGGGATAGTGATTGATACCCACTAAATTTTTAAATTTGGTATCATACATCTCCTTATATCTTGCATATTGTCACATCTTTGATTAAGATGACAAAGGGGGATATTTTTGATGTCCACCTTTTTGACGATGTCAAGGGGGAGAGATATATGCATTACGTAAATGTAATTCTTGTATTTCATACATGTGCATTTGGGGAGAGATATATCTATGGGGAGAGATATATGGGATTGTATAAACCATTCATGTTTGCATGATATTGTCTATTGCAATTTTTTTATGTAATCCATGCCAATTATATGTCACCTTGACTTGATTTGGTATAATGAGTATTTACTATTGTGTATCTCATTGTATAATTGGTGCATATAAGTAGGGAGAGCTCATTAGCATTGTGCTTTATTTCTTTGTGTTTTACATAATGTGTGTCATCATCAAAAAGGGGGAGATTGTTGAGTATTGGTGTTCATACCAATCTTATTTTGATGATGATCACAACATTATGTTTTTGCTAATGACTCTCTTGTTTTAGTCTCATAGTTCATTTCTAGAATATCATTTCTGGAGACTAAACACTTGGTGCAAGGATGGACATCAAGTGGAGAAGGGCCAAAGCTTGGACTCAAGGGGTGCCAAAGCTTGGAGATGATGGATAGCATCAAGGCATCAAGATTGAAGACATAGACTCTAAGGAAAGTAATGTAATCCATGTAATATTTCCTTTATTGCTTTCTCTCTCATTTGAGTCTAGGCTAATGTAATGCCTTGATACATGGTCTACTCATTCATGCATATGCATTTAGCCATCTTAGTGAGCCTTAGGATTATCATAGAATCCAACTCAATAGGCTTATCTTAACCAAAGACTCATTTGGAGTTTCTGGTTCTCCATCAGTCACCTGCTGAAGGATTCACAGTCGACTGGGTGATTTCCAGTCGCCTGTCGATCCTTCTACAGTCTACTGATATGCACTGCTCAAGTCAACATTTCCATTGGCTCTACTTGAGCTTTTCGCAACAGTCGACCGATGCTCAGTTTACAGTCGCATGTATATTCATAGTCGCCTGGGAATTGGTCAACAGTCGTCTGAGTAGCGTGAGTGCAATCTCTGCCTCTTTCTGTTTTTCTCCATCTCCTGCAGCAGACGACTGGTGAAGAATTTACAGTCGCCTGACTATTTTACAGTCGACTGTAGTATTGACATCAGTCGTCGGTATGCTTATCTGGAGAAAGAGTGCTACTCTCTATTTTATTCCATCCACTGCAGCAGTCGCCTACTGAAGGTTTTACAGGCACCTGTCCTGTTTACAGTCGACTGTATCGACTTCATCAGTCGATTGTCCTGGCTCAGATTATATCCGTTGGATATTTTTTAGCCGTTGAACAGTCGACTGTCATTTGTTCTTCAGTCGACTGTCTGTGTCGTTTTGGCCAGTTTCTAGCCATTGCAGCCTTGTGCTTTTGGCTGTTTTGTTGGGTTTTGAGGGTTGATATAGGGTTCCTATATATATGGGTGTGCTGAGTTCATTAGAACTTATTGATGCTATTGAAAATCATAAGAGATCAATAAGCCACTCTCAAACTCTCTCATTTCTCTCTTTGAGCTCTCATTCCTCTTCATGCATTGAAGTCCAGCTCAAGGGAAATCATCCAAGTGCTTTCAAGCCAATCTCAACACTTGGAGATCATCTTCAATGCCTTGCATTCATCTATGAGTAAGCATCTCAAGGCATAGGTAAGAGTATTTATTTTACTTGGTGATTCTTGTAACTCTAATTCTCTTTGTAGGAATTAGTCTTTCTCTCTTTGTTGGAGTTTATCTCTTTGTGGGATTAGGATATTCTCTTTGTGGGAATAACTCTCTTTGTGGGCGTAACTCTCTTAGTGGGAGTTTGGTGTCCTAGTATAAGGCTAACCCTAATTCTCTGAGTGGGAGTTATTAATTCTCTAGGTGGGAGTTTGACCCCTGTGTAGGGTTGGTTGGGTCCTTGTGTAGGGCAAAATCCTCTTGGTGAGGTATCCCCTTTATAGGATTTGTATTCACTTCTCTTTGTGGGAATATAGTGAATATTGGTGTGGCTGGACGTACCCTAGTTTTTGGGGAACCAGGTTAAAATCTTGTGTTTGCATTTGGATTGATTGTGTCAATTATTTCCTCTTGCATTTATTATTCCGCATTTGCAAGTTTAATTTTAATTGGACAATTTATTGCCATTACACTATTCACCACCCTCTAGTGTGTTGTTGTTAGTATTGCAAGGGTAAGGCGATCCTTACAAAAAATCTATTTCTTTCTTTTTTTTGTTTTTGTTTTTTATTTTATTTTTAACGCAATCTAATCAACCTAATTATGGTAAATAGATAATATGGCAGAACGCCTCCCCGGCAAAGGCGCCAAAAACTTAACGCACCCCGAACTTACACCTAAATTCCACCTAGCGGTGTCACAGTTGCTAGGTGTAGTATGGTTCCTAGGTGTCAGCTCTTGGCTCTATCTGCAAGCGGACGGTGTCAAATTATAGTATATAAATTGTCAAATCCGACATGGACATGGACAGTGTATTTGAGGTCTCAGATTATTTTTAGATCTCAGAGTGAGATATCAGTCGGTTTAAGAAGATTGGTGGTGATGGTATTGTTGGTTTGATAATAAAAGAAACTAGGGGCCTTAGGGATCACCGCTAAGACTGTTGGAAGTTGATGTTAGAACGGGATCTTTACGTTGCATTGGTTTTATTGCGGATGGTCTCTCAGCTCATACCACTCTCGTGGGTTAGAGATTCGAGGTACTTCAGTGGCTCTCATTGACGCAATGGTGGTAGCCGTCAATGTAGTGATATAGTTCGTCGGTGAATCCCTTGAAGGCACGAGCCGGGCATGGTCACGAGCCTTGGTTGAATCCACTAACTCCCTAATTAAATCCGTAGGATACTCCTTAAGTTAATCGATTCCATCGACCATGGGCATGAACTCAGTATGAGTTCTCCTATGGATTTGGCTGGATCGACCAAAATACAACCCCTTTTATATCTAACGCATCATAAAAATCCTATCTTTGCATCTAAATCCTAAGATCCATAGGCTAATCCCTTAGCCCTAGATGGAATTACTCATGCATCATAGGAAAAGCAATAGAAGATTCAATAATAGCAAGAGAATTCATCACAACATGCATCAAAGAGGTATTCGGTAAGAAATCGCAAAGAAATAACAAATAGAATTAAAGAGACAAAAGTACTTATCTTGATACAAAGGAGGGGATTATGGCATAGCCTAACTCCCAAAAGATCGTCTCCCCAAAACTCTCTAAAAGATCTAAAAGCCAAAAAGTCTCCCTAAAAATCCCCTCCTAATATTCCCCTAAAAATGATGGCTCCCCTTCTTCTCCCTCTTTGTTTTGCCTCAACCCTAGCAAAACAAGCCCCCCCCCCCCCCCCCAAAAAAAAAAAAAATCCCCCTCCAAGTCGTCCCCAAAGTAGGATCTGGACACAACTTAAAATCTGGGCCCATGGCGACTCGGTCCGAGTAGGTGGCTGCTCGGTCGAATCGTCAGAAGTCTGGACCCATCGACCAAAATGTCGCCCGGTCTGCTCGGACCGAGTAGGGTCTGCTCGGACCGAGTAGGTAACTGCTCGGTCGAGTAAATGGCTGCTTGGTCGAGTCGTCAGAAGTCTGAATCCATCGCCCAAAACATTGCACTGCCTGCTCGGACCGAGTAGGGTCTGCTCGGACCGAGTAGGTGGTTGCTCGGTCGAGTAGGTGGTCAAGAATAGATTTCAACACTGCAGTATCAGCTTGCAAAAATTCTACAGAGCTCATCCGACCTCCGATTGGCACGTTCTTAGTGGCGTTGGAACCCTCTTGAAGTATACTATCTGGGAAAAATATCAGAAAAATACTAAAAAAATCCCAAGTTATAGCAGATTTAAAAAGAGTGCACAGCTGTCCTGTTTCCAGCACTTTGGATCGATCGATTCCTTCGCCGCATCATAGCTCGATCGAGTGACCTGGAATCCATGAGTCATGGTATTATAGAACCATGCTTTCTTCATTCTCCTCTTCTTAATCACTTCTCTCTTTCCCCTTCCTTGCTCCCCAGCAGCTTTGAGTCACCGAACGTGGCACCTCAGGAGCTCGATGTCGAAGCACACACTCTCTCCTCCAATATACTCCTAATCACTCGATATTCCCTAAAATGCACCAAACGCTCTTAAAGTACGATAGTTCCAATTATGAGCGTAAAAGCGAATGAAATATGTAATTGAGCAATCATTTTGACATGTAATCATATAGATAAATTGTGGAATATAATGACACATCAGTCACCAAGTGGATGATGTGCATCGACTATAGGAAGCTCAATAAGGCAACCCGAAAAGACCATTACCCTCTTCCCTTCATTGATCAAATACTGGAGCATGTAGCCAAGCACTCACACTTTTGCTTCCTAGATGGGTATTCTGGATTTCTCCAAATACACATCCACCTCGACGGCCAGGAAAAGACTACATTCACTTGTCCCTACGACACCTTTGCCAACTGAAGGATGCTGTTTGGACTATGCAATGCACCTGCAACATTCCAAAGGTGCATGACTTCCACCTTTTCTGAATTTGTCGAGAATATCATGGAAGTGTTCATGGACGAATTCTCCGTCTGTGGCGCAAGCTTTGACGCTTGTCTAAAAAATCTGACTAGAGTGCTTGAGAGGCGTCAAGAAGTTAATCTGGTGCTCAACTGGGAAAAATGCCACTTCATGGTCCAAGAGGGGGTAGTTCTAGGACACATCATCTCACTTCGTGGAATAGAGGTTGACAAGTCCAAGATTTAAGTTATCGAGAGGTTACCACCTCCTGTAAATGTGAGAGGGATCAGGAGATTTCTTGGACACGCAAGATTTTATCACGCTTCATTAAATAATTTTCCAAGATTGCACGACCACTAACAGAATTACTGGCGAAAGACACCCCTTTTGTATTCTCTGACGATTGTCATTTAGCTTTTAACAGGTTAAAGAAGGATCTCATCACCACGCCGATCATCCAACCCCGTACCGGAGATTACCTTTTGAATTAATGTGCGACGCGAGTGATGTTTCCGTTGGAGCAGTTCTGGGGCAGAGAAAGGACAATAGACTCCACGTCGTATACTATACCAGCAAAACCTTGGATGAAACCCAACAGAATTACACTACTACAGAAAAAGAACTACTCGTCGTTATTTTCACCATCAAAAAGTTCAGGTCATATATCGTTGGGTCCAAGGTCATTGCCCAATCACCGTCTTAGCCACCCTCGATCTTGTTTCTCTTACGATCCCTGATTCCATGACTCCTATCACAGGTCCCACCTCTCTAGACCTCTCAGTGCTCACGAATATGCGTATGATCTGAGTGCTTGACCGAGAGCATTATTTCTGGCTTTATGGCCCCGCATCCACTCCATACACTAGGCTGCCCAACCCTGGATTATTTGGATCTGGCACCACTTTTAGGCGGTTCTTCTCACCCGACACTGATCTAGCTTCAGTTGTCCAGGCCCCGGTCCAGCAGATTGACCCTCGCTAGCCCCAGCCCCGGGACCATGCTGACACTTCCGGTGCCTCCTTATTTATTCCTGAGCATGTTGTCGTCACATCACTACGACAGTATATGAGATCTCATCCCTACATCGAGGGTTCTAGCAGTGCTCCTCCTCCCCCACCACGACCCCATTTCGAGCAGCTAGCTCGCTTGGAGGAGGAGTTTCAATCCTTTAGAGACTCCACGACCAGTACCCTAACTGAGGTCAGTGACACCCTCTCTGACTTCTGGACTTCTTTTGATGGCCTGGCTCTTGCTGTGGTGACACTCCAGTCCCAGTTCAACCAGGTCTATCAGTATCATTATAGTCAGATTCACTACCCAGCTGCTGCATCACACCTCCTTCCAGTACGCATTACACCCCAGCCATCTCACCCCCCTCAGACTGCTCAGACCCCCGCATCCACTTCCACTCCCATAGATATGCCCTCCACATCACTACACGTATCCATCCCACCCCACCCACCCCTTGTGCCCGAGGACCCATCTGACGTCACACCACGTCTCACCACACCACCACCCTTTCCACAGCCTGACCCAGAGCTTGAGCACATTCCCACTATCACCTCACCAGTGATCTCACACACCACCCCTATACCCATCATGGAGTCAGTTCCCATTCCATCCCCTACACTTTCCCCATCACCTCATCCCATTTTCCCACCACGTAACGACACCATCATCCTTCTCTCATCGTCCTCCTCCGACGATTGGACCACCCCATCTCCACCTCCACCCCACCCATCAAATCTGAGCTCGTCCATACCACTCCATTCTCACCATACGCTGATACGACACCTGAGCATTCAGCTGATTCCGTCGTCCCTTCCACTCCACCCACCACACCTACCCAACCACCACCTGATGGTGGCTCAGCCTGATTGGAGCACCGCATATTTTTGGCACCCCCTGATCATTTAGCCCATGCATCACACACTTGCATCACTTTCGGGCACGGTTTCACACAGCTTGGGGGAGGCTCTGGGTCTCCTTCCCCTCATCTTATTTATCCTCACGATTTTTCTGTGTTTTATTTGCTTTGAGGACAATGCTTGGTTTAGCTTGGGGGAGGAGCTCATTCGCGCTAATTTTCCCATTTTTCTCTCTTGTTTCCCCATTTTATCGTTATTTTTGTTTCCTTTTCACTTTTTGTTTCTTATTTTTCCATCTTTCTTTCTTTTTCATATGCATCACGTTAAAATTCAATATATGCATCCAAAAAGAAAAAAATGAAAAAATATCAAAAACTCCAAAAATATCTGCATTCGCATCATGCATCTTGCACCTTCATGCATGCATTTGTATATACTTGCATTCGCCTCGAGAATTTTTCGAAAATGAGTTTTTATATGCACTGAATCTTGATTTGAAATTCGTTTTCCGAACTTTGATGCTCGAGTTTCATGATGTCGATTTGAATATGTGAATAGTTCGTAGCCTAAACTCAAATACCTTATAATGCCCTAGCTTTGGCCGTCCTCACAACCCCTAAGATAGGAGTACTTGAAACCGACCTAGATTGACACTTAGGAACCCATTCTATGCGTGGACCCTAGAGCTGATAGTCGTGTATAATGGTTTATAGACCCTCGAGACTTGGATAACCACACTTCACCTAGTACTTAGGATTGAATCTACTTAGTTCACCCCATGATTTCAAAAAACACACAAAAAGAAAAAATTTGTGAATAGAAAATAATAATAATAATACACACCGTTCCCTCCAGCGAAGCTGAGTAACCGGATCCCCATGATACTAACCGTCGGGGCCTCGCATAAAAAGGCCTAGCTTGGGGGAGTGCGTATGAATAAGGATTTCATTTGTGTTGAGTTAGTAGGTCCGAGGGATCCTTCCTGGCCCGGTGCCCTAGGGTCGTCTGATCTGGGAGTCACCGACCCAACGCTCCTTACACGACCCAAGTGCAAATTCCAAAAGAAAAAAGAGAAAAGAAAAAAGTATATATTTGTGTATAGAATTTCTTTGTGTATATACGCTGTATATATGAAATCATGGATACACTTGGCAATTTCTTGAATCAAGGAACCGTGTCGTGTCGTGAGCGCCACTTCCTCGATCGACCAATATCCCATTACCATGTACTTATCCCCTCTTTGACCATTGTATAGCTTAGGTTCCTACACGCTCAATCTAAGGTTGGGTTAGAGGAAATGTCTTAGAATGCGAGTATGACCGTCGCCTAGTGTAATACTTGGCGATTTGAGTAAGGATGACGTCCTAGGAACATATTCTCATCGACGGAAAGATTTCCAAGCGTTTTGGTTTCTCGAATTCGAATTTTAATTTCAATCACGTATATATTCTCGATTTTTGAAATTTCTCGAAGCTTCATCACATCATTTGCATGTTTAATTGCATTCCTCTGATCAACGCTCTCTCTTGTCTTCCTTGAGGACAAGGAAGAGTTTAGATTGGGGGATTTTGATGAGTGTTTATTGTATATAGTTTTTCACTCTTTTTCATGCACGTTTTACACCGTTTCATTCTTTATTCCTCCCCGTTTTCCCCGTTTTGTCTCTTCTTTTGCTTTTGTGGTCCCTTACATGCTTTGCAGGAGATATATGCCAATTTGGAAACATATAGCAAGATCTTAGCGCAAAGAGGGGAAATGAGTGGAGCCAGGGAGTCAAATGTGCCAGGGAGAAGATTTTTATGAAGCATAGAGCTCCACGCGGTAGCGTCACTATATCCAAGCGAGTGGAGCCAGGGATCTTTATGAAGCATAGAGCTCCACGCGGTAGCGTCACTATATCCAAGCTACATGCTTTGCAGGAGATATATGCCAATTTGGAAACATATAGCAAGATCTTAACGCAAAGAGGGGAAATGAGTGGAGCCAGGGAGTCAAATGTGCCAGGGAGAAGATTTTTATGAAGCATAGAGCTCCACGCGGTAGCGTCACTATATCCAAGCGGCCGCGTCAATCCGCCAAAGAAGCATCAACGATGCATCCACGTCAATTTCAACCAAACGGTCGCGTCAGGGGATTTTTGGAGTGAAGTGAAGAATGAAGATCAGAGACTTTCGTGGCCCGCGTGAGCTAGGACAACACGGCCGCAAAACTACCACCTCCCGAGCAGAACGATACGCCCGCGTCAACAGACCACGTGGCTGTGTGACCATCTTTAATGCGGCCACGTCCCCATTGACGCGACTGATGTGCTCATCAATTACACGTTTTATCGCACCTTTTCATGTCATGTTTCACCCTCGAATCCCCATCTTATACACTTTTATACCATTATTTGGAACTATTTGACTTTGGGAGCATTTCTTTATATCTCAGGGAATTTGGATCATTTCGGAGCGAATTGGAGTCAGGGACATGAACGAAAATATTGGAGCAGCGAGCATTCCCCTGAAGATGTGCTAAAGCTGTCATAAAAGAGGATAATAGAGATGAGATGAGATGGAAGGAAGAGAGAAAGAAGAGTTTCCCAGATTGCTCGGCCGAGTGCTTGATGCGCTTGGCCGAGTTGAGACACCAAAGGGAGAGGCCGAGCTTTCAAAGGAGTGCTCAGGCGAGCAACTTGGTTCGCTCGCCCGAGCCAGCTATCAGAAGAGCCCAAAAATGTGCCTCCAAATCTTTGAAATTTCAGTGCTTAATTTGCTCGGGCGAGCGACCCAAGCCGCTCGGGCGAGCGATGGCCGAGTGCGCATATTTCATGACAGCCCCTCACTCTTTGATGATCTGCTATCACCATGGATTTTACAGTATTTTTCTCATATTTTTTTCTAGATAGTAGACTTCATAATGATTCCAACGCCACCAAGAAATTGCCAATTGGAGGTCGGTTGAGCCCTAAGAAATTTCTACAAGTTAGTGAATCTGTGCAGTAATCTGTGCTCGGGCAGACACGCATCCGTGCTCGGCCGAGCGACCTGCAGCAGCCAGCCCGAGCTACCTAGGCAGCAAGCGGGGGTCTAACTCAAATTAGGGTTATTTGGGGGGGGGGGTTTGAGGGCTATATATATATGTATTGAGCAGCTATTGAAGGGGGTACGGTTTTTAGGTTAGAAAACATTTTTCGGAGACTAGGCCATACCCTTGGCCCCCTCCTCACTGATTTATATCGGATCTTGTTCTAAGATAAATATTGCTTTTGTTAAATCCTTTGTATTGCTCTTCGTTAATTTCGGTGTTAATCTTTGATTGTTTTTCCTTTCATTTGCTTTCAATGTTGATTTCTATTACTCTCTTATCTCTTGCCTTGATTGACTAGATCTATTGCTAGGATTAGGGATGAACACTAGGATTCTAGGGTTAGGATGATGGGTTAACCTTAGTTGGATCAATCAAGGGTTTCCCCATGGTGGTATGAAGAAGGGTTTTAGGGGATTAGCCTCATGATCGGAGTATCGCAAAGGCAGCTCCGTATCCTAGGGGGAATCCCCACAAATATGATTTAGGATTAGGGGCAGTTTCTAGGGCTCGCGTTAACGAGAGTGACTCAAGAGCATGGGCGACCACCAATCCTTGATCCGCTTGTCGGTGACTACGAGAGTAGCCCGATTGCTGCTTGATATCCAAGCCCAAAAGTCCTAGCGGGGATTCCCAACACCCTAGTGATATTTTCCTCATTCGTTCTCTTTGTTGTGTTTGTTTTCTTTTGTGTTTTGATGTGCCTCGTTGACAGTGACACCCTCGTGTTCCACATCCACCACCATCATGAAACTCCATAATCCGTCTCCACCGAATAAGACATCGAAGCCTAACCCAACCTAGGATCGATAGGTAGTGTGACGAACGCCTCCCTGTGGATATGATACCCGCTCGCCACTGTTTACACCGTGCGCTTGCGGTAAGATGACATTCGAGCGTCCTGATTGTGAGAGCAAAGGGACGGCCGAACAAGTTTTTGGCGCCATTGCCGGGGAGGCGTTCTGCAATACTGTCTATTTATCACAATTAGGTTGCTAGACTTCAAATAAAAAGAAAATTTATAAAGAGAAAATAAAAGAGATATATTTTTCCTGCCACTTGCTTTATTACTATTTCTATTTTCTTGTACCGATGATATCTTTTCTAGGTTGTTGTTTTTGACTATTCAGCTACAATGGAACAATCTTGGGAGTATCCAGGCGAAGATTATTCAGAGTAGTATGAGGTTCCTATGGGAGAATACGAATATTATCCACGGGATCCATACTATCAGATGGAAGGATATGACCACTACCCAGAGTTCTATACCTACTGTGAGTCTTGTGACATGGAGGGACACATGCCCTACGAAAGCCACGTCTGCCTTTCGAGTTCCGATCATCCTATTAATTTGGCATTCGTGCGGTTTGAGGAGAGCGTGGCATTTAGTAGATCTCGGCAGAATAAGACCCATAAGTTGCAACAAGAGGTCCACGAACTCTGTAGGACTCTTGCGTCGCATGAGCACCCGACATCACAAGCACACGAAGAACTCGTATTGGCTATGGAGAGTGATGATGGCATTCAGCTTGGGGGAGAATATTTGCATCATTACATTGAGGATGAGAGCTGCGAAGGCAACAATGACATTATTTCTGGTGTCGTGCCCGAGCCGTCTCCTATTCCTGAAGCATTCCCTCAGGTTGAGCAAAATGGGGACACATTTCTGGGCCTATTGGGAAGCATCGTGGACGCAGTTCAATCCACCGGCCCAATGATAATAACGGCAGGTGATCTTTTTGAGCTTGAATTTCAAGATTTTATTACTCATCGCCTCTCTCCTGCAGGTAGAATCGGTGATGTGGTATTTGCTCTAGTTGAGGGTAACAAGACCCATTTCTACATCATGGAGGAGATACCCGAGCCCACAGCGCCACCTGCACCTACTATTGTGAAGGCTCTTGATGAGACAGCTGAGATGAGACACTCGGGGAGAATCACTGTAGAGCCAGAGGTTGCTGATCAGGAGGAGGCCACAGAGAAGATTCTATCACCTTTACCTTCCATCACCATGGCTGAGCATCCGGCAGAGGACCACCCACCAGAGCTCACTGCTCCCACTCAGGGAGATATTTTTACCCATTCTATTTCTGAATCCTACATTCCATTTGATATTTGTTTTGATTCAGATCTTTTTGACACGTCGTACCTTTTGCAGAACACATATGATTATGGACCAGAGGTATGCTTGGGCGTGTCACTGCTTGGGGAACCTGTCGAGGAGCACAGCGAGGAGTCGCCTGATGAGACCCACACTCATACACCAGAGTTGCCGAAGAACCCAAAATGAACGACGATGGATTGCCTGTCGTAGTACACGAGAGCAGAGATACATTTTCAGGGAAGTGTCGTCAACCGTTTTTTATTTTACATATTTCATTTGATGACCTTCTTTGGAAAACTTTTATTATGAGGAAAAATTATCTACATCAGATTGATGCGGCTTATCTCTTTCAGGGTACAGGTGGAGTCCTTGGAGAGATGATTGGAGCCGCATTGCTGGAATCTGATGGAGTCCGTGGAGACACGCACCTGGCGGAGCCACGGAAGGTGCAGTTGGAGCAGCTGCCTGCACCGGTAAAGATACTTGATCCGCCTTTTGATACAGGTGGTATCAATCCAGTAGTGTAGATATAGTATAGAATTTTATGCTTTAATTAAACACGAATCCTCTCAGCAGCGAGTGGACCGTAGAGGATTTTATATGCTTTCTTAGTTTAATAAATTCACCCCATTTGATTGCTCAATTATCTTTTGCACCCAACCCTTTATATGCTATATTGATTGCTATCCTCTTCATACTTCCACGTGTCTCATCTTTTTGCTCACCATCGAGCACTTCTTTCATGCCAAATCCTACCTTACTATTCATTTGATTTGATCACGCTTTTCAAAGCCGTGACATTATTGATTGAATCAAATGAAAAAGATTGTTTGGTTTAGCTTGGGGGAAGGCACTTCATGCATCATTGTATGTGCATTTATTTGCATTAGGAATTCATGTCATCTATTTCACTCATCCCATATATATTTTATCGTTGTTCCTAATTATTATTTTTATGATCACATGGAGGACAACGTGTCGCTTAAGCTTGGGGGAGTGCATTTCCATGCCATTTATTTGCATTAGGTTGCATTTTTACTTTATTTGTAGGATTTTCAGAATTTTTCAAAATTTTCCATTTCTATTTTCATCTTTGTTTTCTCTTTTTGTGTGTTTCATGCATCATAATATGTGCTTGTGAGCCGTTTTAATCTTTATTTATTTTTGCTAGAAATGATTGTCCTTCTATGGTCATTATTCATGTTTGACATCTACACACATTATCCTTTTGTATGACCACGAGTTATCACTTGATGTTTGAAATCTCTTGGGCTTCAATTATGAAATGTATATGAATGGATTATCTTTCCGAACTCTTAATTGAAAGTGATAGTTTTAGAGTATATTCCTTGAGTATGTAGCATTTTAAATATGCTTTTCATAATAGTGCTCACATTTCCATTAATCATATTCTTGAAACGGCCTAAATGAAAATGAAATGTATTAAACCCGAATTTTAACTATATTTGCATGACTTGTTTGAGAAATTAAATATGTTTCATGTATGAGTAGTAATCCAATTGAGATATGGTAATCCCATGACACTCTAAGTAATGTTGAGTATGATTTTTCTGATACAGAGTCCATGTCTAAATTCTATGCTTTTTTCCTTTTCCATTGAATATAACCAAATAAATGATCTTCGATCATGCTTTGCATTCCATTGCATTTACATGAGTTTGCAAAAATCCCAATAATACAAAAACAAAAAAAATGTCCTACATAAAAGGTCCTTGGGGTTCCTTGTAGCCCGATGCCCTAAGATCGCTTGATCTAGGATGCATAGACCGCTCCTTGCACTCCATTGCATTTACGCAAGTTTGTAAGACAAAAAGCCAAAAATAGCCAAAAATATAAAAATATAAAATTCCGTATCTCTACCTCCTTTTCTATTTAGAATAAAGACATGGACAAGGTTAATGGGTTCCTAGGATTCAAGAAACGGGTATTTGTGTGGTGATGCCTTGATTGGTTGAGTTTTCTATTTCATTTCGTGAACATCAACTGATAATATGCCATGCATGCTTGTTGATTTGATCATGATACATATATGCCGGTTAGAGAATCTTTCATGGGTTTTTGAGTTATTACCATTAGCTAGTATATTACATGCTATTCTATGATATGATGATTACTCTAACTTCTGTCATGATTGGTTGATTAGTTCACTATGCTTCAATTCAAACCCATGATATGTACATTAGAATGCGAGGATAAAATGTCAAGTGAAATATGTGGTTATTGATTATTTCTCATCTTGTGTTTTTATAAATGACAAGGATGATATGAGTGGTTATCTAGCGCTCTTCTTTATTTTCATTTATTGTTATTCCCTCCTGGTTCGCTTCTTATAAGTCTTTCTCGAGGACGATCAAGAGGTAAGCTTGGGGGATTTTGATGTGCTCATCAATTACACGTTTTATCGCACCTTTTCATGTCATCTTTCACCCTCCAAATCCCCATCTTATACGCTTTTATACCATTATTTGAAACTATTTGACTTTGAGAGCGTTTCTTTATATTTCAGGGAATTTGGAGCGTTTTGGAGCGAATTGGAGTCAGGGACATGAACGATAATGTTGTAGCAACGAGCATTCACCTGAAGATGTGCTAAAGCTGCCATAAAAGAGGAGAAGAGAGAAGAGAAGAGATGAAAGGAAGAGAGAAAGAAGAGTTTCCCAGATCGCTCGGCCGAGCACATCATGCGCTCAGCCGAGCTAAGACACCAAAGGGAGAGGCCGAGCTTTCAAAGGAGTGCTCGGGCGAGCAACTTGGTTCGCTCGCCCAAGCGACCAAGTCGCTCGCCCGAGCCAGTATCAGAAGAGCCCAAAAATGTGCCTTCAACTCTCTGGAATTTCTGCGCTTAATTCGCTCAGGCAAGCGACCCAAGCCGCTCGGGCGAGCGATGGTCGAGGGCACAGATTTCAGGACAGCCCTTCACTCTTTAAAGATCTGCTATCACAAGGGATTTTACAGTATTTTTCTCATATTTTCCCCAGATAGTAGACTTCATAACGATTCCAATGCCACCAAGAATACACCAAACAGAGTCAGATGAGCCCAAGGAAATTTCTACAAGTTGGCGAATCTGTGTTGGAATCTGTGCTCGAGCAGACACGCATCCGTGCTTGGCCGAGCGACCTGCAGCAGCCAGCCTGAGCTACTTGGGCAGCAAGCACAGGTCCACCTCAAATTAGGGTTATTTTGAGAGGTTTTGAGGGCTATATGTATGTATTGAGCAGCTAATGAAGGGGGGTTCGGTTTTTAGGTTAGAAAACATTTCTTCGGAGGCTAGCCCATGCCCTAGGCCCCCTCCTCGCTGATATGTATTGGATCTTGTTCTAAGATAGGTATTGCTTTCGTTAAATCCTTTGTATTGCTCTTCGTTAATTTTGGTGTTAATATTTGATTGTTTTTCCTTTGATTTCATTTCAATGTTGAGTTCTATAGCTCTCGTATCTCTTGCCATGATTGAGTAGATCTATTGCTAGGATCAGGGATGAACCATAGGATTCTAGGGTTAGGATGATGGGTTAAACTTAGTTGGATAAATCTAGGGTTTCCCTATGGTGGTATGAACAAGGGTTTTGGGGGATTAGCCTCAGGATCGGAGTATCACGAAGGTGGCTCCGTATCCTAGGGAGAATCCCCACGAATTCGATTTGGGCCTAAAGGTCGTTTCTAGGGCTCGCGTTCACGAGAGTGACTCGAGAGCTAAGGCGACCACCAATCCTCGATACGCTAGTCGGTGGCTACAAGAGTAGACTGATTGCTATTTGATATCCAAGCCCGAAAGTCCTAGCGGGGATTCCCCGACACTCTAGTGATATTTCCCTCATTCGTTCTCTTTGTTGTGTTTGTTTTTGTTGAGTATTGGACTTCTCCATACTTGGTGTTAATGATGAGCAAACATAAATACTTGTGACTAATCCCATATTTGCAGTTAATCCATTGCCTAAGCATATTATGAATATCAATTAGCAATGGAAGTCACTCAAAGATCAATGAAAGCATGAAAAGTGGATTGGATGATTAAAGATGGTGATTGAAGCTCCTAGAAGACTTCAAGCTCATACTTTGGATAGAAGAGAGACTTTTACTTAATGTAATCTTTTTATTCTCTTCTAGTATGTAGCTTAGAAATAGAACTATGTTGGAGCACACACACATCTTCATTTATGTCCAAGGAAACCATTAGATCACATTTCCTTAAACTTCAATTCTCATTTCTCAAGGATGTGCATGTTGTGATTTCAAAAGGCGACTGCAGAACGATTTACAATCGCCTGTCTCAAAACAGTCGACAGTGATTTGTTCTACAGTCGCCTGTTATGCATATACTTAATCAATTGATTTTTGGGCCTTTTATGCTTTAACTCCTTCAGGCAACTGCTACACAAAATACATGCACCTGTCCAAGCTACAGTCGCCTGTGATTTGTTAAACAGTCGCCTGCCTATCTTCAACCCAAAGATCACTTTCATTTTCATCTGGCCAGTCGACTGATGTTGTATTGACAGTCGCCTGTCCAAGGCACAGTCGACTGTCAATGCTTCAACAGTCGCCTGTCTATGATTCCTCTGCAGAATCTACTCTCTGAATGTTTCAAGTTATAGTGCCAGTAGACTGATGTTGTATTGATAGTCGCCTGTCCAAGGTACAGTCGACTGTCAATGCTTCAACAGTCGCATGTCTATGATTTCTCTGCAGACTCTGCTCTCTGGAAAGTTTCAGGTTTTTGTGACAGTCGACTGATGTTGGTTTCACAGTCGCCTGCCCATGGCACAGGCACCTGTGTGTTCCACATTAGTCGCCTATCGTGTCTTCCCAAAACTTTCTGAGATTTTCGCAACTTACCCATATTGCGGCCAGTCACATGTAGAAGGATTTACAGTCGCCTGTTAGTTTTACAACCGCATGTCTTCTCTTCATCAGTCGACTGTCCTACGTGGTAAGTTATCGTTTGAATTTTCACATACCCTCTGACACAGTACAGAAGTCGACTGTGTTTTGTTCAACAGTCGAATGTCGACTGTGTAAATTCTATCCGTTGGCTTTTTCTCCACGGATTTCAAAGAGGTTTTTGGGGATTTTGTTTGGGGGTTTTGGGGAACTAATAAAGAGAGCTCCTACTGTTTCATTGAAGGGTTACTCAAGTGAACTCAACTACTCAAGCTTTCATCTTCAAGATTCTCAAGCTCTCAAATCCAAAAGCCCTAGAATTCTAATCTTTTCCTCTCTTGCTCTCCAACCTAGAATCAAAGTGATATCTTCTAGGCAATTGGTGGTGACAAGAGAAAGGGCTTTTCTCTCTTTCAAAAGAGACCTCAACACACAACACACGTGCTCCTTCAAGTTCTACTTCAAGGCATATGTGATTGTAAGTGTTGCTATTTCAATATTTCAAATCTTTCGTTGTTAGATTAACTCTCGGTTTGTGAGAGTGGTTTGCTTGCTCCCAAGTTGTGGGAGTCAAGGACATCGAGTGTATTTCGATTTCACTTGTAGGGTTGCTACAAGTGGGTTTGAAGGAAACCTCAAGTTATGGTTCTAACTTGAGTATCCGGTGATATCCGGGTGGAAAGGACATAGGATTACTGGGAACAAGTCAGGAGTTGACTTGGGTAATCTGAACGCTTGAAACATCCTTGTGTTAGCATTGTTTCAATTTAGGGTTTATTTACATTCCGCATTAACTGTTGGTTAGGAATTTCTAATGATGGCCACAATTCAAATATATAGTCCCCTCAAAACCCTAGCAAATAGCCCAAGAAACCCTCTGAAATTCGTGCCCAAAGCGAAATCCGGACGCAACTTAAGTTCTGTGCCCCAGCTGACTCGGGTCGAGTAGCCCCCTACTCGGTCGAGTAGCCCCCTACTCGGTCGAGTCAGCAGTAGGGTAGAAATCCATCCAAAAAACACTGCTCTGTCTGCTCGGACCGAGTAGGGTCCTGCTCAGTCAAGTAGGTGGTCGAGTACAGATTTCAGCACTGCAGCGTCAACTTGCAAAAATTCCCCAGAGCTCATCCGACCTCCGATTGGAGCGTTCTTAGTGGCATTGGAGCCGTATTGAAGTCTACTATCTGGAATAAATATCAAAAAAATACTGAAAAATCACATGTGATAGCAGATTTGAAAAGAGTGCACGGCTGTCTAAAAATCTGGGCGTTCGCCTTACTCGACCGAGTAGCCTTCGTGCTCGATTGAGTAGCCTGTCTGCTCGATCGAGTTGTCAGTGGATCTAAGCTTCTCCTCAAAGTATCATTCTGTCTGCTTGGGTTGAGTAGGTCCTGCTCGGTCGAGTCGGATGTCTGATGGTGGAAGCTCGAAGTTGGGTCGACTCGGGTCAAGTAACCTCTCTGCTTGACCGAGTAGGGTGCATCCGTTTCCTCTGCGAGAATTGCGTGTCAGCTCGACCGAGCAGCTGGGCTGCTCGGTCGAGTCGCCTGGGAAACTGAAGCTGGTTTCTTCTTGGCTGCTCCTTTCTCTTTCTCTCCCTATATTCTTCTTCTTTGGCACCTCAATCATGTCATCATAAGTCTCTCACGTCGCCGATCGTCTTATTGACTCCAAATTACTCCAATATCGCTCCAAATCCCTGAAATACACATAAACGCTCCGAAAGTCATATTGTTCCAAATAATAGCGTAAAAACGTATAAAATGGGGGTTTGGACGGTGAAATGTGTCATGAAAATATGCGATAAATCATGTAAAATAAGAGCATATCAAAATCCCCCAAGCTTACATCTTACTTGTCATCGAGGAAGACAAATACGAAGCTCACCGGGAGGTAAAAATAATAAAACAAAAAAGAATACGAAGAAAAGAGGGTCGCTAGATTATTCTCTCAGATCTCTCAACATTTACCATATATCAGAACGACTCAGAAAGTAAATCACACACTACCACAGAGATTTCATATCTTATATAAACGAAGTACTTGAGAGTTAAGAATGAATGGAAGGGGTCTCTCTGGTATTCACACATTTAGTTTATATCAACATCCTATGTTTAATAGCGTCGAATATGCATAACATTGGCGACACACTTTTCAATCAGAAGATATAACTGAAGCGTGGAAATTCACACAAGGCATGCAATAAAGAATAGAATAAAAATCAAGACATACACATCCTCATATCAAAGCATAAGAAATCCCCATAACTAAATTGTTTCGTTAAGTTTTAGCATTATCAAACTTTCTCGTTCGTGAACAATTCCACTCTAATGTCATGCTCACTCATGTTGTCAAAAGATTTTCCCCCCAAGCTTGAATTGAGGCGTCACATCTAAAGAAGTATTTGTGGATTTGGAATTTTGTTTTGGTATTCCCAATAGTATATGTATTGCTCCAAATAATGAAAATTGAGCTCTTCTTTGAATTTTGAGCTTTGTTTCTTTTTTTTCCTTTTTGGATTTTTGTAGGAGGAATAGTATTTGTATTTTTGGTTTTTGGCCCCTTTTTGGCTTTTTGGACTTTTGGAGCAAGCTTTTCTTTTGTTGGGAATTTTTGAGAATGGATGCTGTAGAAATAGCTTTGGGGAGTGAAATCGAGTGACATGTAGAGAAGATAAGATATATGTTGAGAAGGAATAAATATAACGCTCGGTTCACTCAAAAGTGTGCACAAACAGTTCTGTGAAATAATACATCAACTAAACTCATATAATAGCACATGTATCCTTAATCATATCAATGAGTAGTGAAGTCAAGCAGTAATATTTTCAATTATATCAAGCATGCAATAAGAATGCAAATAAGAGATGAAAGCAAGACTTTAGATATACTAGTTATGCTTGAATCTTGGTGTATTTCCAATGAAAGCATACTAAATACTACTCTACATGTTCAGTTTCAATAAGCTTCATGCATTCGCACTAGAGAGATCAGCAAAAGAATATTTTCAAGTACGTATAAGGATTATGATTATGAAATTCTCTAAGTAACATGGCATGAAAAATAAGCGTTGCGAGAGAGGTGAAAGCATAAGATAAAACATCACATGGAACATATCTAGCAAAAGCAAGAAAAGAAAATATAGAAATAAAAATAGAAGGAAGAAATAAAAGAAAGACAAGCACACAATATGATGCATGAACACACATAAAAGGAAAATAAGATGAAAAAACAAAAGGATGATGCAAAACTTTGAAAAAATCCTAAAAATCCTAAAATGAAGAAAAAAAAATGCAACTAAATGGCATGGAAATGCACTCCTCCAAGCTTAAACTTCACATTGTCCTCAATGTGATCATAAAAGGAAAAATGTGAGGAACAACGATAAATATGAGTGGGGTGAATGAAAAATGATGAAATGAATGACAAGAAATCCTAATGCAACTACATGCACATGCAATGATGCATGAGAGCGCCTTCTCCCAAGCTTATACCAAACAATCCTATTCAAATGACTTGATCAAAAATATCACGGCTTCACTAAGCGAGATCAAGTCAAACGAATAATAAAGTAAGGTTTTACTTGAAAGAAATGCTCGGTGGTGGTGAGCAAAATGGTGGGACATATCAAAATGTGAAGAGGGCAATTAATATATATAAAGGGTCTGGGGTGTAAAAGATTATCATTGCCGTCATATGAGGTGATATTTATTCAAGCAAAGCTATACGATCCTCTCGCTGCCGAGAGGATTCGTGTTTATTGAAAGCATAAAATACTACACTACTGGATTGATATCACCTATAGCAACAGGCGGATCCAGTATATTTGCTGGTGCAGGCAACTACTCTAACTGCTCCTTCCGTGGCTCCGCCAGATGTGTGTATCCACGGACTCCATCAGATTCCAACAATGTGGCTCCCAACATCTCTACAAGGACTCCACCTGTACCCAGCAAGAGATAAGCCGCATCAATCTGATGTGGATAATTCTTCCCCAAAATAAATGTATTCGAAAGAAGGTCATTAAAATAAATATTCAAGATAAAGATCGGTTGACGACACTTCCCTGAAAATATATCGCCGCTTTCATGCACCACGACAGGCAACTCTCCGTCATTTATCTCAGGCATTTCAGGCAACTATGGCGTATGAGTGTAGGTCTCATCAAGCGACTCCTCATCATCGTTAGACTCATCCCAGTGAACCTCTCGATCATATTCAATAGCATCCATGGTAGGTGGCTCCTTGCTCTCCTCCTCATATACGTCCCATCGTGCCTCTTGATCATATGTATGTGTATCCTGAAAAAGGCACAATAAGTCATCAAAATACAAATCATGCTAAACATCATACATGGGAGGGGAATCAAATGAAAGAAACAAGGGGGTAAAGAGATCTCCCTGAATGGGAGCCATAGACTCTATGGGGATAGTCCTCGGCGTCTGTGGAGGGATGAGGTGGCTGCGGAAGCTCTGGATGAGGGGGGCACAATTCGGATTCCATCTGTGTGCAGATGTCATCGTCCCAAGTCACGTCCTCCTCGATGTTCTGCTCTGCTAGATAGATAACCTCAATGTCTTCTCCATCTAAATCGTCCATCCACTCATCGGGCATCAGCACTCGACCGAGCACAATTCTCTCATCAGAAGTGGCTGCATCCATGCCTGGTACTGTTGTCTCCTCACAGGTTGAAGCATTAATGTCCTCAACCTGCCGTGCAAGAATCCTATCTAGGTACGCATAAAAATATGTGGTCCATATAATCTCGGCCATCTCGGCCATAACACCTGATCAACAAAGATAAATACATGGAGAAAAATATCAGTGGCACAAGAAGATAGAAATAATGATAAAGCAGGTGGCGGGGAAAAATTTCTCTTTATTTTTTTTGTTTTTTTTGTTTTTGTTTTATTTTTTTATTAACGCATTCTAATCAACCTAATTGTGGTAAATAGATAATATGGCAAAACGCCTCCCCGGCAATGGCGCCATAAACTTGATCGGCCCGGAATTAACTCCGAAACGATGTCGTTTACCACAAGCGCACGGTATAGTGGCAAGCGGGTATCGAACACGGAGAAGCGGTGCTATACTACCTATCTACTCCTAGGTTGAGTTAGAATTGCAGATTTATTGATGGATGTGGATTGTGGAGTGTCTAATGGTGATGGATGCGAAAGTCGTGTCACTCGATGTCGCAAACAAAGGACTCCACACAAAGAAAGAAAGAAAGAAAAGAGAAAAGACTAGGGCATTGGGACTCACCACTAGGACCGTCGGAGGTCAATACTAGGTTAGGAATTCTACGTTGCATTGGTTTCATTGGGGGTTGTAGCATCTATGAAGTGAATTCATGCGTTTGGGCATCATGAATCTAACGTATCGCATTAACCCCACTCTCGCGATAGGTGCATACGATACATGCATTAAGGATCTACAATAATCTCACCACTCTCGTGGTTCGAACGCTCTCAACTCTTACCACTCTCGTGGGTTAGAGCTTCGAGGTATTTTGGTGGCTCTTATTGATGCAATGGTGGTAGCCGTCAATTAGTGATATAGTTCATCGGTGGATCCCATCAAGAAATGAGCCGGGCATGGTCACGAGCCTTGGTTGAATCCAATAACTCCCTAATTAAATCCGTAGGATACTCCTTAAGCTAATCGATTCCACCGACCGTGGGCACGATCTCAGTACGAGTTCTCCTAGGGATATTGCTAGATCAACCAAAATACAACCCCTTTTATATTCAACGCATCATAAAAATCCTACTTTGCATCTAAATCCTAAAGTCCTAGGGATAATCCATTAGCCCTAGAAAAGATTATTCAAGCATAGCAAACATTATGAAAACAATAGAGATCATTGCTAGCATCATAGAAAAACAATTAGAAGAACTAAAATAAAATTAAAGAGATAAAATACTTAGCTTGGTACAAGAGGAGGGGCCTATGGCGTAGCCTAACTCCCAAAATATCGTCTCCAAAACCTCTTAGAACTCTCTAAAAACTCTCTTAAAGTCCCTCTCTAATGACGGCTACAATTCAAATATATAGTCCCCTCAAAATCCTAGCAAATAGCCCAAGAAACCTTCTAAAATTCGTGCACAAAGCCAAATCCGGACGCAACTTAAGTTCTGGGCCCCAGCTGACTTGGGTCGAGTTGCTCCCCACTCGGTCGAGTCAGTAGTAGGGCAGAATCCCTCCAAAAAACACTGCTCTGTATGCTCGGACCGAGTAGGGTCCTGCTCGGTCGAGTAGGTGATCGAGTACATATTTTAGCACTGCAACGTCAATTTGCAGAAATTCCCCAAAGCTCATCCGACTTTGGATTGGCGTGTTCTTGGTGGCGTTGGAACCGTCTTGAAGTATACTATCTGGGAAAATTTTAAGAAAAATACTGAAAAATCCCAGGTGATAGCAGATTTGAAAAGAGTACACGACTGTCTGAAAATCTAGGTGCTCGCCTTACTCGACTGAGTAGCCTTCATGCTCGGTCGAGTAGCCCGCCTGCTCGATCGAGTCGTCAGTGGATCTGAGCTTATGCTTAAATTTTCGTTCTGTCTGCTCGGGTTGAGTAGGTCCTGCTCGGTCGAGTCAAATGTCTGATGGTGGAAGCTCAAAGTTGGGTCGACTCGAGTCGAGTCACCTCTCTGCTCGACCGAGTAGGGCGCATCTGTTTCCTCTGTGAGAATTGCATGTCAGCTCAACCGAGCAGATGATGCTGCTCGGTCGAGTCGCCTGGGAAATTGAAGCTGGTTGCTTCTTGGCTGCTCCTTTCTCTTTCTCTCCCTCTAGTCTTCTTCTTTGGCACCTCAATCATGTCATCATAAGTCTTCTTGGTGCTCTCACATCGCCGATCGTCTTATTGACTCCAAATTGCTCCAATATCGCTCCAAATCCTTGAAATGGACATAAACGCTCCGAAATTCATATTGTTCCAAATAATAGCGTAAAAGTGTATAAAATGAGGGTTTGGACGATGAAATGTGTCATGAAAATATGTGATAAATCATGTAAAATATGAGCATATCACTCATCCATATGCACCACAACATATGCACGCTCCACATTTTTCATATAACCCTTATATGTCTCATGCATATCCTCCTCCATTTTCCTATGTTACACCTCATGCTCCTAAGCATCATGCATCACATAGAAAACAAACTCAGGTGCATGCAATTAGAAAAGGACTCCCAAAACATACACAATTTGCGGTCCTAAGGACACTAGCATTCATGATAGGAATGCTTATGTAAAATCACATTTTAAAAATGTTGTAAATTTTGATAACTATGTTAGGAAGCCAAGGTCCACTTGGACTTGGTTTCCAAAGGGCTAATCCCCTTGGACCCAACAAGCTTGGGTACCATGAGCTTATGGTATAATATGTAGGTACCCAAGAAAAAGAAAGAGAGAAAGAAAAGCAATATTTGATCTAAGAATAAAGGATGGATTCTCGATAGCGGTTGCTCTAAGCACATGACGGAAGATCTCTGATCGGTCCATATTTTACACCTTTTTTCTGCATATTTACATGCCATTTCGATCGTCCATATCGCGCTTTTCACGATTATTCGACGATATTGCGTTACTTTTCACTATTTCTTGTTTTTATCGGATTTCAGGAAATATGGAGCGATCGGGAGCAAAAATGAGCTTAAAGGATTTGCACCCACTCCGGAGTGTCAACCATGGCTCTTTTGAGGGTTATTCTGCAATGGAAGGCGAGTGGAAGAAGAAAGAGCGTCGTAGGAGCGACGAGGAAGCGAAAAGATGGAGATTGGGCATTTTCAGCATGCCACTCGGCCGAGTGAAGGAGTTAATCGGCCGAGCATTGAGACCCCGCTCGGCCGGCCAGATCGAACACGCAACATAGATGTATCAGCGTGCACTCGGTCGAGCATCGCACGCCCACTCGGCCGAGTGCGGAGACTCCGTCCGCCCGAGTGGCACCCAGACGACGGCAAGCCAAAATGTCCAACTCTCTGTAATATGTCAGTCGACTATGAGCTCCGACTCGGCCGAGTTCCAAAAGTCCCTCGGCTGAGTGACATTTGCCACTCGGCCGAGTGATGCTGAGGACATGCAGCGCCCAGATTTTCAGACAGCCTCCCACTCTTTTGAAATCTTCTATCATTCCAGCAAGAAAAGTATTTTTCTCATATTTTTTATGGATAGTAGACTTCATGATGATTCCAACGTCGCCAAGAACGCACAAATCGGAGGTCGGATGAAATCTGGAGAATTTCTGCAAGTTGATGCTGCAGTGCTGGAATTTCCACTCGGCCGAGTCACATTTTCCACTCGGCCGAGTCGGCGACGGGCCCAGATTTTAAGTTGCGGTTTGGACTGTTTTTGGGCACAAATTTGAGGGGTTTTCTAAGGTTTCTTGCTAGGGTTTTGGGGGAGTATTTAAGGGTTTTGTAGCCACCATTAGAGGGGGATCCCCCATGTTTTCTTAGGTTCCAATATGTTTTATTAGTGATTGTTTTAGAGGTTAGGCCATGCCCTAGGCCCCCTCTTGGATCTAAAAGCTTGTATTTTGGATTGAAGATCTTCATCAAGCTAAGTATTTTCTTCTTTTTATTTGAATCTTTGTTTTTCTATCTTTTTGTATGCAAGCAATGATTTCTATTGATTCTCATATCCTTATTGCTATGCTAGAGTAGATTTGTTGTTCTAGGGTTTGGGGATGAACCCTATGGATCTAATTTCAGATTTGTGATGAATGAATTTCTAAATTGCTAGAATTGCTAGGAGGTTAGGTTGTGATTGATTTATTACGGATAGCTAGGGATTTCCATCGATTTGGGATTTACAAGAGATTGGATTCTAATCGATGGGAAGACCTAGATATTCGATTTAGATTTACAATTGGGTTTCTCTAGACTTGGTTTGCAAGAGATTGGACCAAAGCTAGGATTTTTAATTGTAAATCTATACCCATATTCGTTTGCAAGAGATTGGACGAATACGAACTATCACAACCTAGATCGTAACTCGAGTTTGCACGAGAGTGGGCTCAAGGAGCGATTGAACGATGACGTCGATCTTCATGCTAGTGGCTTAGGTTAGGGTTTGCAAGAGATTGGGCTCTAATCTAGGTTGCTATAGACCGGCAATAGCGCGAGAGCGTGAGCTTGGTTCTATATTCAGTTACGACTAGTTCACCTCAATGCAAGTCTAGTAATATTGAGATTCACTATTTACGATGATGTATGACGATCCGTAGTGGGAATTCCCTAGCCCTAGACACTTTTATTATATTGTATTTGAATCGATATTTGACCGATTTCTTTATCACCGACACCGACATCCACCACCATTTCCATTATATCATACCATAGCCATCTCCACCAACAAAACGTTCGTAGACAAACCAACCTAGGATAGATTGGAGCCAACACCACCTCCTCGTGTTCGATACCCGCTCGCCACTACGCCGTGCGCTTGCGGTAAAACTACAATCGTTCTCCGGGTGTATATCTGGGGCCAACCAAGTTTTTGACTAGGTTGTGCTCTTGGGTTGCATTTTGGAGCGATTAAGTTTTTGGCGCCGTTGCCGGGGAGGTGTTTCCCGTTGGGTGCCAATTTGTCACAATTAGGTTGATTAGACTACGAAAAAAAATAAATAAATAAAAAGGAAATTTTCACCCCTGCCACCATTATTATTATTTCTATATTCTTTTGTACCATTGATATTTTTCTCCAGGTATTTATCTTTGTTGATCAGGTGCTATGGATTATACTACGCGGACCACAGATTTTGATCAGAGTGCTCAGATGGGAGAATACTATTATGATCAGAGTGCTCAGATGGGAGAGTACTATTTTGATGAAAGTGCTCAGATGGGAGAATGCTTTTTTGAGGAGACGCACTGGCCCAAGCTTGATGAGAAACAAATGATCTTTTTTGATGAGATGCATGCACACCAGGTTGAAATGCAAGCTGGGCTTGAAAAGAGTAACCTTCTATTGGAACGGGTGAAGAGGCAACTTGAAATGAATGCGCTCATGTTTAAGGTTGCGACGATTCCCAAAGATATCAGTTCTGATCCTTTATCTTATGGGCAAGAAGCATCTCCAATCATATTACCAGAGCCAGAATGTGCCACCGTCGATCCCACATCCTACAATACAGATGTTGCATATGAAGAGTGGATGGATGAAGATACAGTGGAGGAAGCAGAAATTGAGCACACTATCGAGCCAGAGCATGCTTTTGAGGAGGCCTTACACACAGAGCCAGAGCTTATCACCGAGGAGGTCATGCATCGGGACGAGGACACAGCCATTGATGAGGATCCCGAGCACTATCCTCCTCCATTAGAGCTTCCGCAGCCACCTCATCCTCCCACTGACGCAGAGGACTACCCCACAGAGCTTTTGGCCCCCCTTCAGGGAGATCTCTTTACTCCCTCGCCCTTTATCTTTGATTTCCCTCCAGTGTATGATGTTTTTTATGATTCATCGTGCCTTTTGCAGGATCCATGTACATACGATCAAGAGGTACGATGGGATGTATATGAGGAGGAGAGCGAGGAGTTAGCACCCATGGACACATATGAATATGATCAAGGGGTGCACTGGGATGAGTCTGACGATGATGAGGAGCATCTTGATGGGGTCCACATCTATGATCTAGATTTACCTGAGCAGCATAGAGAAGACACCGTGGAGACAGCTATCACGGCACGTGAGGATATTGGATTATTTCCAGGGAAGTATCGTCCACCATTATTTATTCCATACATTTCTATAGACGATTCTCTTTGGGATACTTTTATTATGAGGGTGAATTTTTTGCGGCGAATTGATGCATCCTATTCTCTGCAGGGTTCAGGTGGAGTCCTTGTGAGAATGCTGGAGGATGCATTGCTGGAGTTCGTTGGTGTTCGTGGATGCATGCACCTGGCGGAGCCACGGAAAGAGCAGTTGGAGCAGTTGCCTGCACCGGCAAAGATACTGGATCCGCCTTTTGCTATAGGTGATATCAATCCAGTAGTGTAGAAATTTTTATGCTTTAAATAAACACGAATTCTCTCGATAGCGAGAGGACCGTATAGATTTTCTTGAATAAATATCACCTCATATGATGGCCACAATAATCATTTACACCCCAAACCCATTATATATATTTATTGCCCTCTTCATATTTTTATGTGTCACATCCTTTTGCTCACCACCATCGAGCATTTCTTTCAAGTGAAACCTTACTTTCTTATTCGTTTGACTTGATCACGCTTTGCAAAGCCATGACATTTTTGGTCAAGTCATTTGAATAGGATTGTTTGGTATAAGCTTGGGGGAAGGCGCTCTCATGCATCATTGTATTTGCATGTAGTTGCATTAGGATTTCATGTCATTCATTTCATCATTTTTCATTCACCCCCCTTATTATTATCGTTGTTCCTCATATTCTTCCATTATGATCACATTGAGGACAATGTGAAGTTTAAGTTTGGGGGAGTGCATTTCCATGCCATTTAGATGCATTAGTTGCATTTTTACTATATTTTAGGGTTTTTTTTTTAAATTTTCAAAATTTTGCATCATCTTTTTGATTTTTCCATCTTATTTTCCTTTTATGTGTGTTCATGCATCATGTTGTGTGCTTGATTTTCTTTTCTTTCCTCTCTTTTATTTTCTATTTCTTTATTTTCTTTCCCCCCCTTTTTTTGCTAGATTTGTTTCGTATGATGATATCTCTTATTGCTTTAGCGACCATCACGATGCTTATTATTCCTTGCCATGCTACTTAGAGTATTTCATAGTCCTACTATCCATGTGCTTGCTTATATATTCTTTTGATGATTCCTCTATATGAATGCAAGATATTAATTGAAGCTGAATGTATGGATTAGTGTTTAGTATGCTTTTGTTGGAAATGCACCAAGATTCACGCATCATTAGTATATCTGAAGCATCAGTTTTATTGTCTTATTCACCTTCTGTTGCATGCTTGATATGATTGTGCGCTTTACTGCTTGACTTCACTTTTTATTGAAATGATTGAGAATATCCATGCTTACATATTAGTTTTAGTTGAAGTATTATTTTATTGAACCGTTCGTGCACATCTTAGAGTGAACCGAGTGCTACATTATTTCCTTCTCCACATATATCTTTTATTCTCTACATGTCACTTGAGTTCACCTCCTAAAGCTACTTATATCACATCCATTTCCCAAAAAATTCCTACAAAAGAAAAGTTAGCTCTAAAAAGTCCAAAAAGCCAAAAAGGAGCCAAAAGCCAAAAATACAAATCATATAGCTCCTACTAAAATCTAAAAAAGAAAAATGAGAAACAAAAAGTTCAAAAAGAAAAAAATGAGAAAGAAAAAAATTTCTCTATCTCATTATTGGAGCCACAAAAATTCTTGGGAAAACCAAGGCAAAAATCCCATTTTCCACTATCATATTCCTTTAGATGCGATGCCTCAAGCTAAGCTTGGGGGGGTGAACTCATTTGACCATATGAGTGAGTACGACATTAGAGTGGAGAGGTGCACGAATGGGGAAGTTTGATAATGCTGAAACTTAGCAAATTACTTTAGCTATGGTGACTTCTTATGAATCGATGTAAATATGTGAATGCCATGATTTATTCCATTCTCTAATGCATGTGTGGTGTGATTCTTATATGCTTCTTTTATAACTCTTGATTGAAAAGTGCATCGCCAACATTTGTATATTAAATCCTATGGAATGCATGACGTGGATATGAATTGATTGTATGAATTTAGAGAATCCCTTTTGTTGTTCTTAAAAACTTGCAAGTACCATGTTTATGTAAGATATGAAATCCTTATAGAATGTGATTTGTATTTTCCAAGTTATCGTGATGTGTAGCTTATGGCTTGAGACCTGAGAGAAGAATCTAGCAAACCCTTCCACTTCGTATTCTTTTATTTCATTTCCCTTATTTTTCATCTCCCGAGTTCGTCTTTTTACTTATCTTCCTCGAGGACGAGAAAGAGGTAAGCTTGGGGGATTTTGATCGGTCCATATTTTACACCTTTTTTCTGCATATTTGCATGCCATTTCGATCGTCCATATCGCGCTTTTCACGATTATTCGACGATATTGCGTTACTTTTCACTATTTCTTGTTTTTGTCGGATTTCAGGAAATATGGAGCGATCGGGAGCAAAAATGAGCTTAAAGGATTTGCACCCACTCTGGAGTGTCAACCATGGCTCTTTTGAGGGTTATTCTGCAATGGAAGACGAGTGGAAGAAGAAAGAGCGTCGTAGGAGCGACGAGGAAGCGAAAAGATGGAGATTGGGCATTTTCAGCATGTCACTCGGCTGAGTGAAGTAGTCACTCGGCCGAGCATTGAGACCTCGCTCGGCCGGCCAGATCGGACACGCAACGGAGATGTATCAGCGTGCACTCGGCCGAGCATCGCACGCCCACTCGACCGAGTGCGGAGACTCCGTCCGCCCGAGTGGCACCCAGACGACGGCAAGCCAAAATGTCCAACTCTCTGTAATATGTCAGTCGACTACGAGCTCCGACTCGGCCGAGTTCCAGAAGTCCCTCGACCGAGTGACATTTGCCACTCGGCCGAGTGATGCCGAGGACATGCAGCGCCCAGATTTTCAGACAGCCTCCCACTCTTTTGAAATCTGCTATTATTTCAACAAGCAAAGTATTTTTCTCATATTTTTTATGGATAGTAGACTTCATAACGATTCCAACGTCGCTAAGAACGCGCAAATCGGAGGTCGGATGAAATCTGGAGAATTTCTGCAAGTTGATGCTGCAGTGCTGGAATTTCCACTCGGCCGAGTCACATTTTCCACTCGGCCGAGTCGGCGACGGGCCCATATTTTAAGTTGCGGTTTGGACTGTTTTTGGGCACAAATTTGATGGGTTTTCTAGGGTTTCTTGCTAGGGTTTTGGGGGAGTATTTAAGGGTTTTGTAGCCACCATTAGAGGGGGATCCCCCATGTTTTCTTAGGTTCCAATATGTTTTATTAGTGATTGTTTTAGAGGTTAAGCCATGCCCTAGATCCCCTCTTGGATCTAAAAGCTTGTATTTTGGATTGAAGATCTTCATCAAGCTAAGTATTTTCTTCTTTTTATTTGAATCTTTGTTTTTCTATCTTTTTGTATGCAAGCAATGATTTCTATTGATTCTCATATCCTTATTGCTATGCTAGAGTAGATTTGTTGTTCTAGGGTTTGGGGATGAACCCTATGGATCTAATTTCAGATTTGTGATGAATGAATTTCTAAATTGCTAGAATTGCTAGGAGGTTAGGTTGTGATTGATTTATTACAGATAGCTAGGGATTTCCATCGATTTGGGATTAGCAAGAGATTGGATTCTAATCGATGGGAAGACCTAGATATTCGATTTAGATTTACAATTGGGTTTTTCTAGACTTGGTTTGCAAGAGATTGGACCAAAGCTAGGATTTTTAATTGTAAATCTATACCCATATTCGTTTGCAAGAGATTGGACGAATACGAACTATCACAACCTAGATCGTAACTCGAGTTTGCACGAGAGTGGGCTCGAGGAGCGATTGAACGATGACGTCGATCTTCATGCTAGTGGCTTAGGTTAGGGTTTGCAAGAGATTGGGCTCTAATCTAGGTTGCTATAGACCGGTAATAGCGCGAGAGCGTGAGCTTGGTTCTATATTCAGTTACGACTAGTTCACCTCAATGCAAGTCTAGTAATATTGAGATTCACTATTTACGATGATGTATGACGATCCGTAGTGGGAATTCCCTAGCCCTAGACACTTTTATTATATTGTATTTGAATCGATATTTAACCGATTTCTTTATCACCGACACCGACATCCACCACCATTTCCATTATATCATACCATAGCCATCTCCACCAATAAAACGTTCGTAGTCAAACCAACCTAGGATAGATTGGAGCCAACACCACCTCCTCGTGTTCGATACCCGCTCGCCACTACGCCGTGCGCTTGCGGTAAAACTACAATCGTTCTCCGGGTGTATATCCGGGGCCGACCAAGTTTTTGACTAGGTTGTGCTCTTGGGTTGCATTTTGGAGCGATCAATCTCTCTTTGCTCTCCGAGGTGATCCACATCAAGAACGGTGCAACCGTGACCTTTGGAGGCGATCAAAAGGGAACCATCATTGGAGTGGGTAAAGCGAGTAATACATTTAAACCTTTAATTGATAATGTACTTTTAGTAGATGGTTTAAATCACAACCTTATTTCTATTAGTCAACATTGTAACAAATGTTACAAGGTTAACTTTGGAGAGGGTTTGTGTAGCATAATTGATAATGATTCTAATATTTTATTTTTCGGCATTAGACATAAAGATATTTATATTTTAAGTATGCCTCAATCTTTAGAACATTGCTTAGTTGATCATTCAAATGAACAATTATTATGGCATCGCCGTTTTGGGCATGTTCATTTTAAGCATGTTTATAAATTAGATAAGCATGATTTAGTTAAAGGTTTTCTGAAAATATCTTTTAACAAGAAAAGCTTTTGTGATTCATGTCAACATGGAAAACTCCGTAAATCGTCATTTAAACTCGAAGATGGCATTCCTTCTAAGAGGCCCCTAGAACTACTGCATTTAGATTTATTTGGGCATACTAGAGTTGCATTTTTAGGAAATGCACATTATGGATTAGTCATTATTGATGACTTTTCTAGATTTACATGGGTATCATTTCTAACTAATAAAAATGAAGCATTTGATGAGTTTACCAAATTTTCCAAGAAAACTCAAAATCTCTTAGGAACCACCATTATCACTATTCGTAGTGATCATGGAGGAGAATTTGAGAATGAGCTTATATCTAAGTTTTGTGATGACAACGGTATAACTCACAATTTCTCATTCCCTCGCACACCACCACAAAATGGTGTTGTTGAAAGAAAGAATATGAATCTTATTGAGTGTGCACGCACTATGCTCTATGATAGTCATCTTGGACTTCAATTTTGGGCGAAGGCCGTGCACATGGTATGTTATGTGTTTAATAGGATCCTAGTGAGGCCCCGTACAAACAAAACTTGTTTTGAACTATTTTATGATAAAAAGCCTCAAGTTAAATATTTTCGAGTTTTTGGTTCAAAAGGTTTTATTAAGAACACATTTAGTAATCTTGATAAGTTTGAGCCAAGATCCGATGAAGGGATTTTTGTCGGATATTCTACACGTAGCAAAGTCTACCGGATATACAACAAAAACACTTCAACGGTTGAGGAATCACTTCACGTTTCTTTAAATGAAGATTTTAATGTTCCTCATGTTGATGATGATAGTGTAGATGTTTTATGTGATTATATTAGTAATGTTAAACTTAATGATGTTATTGAGATTAACATGACTAATGAAAATGTTGAGATTGTTCCTAGTGATCCAAGTATTCCCAAAGCTTATGCAACCGTTCGTGACCACCCACATGACCAAATCATTGGAGATATTGGAGTGGGTGTCCAGACAAGGTCATTGATAGATGAATTCTTTCATTGTGCCTTTGTCTCTACCATTGATCCAAAGATCATCCAAAAGGCATATGAAGATAGTAATTGGATCGTAGCAATGGAAGAGGAACTCATGAAATTCGAAAGAAATGACGTTTGGGAGCTCGTTCCTCTACCTAGTGGTCGTCAAGTCATTGGGACCAAATGGATATTCAAGAACAAGAAGGACGAGAACAAATTCATCGCAAGGAACAAAGCAAGATTAGTAGCTCAAGGCTACCGACAAGAAGAAGGTATCGACTTCGAAGAATCTTTTGCTCCCATAGCTAAATTAGAAGTCATTAGATTACTTTTATCTTTTGCATCCCATAAGAATTTCAAACTTTATCAAATGGATGTCAAAAGTGCTTTTTTAAATGATTTTGTTAGTGAAGAATTTTATGTCTCTCAACCACCAGGTTTTATTCATGAAATCCAAACCACGTTTTCAAACTTAAGAAAGCCTTAAATGAATTGAGACAAGCTCCTAAAGCTTGGTATGATCGCCATAAGACTTTTCTTTTGGATTTAGGTTTTAAAATGGGTGAAGTTGATTCTACTCTTTTCACTAAATATTATGAAAATGACATCCTTCTAATTCAGGTTTATGTATATGATATTATTTTTGGATCCACTAACAATGATCTTTGCCAAGAATTTTATAAATCTATGAAGGAAGAATTTGAGATGTGCCACATGGGTGAGCTCAACTATTTTCTAGTCTTAAAATTTGGCACATGAAGGATGTGATTTTCATACAACAAACCAAGTACACCGGGGAGTTTATCAAGCGATTCAGGATGGAATCGTCTTCAAGTAAGAGGACTCCCATGAGTACAACCACACATCTTCACAAGGACAAAAATGGGAAAGATGTAGACATTTGTCTATATCAAGGTATGAAAGGTAGCTTACTTTATTTAACCGCAAGTAGGCCCGACATCTTGTTTTCCGTTTGTTTATGTGCTAGATATCAAGCACGACCTAAGGAACCACATTTGATTGCGGTTAAACGATTTTTTCGTTACCTCAATCAAACACTAGATTATGGATTACTTTATCCTAAATCTAGCACATATGAGTTAATCTCATATAGTGATGCCGATTTTACTGGATGCAAATCCGATAGGAAGAGTACTAGTGGAACTTGCCATTTTCTAGGAAATTCCTTGTTTCTTGGTTTTCCAAGAAACAAAACTCGGTATCATTGTCCACAACTGAAGAAAAATATATTGTCGCGGGTCTTGCATGGGCACAAGTCCTTTGGATGAGACACACTCTTAATGACTATGGTATTAATTTGTGATACTTGTTCTATCATGGTTGATAACCAAAGTGCAATTTGTCTCTACAAAAATCCGGTACATAACTCCCGTACCAACACACCATTTTCTTAATGATCATGTAGCTAAGAAGGACATCATCTTAGAGTACATTGAAACCCAAAAACAAATCGCCGACATCTTCACAAAACCTCTAAAAGAAGATTAATTTATGAGGTTGCATGTAGAATTAGGGATTATGGGTGAATCTGAAATTTAGGACTTCATTTTCACATGTTATATCATGTTTTGAGCTTATATGATCATTTTCATATTTCATGTCTAGTGTGTCTATTTTCTCCAATATGTTTTATATTAGATTTATTGGAGATTTTGATGATTTTATGATTGGATTGGTATCATTAATATGTGTATTAGTTTATATGTTTTTGATGATGATTTAATGTCATTAGAATGTTTACAGTAAGGTCTAAGGGTGAGAAATCTCAAAACTTTGTTTTTGCCTTAATTCTGGATTTCAGAACCAGGATAGTCGACTGTGTTTCCTTCAACAGTTGCATGTCCAAACTCTATACTACAGCCTTCAATCACATCTATAGGTCATTCGACTGATGTTCATTATCCAGGCGCCTAGTCATCTTCCAGGCGACTGTATTTTTGTCATCAGGCGCCTGCCTAACTGTCATTCATGTTTCCGAGAACACGCTCAAATTTCTTGAAATTTCTTACCTGCAGCAGGGCCTTGTAGGTCATTTCATAGGCGTATGTCCGTTGACAGGCAGCTGTGATTTCTTCTACAAGCGCATGTCCCTCTATTTTACCATTTTTGACTTGAGTCTTGCGAGGCGATTGTGCTTTGTGCAACAGTCGCCTGTCTCAACTGTCTGACGGTTCGTAAACTTGATCTCAACCGTTTCTTTTTATCCAACGACCCACAATCACTCGCCCCTTGACTTATATGATCGAGCCATCCATGTCTTTCTCTCTCCTCCGATTCAAACTCTCCCACTTCCCTCGTTCTGTCGCGAGCCCCTCCGATCTTCCTCTCCATCGATCGAGCCTTACTACCATTGTTTCCTCCATCGTCAGCCCTCATCAATTAGATCTATCTCCTCCTCCTTCCTTTGAAGTATAACTTTCGACTCCATTCTCTTCATTTCGTGCATTAGCATTCTAGTTCCTGTCGATTTCATTGCAATGGCACCCAAAACTTCCACTTCTAAGGGAAAATCCCTTAAGAAGCCTCGTGACCCTTGGGTTAGGGTCCCTAAGGCAGTCCCTACCAAAGGCCACATCAAACCCCGCACCAAGAAGGCCACCCCAGCTTCTGAATTCATGGCTTTATTCGGGTCCGAGTCTCATTGTTCATGGTCAAGTGAGGAGCATCCACTTCAGTGTAGACGCAAGCAAACTCTGACTGATGTTGTTCATCCCTCTCAGCCCCTAGCTGTGACCTCCATTCCCCATATCGAAGCTGACCCACATGTTGAGCCACATGCCGAGCCACATGCCGAGCCTTCCAATCTTGAAGCTGAAACCCAAACCAATTAACGTCGATCTCCTCCTCCAGCTCCTGCATCCTTTGTCCCCACTTGTCGTGACGTCAAGTGCTTGGAAAAATATAATGCTTTGATTAATGTGAAGCTCCTTAAGGAGCGATTGATATCGTATCTTGCTTTCCAAGCAGAGAACCTTTCACAACTTATGACCACGACCAAATTGGTCGATCTTTTTCGATATTATCAGGCTGATTCTCCTAAACCATATCCCATGCTCATCAAATTGTTTTATGCTAACTGCATTCGCAATGAGTATAAGGACTCTGGGATTTAGATATCGTAGTGCATGGGACGTCCATCAAGCTTGACCCCAAGCTTTTAGGATCTATTCTTTCCATTCCCTCTACCAGATCTCTACCTGCTGATATCTCCATTTCCAGGGGGTTTGAGCTAGATCAGACCGTCCTCCAGGATATATTCACAGTCATCCATCCCATTCGCACCTCTAGGGCGAAGACTTCCATATTTTCCAAACGTGGTTAGGCTGTCCACCACGTCGTCAAGTCCAATATCCTACCCAAATATGGATCATCTAACCAGCCTTCACACGACATCCTGAAGTGCATGTATGCTATCTTCTTTGGGATGGAGGTGAACTGGGCAGGTGGCATTCTTGATAGGATGGACCACGTAGAGATCACCCCCACTATCTCTCACCTGCCATACAGCTGTATTCTGACTCATGTATTCCCTCGTTTCCAGATTGACCTAGCTTCATATGAGCCTGTTCTACTTGGCCCACTCTTGGATGTAGCTGTAAAGCTAAAGTCTTCTTCAGCTCTGTAGACTGCAGCCAAGAAGATGTAACTTGTGTCTGGACCCTCCTCATCTACAGTTCCTCCAGCTGCTACAACTGTTCCTTCAGCTGATCTTCCATCATCTTCAGCTCCACCTCCTATTGATCCCTTCTTTGTCCAGTTGGATAAGAGGGTGACTGTACTGCTTGAGCTGTTTCATACTTCGTTTTTGCATCATGGTATACCCATTCCTGTATCCCTCCAGTCACTGCTTCATCCTTCTGAGGATATCACATCTACTGCTGCTTTTGGTGATGCTCATGCTCCTCCAACTGATGTCACCCAGCCTACCCCTCCAGCTGTGGTCACTCAGATTCCAGAGCCTAATGCTGCTGCTGCTGTTTAGCCTGCTTAGGCTACCCATGTGATCACCCCTTCAGATGCTGTTGCTGGGACTTCTTCTGTGTTGGAGACTCAGGACTTCCATATTCAGATGATAGCTCCTGAGGATGCCTCCACCATCGTCCATGTTGACGACTGATGCTGTTTAGAGACTGCTCACCATAGGATTTTATTTTTTTTGTTAGGGTTAGAGAGTCTTGATGTTTTATGTATGGATGTTTTGGATGTATGTATGGATGGTGATACTTTATGTTGTCTTTTGGATGTATTTGGCGTTGAGATTTTGTTTGTACTCCATGTATTCTCATTTTGATCTATATATACATGATGTCATTCCTTTTGGCTCATTATTATTGTCTTGTGTGATTATCTCTTCATTATGCTCTTAATTAGATATATTCATGGAATGTTGAGATGTATAGCATGATTGAAAGTTACTATTGGACTTCATTTCCTCTAGTCAACCTAGTTTTGATTATTTTGATATGTATTTGTGTGATACACCTTCATGTTTTCCCATTTTCATTTGGTATCACATTAAATGCTTATCTTATTCTTAATACTCCCATGATTGTTTTACTTTTATTTAGAACTAGTTGGTGTTGTTTCTCTACTCCCACTTTTTGGGTAATGACATAGAGGGAGAGAAATAAACAAACTCATAATTTTATGCTAATTAGAAGCTAAACTTTAATCTAATTTTGAAATAGCCTTGATTCGGGGGGAGTAAGATATAGTGATTTTGGATTCAAAAATCCAAAATTCAAATCCTTGAATCCATTTCATTCACATATATCATATTATTACTTTAATTGATCATTAGATGTCCATATCTTTATTGTCTAACTTGATTGGCATCTGTGTAGGGGAAGAAAATATTTCTTTTAAGCACAATTATTTATTTTTGTATTTGTTTGTTTCGCATCACCAAAAAGGGGGAGAATATTGAGTATTGGACTTCTCCCTACTTGGTTTGATGATGAGCAACATAAATACTTGTGACTAATCCCCTCTATGCAGTTAATTCATTGCCTAAGCTAATCACGAAGATCAATTGCAATGAATGACACTCAAAAATCAATCAAAGCTCAAAGAGTTGAAGATTGAGTGATCAAGATAACGATAGAAGATTCAAAGACTTCAAGATCATTCAAGAGAAAGAAGAGAAGAAAATACATTGTAAATCTTTAATTCTCATGTTTCTTTCTCATTAAAATGTAGCCTTGAAGTAGAGTAATGTTGGAGCACTCACACATCACTCAATCTAGCCTAGGAATTCATTAGAAATTATTCCTAGGACTCTAACTTTAAATTCCCTGAGTTGTGCATTTTAGGCTTTCAACAGGCGATTGCTAAACATTTGTCAGGCGCCTGTCTCCATACAGGTGCTTGTAATTTGTTTTACAATCGTCTGTTATGCACACACTCTTACTAGGATTCTTTGGGTTTTCTATATTCAATTCTAACAGGCGATTGTTGTACATTGTACAGGCGCCTGGCTAGTTGCAGGCGCATTTGACTTGTTAGTCAGTCACATGTATCATCTTGCCCAAAGATCCCAAGTTTTTTCAATTTTTGCACTTGTACAATCAGGAACCTGATGTTCATTTCTCAGTCGCATGCCCATGGCACAGGCGCCTGTGTATACCACATCAGTCGTATGTCCATCCTTGCCCTGATCTTTCTTTTTAGCTAGTTTCACATTTGTGCACACAGACGACTAGCATTGGTTTCCTAGTCACCTACCCATGGCACATGCGCATGTGGATACCACATCAGTCACTTGTCCTTGCTTTCCAGAATTCTCATGTTTTGTTAACATTCACACTTTGCCACTTAGACGCCTGTTGAAGGTTTCTCAAGTGCATGTTTGTTTTTAGGCTCATGTCCAACCTTCAGCAGTCGCATGTCCTACGTGGTAAGTTACCATTTGAATTCTCACCTACCCTCTGACACAGTGCAGCGGGTGACTATCTTACTTCATCGTTCGTCTGTCCTACTTGTAAAATCAATCCCTTGGGATTTTCCACACGGATTTTGAAGGGGGGTTTGGTTATTTCGTTTGAGGATTTTAGAGAACCTATAAAGAGGCTCTCTACCATTCCATTAGAGCTTCTTGATCAACTCTTGAAACCCTAAGATCTTATCTTTAAGCTCTCAAGTCCTCAATTCATTCTAAGCCATAGAATTCCAATCTCATCTTGTCTTCCAACTAGAATCAACTCCTCATCCTCTAGCTTTGGTGAAGCCAAGTACAAGGGCTACTCTCTCTTCTAGGAAGAGATCAACACACTACACACTTTGCTCCTTCAAGTTCTACTTCAAGGCATATGTGATTTGTAAGTGTGTCATTTCAGATTTCATAACTTTCGTTATTAGTTTTACTCTCGGTTTGTGAGAGTGGTTTGCCAATCTTGTATTGATTACACGTGTAGGGTTGCTACAAGTGGGTTGAAAGGAAAACTCAAGCTAGAGTTTTAGCTTGAGTATCTGGGTGGTATTCCATGTGGTACGGACGTAGGATTACCGGGAACAAGTCGGGTTTGATTTGGGTAATCCGAACCCTTGAACATATTGTGTTGCTTGTTCATTGTTGATTCATTATATTTTTGCATCTTTGTTGGTTTGGATTTTAATTAGGCATAATTGTCTTTTTAATTTTATAAACACTATTCAACCCCCTTTCTAGTGTTTTCCTCATAGCACATGGTCCTTACAGAGAGGACGTCAATGATGGGCCATCGACGTTAGTGTTATGGTTAATTTTTTTGAAACCCCATAGGTTAGGGTATTTTGCTGCCACTTGTCGGTGGTGGCACACCACCGTGGGGAAAGCGGTGGGCTTAGGGGGCGACAGCTAGCGGCGAGTGTGCCAACGGCAGGTCGTATTGTGGGGGGGGGGGTATCAAATTATTATTATTATTTGTTTTGGGGAAAACCGTATGATAGGGTTTTCACCGCCGCTCTAGGCAGCAACGTGCCACCATCGCTAGGGACACCGAGGCACCGGTAGTTGGGGGTGGTCGGCTGTGGCCGCTCCCCATAAGATTGGCAGCAAGGAACCCGCCGTCTTTAATCTTAAAAAAAATCTATTTTTGTAGTTCGATCTTGGAAGATCTAAATCATGGGCATCATGATCATTATAAAAACTAATTTCATCATTTTCTATATACCTCAAAGATCGAGTGAGACGAGCGCGTGGAGGTGGTTGATGTACACGCGTGATGGATCGAACTTCTCTTTCCTCGTTTTCGTAATGGACGGGCCTTCAAGATCAAGGAGAACATGCTGATAACATGTTGTGAACTTTCTGTCTGGGGGGAAGACCTCAGACCTTTATTTATAAGTGATGGGAGAGTTCATACATGGATAGGATACAATCTTTTAAAGAGATTCCATCTTATCATCTCAGATTGTATTCTATCTATAGCAAAGATAATAATCTATATCCTAGAATAATCGAGAAAATCATCTCTTAGTCTCTTCTTCTCATTATTCTCTTCTTGGGTCATCGGTGTGATTTCCACAAAATTAGGGTTCCTCTAGTGATATTACCAGAGTACAACCAATGTATTTTGAAGCAAATATAATTGAAACCTATTGGGAAAACAATACTACTTCATGATTGACCATGGACTCCTCCCCTGTTTGGTAGAGGAAATCAAAACATATTCCTGTTGATGTCGGCAATAGAGAAGGGTTAAAGAGGCATGTGCATTTTGACAATGTCCAAAGCCTACCTAGATATAATTAAGGAACCATCATAAGTAATGTAGTATAATGGCCAATCACCACGAAAATTAGTGAAGGAACAATCAATATGACAAAATATAAAGCATGTTGATGTTGAAGTGGGCAGGCAGACAAATCAATGTTATCAATCAACATGTTGTTGGGATATGTATGCCCTTGCGACAATCATTGTAATTGTAAACATCTTATTCAAAATCATAGTATGCTTGATTCTTTATCTATGTAATTCTTTAATACAATTGAGTATGTATGATATTGTATTGTGATTGCATGGATTAAGTCATTGGAATTATGTTCCAGTGACTTCTTGATCATCTAACTTCCACTGTGCAGGGGATGGAGAAGCTATCAGGGTCCTCTAACTTCTTGATTGTCTTCCTTTGGAGTATGACACTGCACTCCACGGAGAGCATCACCTTTTCCCTCTTATTACGCTTCGAGAGATGGGCTTTGAGAAACTTGGCGTAAAAGGAGATCTCTGAAATGGCATCCAGGAAGAGGATGCTAACCTGGAGTTGCTTGAGCATATCAAAGAATTTGCCATACTTTTCTTCTACCTTAGCCTTGGCCAATCTTTATGGGTAGGGCACGGGGTGAAGTCATACACCGTTAGGTTAGGTAACTAATGGTATAACGGTTGCAGGATCTTCATAATTATTAAGCTAATGCTTGCACATATAAGCATAAAATTTATCATAGAATTTGTGGCAGATATATGTGATGCAAGGCATATAAATATGATTCAAAACATAGGCATCATATATGATAATATGCTAGTAAGAATTTGTCCATATAGGGGTTAATTCAAATAAAATTGAATAATGCCCATAAGTAATTTTTTTGAAAGGAAAAATAAATTTTCCCTTTATACCCCATTTTATTCCCCAAATTTCCACATTTATCCCCTTATTTTCCCCATATTATACCCTATTTTCCCCCATATTTTTCCTTTTATTTTAGGTACTTAATCCCCCTCACTTTTTATTTTATTTTATTTTCTTTTCTTTTTTCTCTTTTTTCGGTTGGGCTGAGGTGGGCTGAGGCCCGCAGCCTTCAGCCCAATTACACCTTTTTTTTATTTTTCCTTTGTCTGTTGTCTGCAGACCGAAGCCCGCAGACTGCTGCGGGCTTCGGCCTGCAGCTACACTATTATATTTTTTTTCTCTTTCTGTTGTCTGTGAGCCAAAGCCGGCAGACTGCAGCAGGCTTCGGCACGCAACAGCACTATTTTTTTTCTTTTCGGCATGCGGGCTGAGGCATGTAGACCGCAGCGGGCTACGGCCCACAGCTTTTTTGTGTTTGCGGGTCAAAGCCCGCAGGCCGCTGCGAGCTTTGGCCCGCAGGCCGCTGCGAGCATTGGCCCGTAGGCCTTATTTTTTTTTTTGGTTTGGGCCAGCAACCCAAACATTTTTTAGTGGTGCGACTGGGTTAGCCGCCACTGCTCCCCACGGTGGGTTGAGAGAGGTGGGGGTCCATGTTGTCGCATCGAGCGGTGGTGGAGGGGCCGTCGACAATGGGCCGTCGGCGTTAGGGTTAGGGTTATTTTTTTGTTCTGAAACCCCCTAGGTTAGGGTATTTTGCCACCGCTCGGTGGCGGTGGAACACCACCGCTGGGGAAGCGGTGGGGCTAGGGGGCGGCTGCCAGCAGCAAGGGTGCCACTGGCAGGCCGTGTTGGGGTGGTTATCAAATTATTTTTTTGTTTGTTTTGGAAAAAACCTATGTTAGGGTGTTTGCCACCGCTCTAGGCGGCGACGTGCCACCATTGCTAGGGGCACTAGGGTGCTGGTGGTTGGGGGGTGGTCAGTTGTGGCCGCTCACCTATGATCGACAGCAAGGAAGCCGCGTTTTTAATCTAAAAAAAACTATTTTTGTAGTTCGATCTTGGGAGATCAAAATCAAAGGCATCATGATCATGATAAAAACTAATTTCATCATTTTTGATATACCTCAAAGATCAAGAGAGACAAGCGTGCGGAGGTGGATGATGCCCGTGCGTGATGGATCGAACTTCTCCTTCCTAGCTTTCGTAATGAACAGGCCTTCAATCTCAGGGATAACGTGCAGATAACGTGTTGTGAACGTGTTTCCTGGGGGAGACCCCATGCCTTTATTATAGGTGATAGAAGAGTTCATATATGGATATGATACAATCTTTCAATGAGATACAATCTTATCATCTCACATTGTATTCTATCTATAACAAAGACAATAATCTATATCCTAGAATAATCGAGAAAATCATCTCTTAGTCTCTTCTTCCATTATTCTCTTCATGGGTCATCGGTGTGATTTCCACAAAATTAGGATTCTTCTAGTGATATTACTAAAGTACAAACAATGTATTTTGAAGCAAATACAATTGAAACCCATTGGGAAAAAAATTCGACTTCGTGATCGACCATGGACACCTCCCATGTTTGGTAGAGGAAATCAAAACATATTCATATTGATGTCGGCAATAGAGAAGGGTTAAAGGGGCATGGGCATTTTTGACAATGTCCAAAGCCTACCTGGTTAAAATCAAGGAACCATCACGAGCAATGTAGTACAATGGCCAATCACCACGAAAGTTAGTGAAGGAATAATCTATATGACAAAATATAAAGTGCGTTGTGTTGAAGTGGGCAGAAAGACCAATCAAAACTATTAGTCTACCTATTGTTGGGATATGTATGCACTTACAACAATTATTGTAATTGTAAACATCTTATTCAAAATCATAGTATGCTTGATTCTTTATCTAAGTAATTCTTTAATACAGTTGAGTATGTATGATATTATGTTGTGATTGCATGGATAATGTCATTGGAATTATGTTCCAATGACTTCTTGATCATCTAACTTCCATGGAGCAGGGGATTGAGAAGCTGCCAGGGTCCTCTAACTTCTTGATCATCTTTATGGCACTGCACTCCACGGAGAGCATCACCTTTTCCCTCTTATTACGCTTCGAGAGTAGGTCTTTGAGAAACTTGGCGTAAGAGGGGATCTCTGAAATGACATCTAGGAAGGGGATGCTCACCTGGAGCTGCGTGAGCATATCAAAGAATTTTTCATACTGTTCTTCTACCTTAGCATTGGCCAATCTTTTTGGGTAGGGCACCTAAACTCTCACAGACCCAGGTGTGTTGTCCCTACCCTCTTTCTCAGCTTCCTTCTCCACCGATGGCTCCTTTAGTGGGGTAGATGGTGCAGGCTCATCTTCAATTTTAGCATGTGTGTGTGGTGTCAACCCAACTCTAATTTCTCCTTCATTATAACTTGGCCTCACAGGCACCTCAGTTTGTCTTCCACTCCTCAATGTCACATTTATTCACTTGGCCCCGTAGATTGGGCTCAGCAACCTGATGTGCTAGCTGGGTCTCTACTGCTTTGTTGCTCGATGCTAACTACTGTGTGGTGGTGGTGAATTGTTGGATGGAGCTGTGAAAGAAGTCATTCTTCTGGCCCTGCATCACCATGAAATTCTCTATGAGTGTCTCCAGAATTGACTTTACAGAGGAGGCGGTGGCATTTGAGTCGACGGCCTTTGTTGGAAGTTTGGCTATAAAGCATAGGCCTGCTAGGGTTGCTGTGGAGGATATGGAGGTTGAGGTTGTAGACCTATTCTCCTATAAGAAAAGTTTGGATTGTTTCTTCACCCGGGTTGTATTGTTGGAATAAGGGTTATTTGGGATCCTTGGTTTATTGATGTATAACGCATTGACCTGCTCTATGGTCATCTCATGTGGTGGTAGAGCGCTCGATGGGCACTCAACAAATTGGTGTCTCTGCATACCACAAACCTCAAACAAAGCCATAGTGGGCAGGTTTGTAGCACCTACAACAATCCCTAACATAGATATTTTCTTTGCTAGCGTATCAAATTTAATAGGCAACATAGAGACAACATCAAGCTCATACTTACCTCCCTCCTTGAAAGTAGCATGTTCATTGATCCAATGGTAGTTTTTTGAGGCCATCTCATCTAATAACTTCTTCGCTTCATCTAGAGTCTTACTCATAATTACCACATTTAGCGACGAAATCTATCAAGATCTTCACCTCTTGCTTTAGCCCGTTGTAAAATGTTTGAATGAGGAGCCAATCATGAACTTCGTGATGTGGGCATTGTCTTTGCAGCTCCTTGAATCTATCACATGCTTCATACACTGACTCAAATTAGGAAAAGAAGGTGATCTCATTCTTCATCTTCACTGTTTTTCCTGGAGGACAGAATTTTGTTATAAAAGCTCTAGATAGACTATCCGAAGAAGAAAAGGTATTTTAATCGTGGCTCTTAAGCTACTCTTAGCTTTATCCTTTAATGAGAAAGGAAAGAGTCTTAGCCTGAGGGCGTCCTTAGGGATGCCATTCATCTTCAACGTATCACATTTTTCCAGGAATGTATTGAGATGATCATTAGAGTTCTCCATAGGGGATCCCCCCAAACTGATCCTGTTGGGTAAAAATAATCGACGACAGCTTCAGATTGAAATTGTTGACATTGACATGTGGACAAGCAATGCTATACATCGATCTATTTAATGGTACAGAGAAGTCCAGGAGGGACTTGGTAGGTGGCGGAGGAGGGGTGCTTCTTTTTCCATTGCTCTCTATGCTATCCTCCTTCTCCTTTTAGTGCTTAGCCTACGTGCCGTAGCCTCAATCTCAGGGTCCAAAGGAAGTAAGTCATTAGAACTCTGTGATCTCCTACTCATGCACAACAATCAAAACTAGAAGGAGATGTCGGTACACAAGAGAATAACAGAAACATGGAAAAGAAGAAAGAAAAAGGAAAATAAACCTAGATCTAAACTAATATCAAGATGTTGCTTCCCCAGTAACAGCACCAAAAACTTCGTAATCCCGGATGTTTTTCATTATGTCACCGCTAGCGCACGGCATCAATTGTATACTTACGGGTCGATCCACATGGAGGCAGACTCTGAGTACTGGTTTATTTCAAGGGTTTTATTTAGCTACGTGAGTCGATCATGAGAAAGAGAGAATGTCTAAGGAAGTATCAAATATATGAACAGCTCTAGGGCCATGTATCTGATGGAAATTGAAGTCCACCCCAAGTGAGTTTGATGATGAGCACACCAAATGAAGCTTAGTGTACTAACTACACTACAATTAAGTGTGCAGGATATGCGACAAATGAAAAGCTTTATTCATACTTAAAGAAGCGCAATCTACGCTCAAAAGACAAGGACGAATGTTGCTAAGATCAATGATCAAACTCAAAGCTCAAATAAAACAAGAAGCTCAAGTGAAGCTCGCATCCACTCCATCAGTTGATCAAGCTTCCGAAGACATGTCCTAGTCTATAGTGAGTGTGTTGTGTCTTTCTTAGGGTATTGTTAAAGCCAAATCGTATAGACAATCACTCACACACAAATGATTTCAAAAACGTTTTAAATATCTTTTAAATAATTTTTTGAGAGCTTTCTCTAGTCGTTTTATATTTCCGTAGTGAAACTCCACTACACCATGGAGTTAACTACTGATTGACTAGCTGTGGTTCTGTAGAAACTCCTCTGGGAGTCGACTACCAAAGGTAGGGAGTCGACTACCAGCTGAGAATCAATTTCTCCTGAAACACACTGGGAGTCGACTACCACTCCTAAGGAGTCGACTACCAAAGGTAGGGAGTCGACTACCAGCTGAGAATCAATTTCTCCTGAAACACACTGGGAGTCGACTACCACTCCTAAGGAGTCGACTACCAGCTGTCGAAGTTTGACGTTTTGACTTGATTTTTGAAATATCTTTGAGTGATTTTCTCCCATGATTTTCGGGAAAAAAGTCAAAGTAATTTAAATTTTGAATACTCAGATTTCTCCTATAAATAGAGGACCATTTTCATTGAGAAATCACAACATCTATTGAATTCAAATTCTCTCGTGCAAAACGCTCTAAAGTTCTCAGCTCTCATTCTCTCTTTAGCCAAATCTATTTTACTCTTGATCTTGCAATTTTATTATTATTTTCTGAAGATCATAATCTCATTTTATTTGGCTAACTATTTTTCAAATCCGTATTATTTGTTCTTGAATTTTTTATTTAAAGGATTTTTGAAAAACATTAGATCTAGATCACGAAGACTTCATTCGTATCTTTATGTGATCTAGAATCTTATTCTATCAAGCCACTACACGTAATTTGTCTATTACTATTTGGCTATAGAATCTGGGTGTAAATCCTATCTCCACCAATTTATTGTGGTGAATTGGATATTGATTTTATTTTGTGATTACCCCTTGGTGTAAGGGTGTTGTTGTTGGAACCCTAGACAAGTCTAGGTGTTGCGGTTGGAAATCCTGGTCAAGACTATGTCGTTGGAAATCCTAACGAGTGGAGTTAGGTATTTGTATTTGCCAAGGTAGATAGTGGAAATCTCGTACCGGATTGGTCGGGGACTGGACGTACCCAAAGGTTGTGGGGAACCAGGATAAAAATCCTTGTGTCTGCGCTTGCTTATCTGTGTTTGTTTATCTTTGCTCTTAATTTATTATTTGCTAATTGTTGTTCATCTATTGCAAAGATTAACTTTCTTTTATCCGCTGTGAATATAGATATAATATTTGTATTACTTGTAATCTTATCTATCTTAACTGTGCTTATAAATTCTCTGGGAGTCGACTACTGTTCATTGGGAGTCGACTACCTACTGTGAAATTACTCTGTGATTATAAGATTACTTTGTTGATTAAGAACGAAGCGTAGATCACTCTACTTGGTTTCTTAGGCAACATTAGAAGGATTTTTTTGTGTTAATTTGTAAAGAATGAAAAAGTTTTATCTCCATACAACACTATTCAACCCCCCCTTCTAGTGTTGTTTGCCATCCACAGGATCCAACACTTGGTATCAGAGCGAGGCTACAAAAGTGATGGCGTCAACATCCTTTCATTCTGAAGGACTGAATACCATGCGACCACCACTGTTCAACAGAACTAACTACGCTAGCTGGAAGATCCGAATGAAGACTCACCTGGAGTCATTAGACATTGAAGCTTGGACCATTACTAAAATCACGTACATCGCACATACCGACATTGAATTTGGGAAATGGTAAGTCGACGACAAGAAGAGAGCAAATCTCAATGCAAAGGCAATGAATGCACTATTTTGTGCCGTAACAGGAAATGAGTTCAATCGAGTCTCCCAATGTGAGACAGCACACCAAATATGGCATACTCTTCAGGTAAGTCACGAAGGAACTGAAAAGGTAAAGGAATCCCGCATAAACGTTTTACATTCAAAATTCGAATCTTTTAAAATGAAAGAAGGAGAGAGTATCACAGATGTGAATACTCGTTTTACTAATATTACGAATGAGCTTGCAGGATTAGGAAAGAAACTTTCCGAATATGAGCAGGTAATGAAGATACTAAGTCCCTCCGACCCGAGTGGAAGGGAAAGACAACTTCCATTCGAGAAGCTTATAATGTAAAGGACCTCACCATCGAAGAACTAATGGGAAATCTCATGGCATATGACATTGAGCTTGAAGAAGATAAGAAGATCGAAGAAAAACCAAAGAAAAGAATCTCGCGTTTAAAGCCCAATAAGAAGATTCCGACTACACAGACAAAGAAGACCATATCGCCTTCATCTCAAAGAACTTTAAAGAGTTCATCACAAGTAAGTATGGAAAATGCTCTTTTAGACCTACTAATAGTATTATTTGTTTTGGTTACAATAAACCATGGCACGTCAAGAGAGACTGCCCATTGGAAAGAAACAATCATGATTCCAGAGATCGTGGGAAGAACAGAGACAATAATGAAAAGAGAAAGAATAGAAGAAACAAATTCCGACGACCAAAGAAGGAAGCTTACGCAGCCTTCGACCAGAGCGACGATTCCTCGTCCGATGAATCCTCAGTAGAAGATAATGATGAAAGAAGAGAAACAACACACATGTGCTTCATGGAATCCACATCCTCTAAGGTAAACTCGCATCATGATTCATCTAGTGACAATGATTCTTCATCAAGTGATGATGAAGACATGGATTATAGGTGAGCATATAAGGAGCTATGCAAAATGCATGAAAAGCTCATAAAAGAACATAGAAGAACACAGAAATATTAAAATGGATACTAAATAAAAGGAAGAAATCATTAAAGAAAATAGACTTCTTAAAGAAAAGAATGATTCTTTGCAAAAAGATATTTTATCAGTAAATGAAAAGGTTGAGAATCTGAATAATCTTCTCGTATCTGTCAAAGATAAATACGACGCTACGATGAAAATTATTGAGAATTTCAACAAAGAAAAAGGGAAGCTAGATAGTTTAATAAATAATCAAAAAGCCTCATCTAGCAAAACCGGACTCAGTTATGATTCACATCATAACAAGAAACGGGTTAAGCATACTAGGATGCATCATTCTAACAAAAATTCCTTGAGCATCTGGTTACCGAAGAGCTTGTCCGATCAAAAAAAGAAAAGGTACGCTACAAATTTTGTTCACCAAGTTCACTTAAGCAAAAACTATAAAAATATTTTTTATGAAGGAACTAAACCACACTGCGTTTGGCTTCCTAAAGAATAACCCTCCGGACTCAAAAGCCAAAGAGTACCATAAACGTTTATTTTTCAGGTACTTTAAGGAAACGAAGAGGAGAAAACAAGATCCAAACACTTGATAACTGGATCAGCATCAAAAGCGCTCTTTTACGACTTAATCATTTTTCTTTGCAAAATATATATGCTTAAATTTGTTTAAAATAAGTTAATATTTTTTATATGATTATAAATGTTTGCGTTATATTTTTAAAACATCGCTTGTTCAGAAAACACACTCAGTCTTGGATCAAAACCCCACGGGATGAGAAAACGACTCAACCCACTAGGGAGTCGACTACCTACATGAGGGAGTTAACTACCAGTGGCTGTGCGGAATTCTGGGTTTGGTTTTTGACTAACTCCTATTGGGTTCTATGGATTTAATGGGTTCATACCCTAAAGGCAACTTATACCCAATAAGCTAAACTCTATCCCAACCATTCAATTCTTGATCCATTGGCCCTCATTCTTCACCATCCTTCACCCTCTTGTTAAACCCCTCCAAAGAGAAACCCTAGGGTAGCCGACTACCCCATTCCCCTCCTTCTCTTGAAAAATTTCTCTTGGTGCTTGGGTTATTTGGAGCTCTATCAACTTTTGATTTCATCCCTCTCTCAAACTTACTCAAGGTAAAATCTTTTCTCACCATCTTTACTTCATAATTTTTCTTGCATATCTAGTATTGTAAACTCTTGTTTTTACTCTATCTAGATGCCTCTCAAGAAGAGAAAAACCTCAACTGAATCTATATCTGAGAAAGAAACTATCTTACCCTATCTGTTTAAGAGCACCACCTACAAACATTTTGTCAAAATCTCCAAGAAACCCATCCTCCATGAAAGATTTGTCAAACTTGATGATGTAGTAAACTATGGGATTGATATCATACTAGAATTTCAGAACTTGGCCAACCTATTTTCCTCTGAAAACACTTACCTTTGCTATCCCAGGCTTGTGCACCTATTTTATACTAATATGGATTACGATCTTGCCAAAAGCCGATTTGTCACCAAAGTTCTTGACACAAAACTTACCATTACCGTCAAATCCCTTGGAGAAGCCCTAGGCATTCCATACACTGGAATGTTACTTAATAAAATAGAGATGACTGATAGTAATATCTTGGAGAGAATGTATTTGCCAGGAAAGTACTTTCAAACTAAACTCCCTTGAAGCGATCTTCGCTATCCGGGTAGAATTCTTGCAAATATACTATCTTACAATATTTCCCAAAAATCAAGTAGTCACTCTATATTGTCTGAGAAGCAGGCCAAATGTATCTATGCTATGTTAGGGAACATCCGCGTCAATTGGGCCAAAGTTATTATGGACTCTATTCTTGCTTCAGCTTCTTCAGATAGACCCTCATCCACTCTAGCACATGGACACTATCTCACTATCTTGTTTATAAGCTATAATGTGCCTTTAGATAATGAAACCACAATTCTCGAACCGACACGCATATTTGATGTCCATGCTCTTGGAAGAATGAACCTACATCATGACCTTGATGAGAACATTCCCGAAGAGAAACTTGTAGCTGAAGGAGGATCATCATCCTCCAGGAGAGGTATGAAAACTGTTGTTTCAGATTCTGATGAAGAAGAAGGAGAAGAAGAAAAAGGAAGCGAGGAAGAAGAAGAAGAGGTACCGGCATACATCATTGAACTTCAAGAGATGCTCTTGAAGAAAATTGGGAAGCTAAAAATATCACAAGAGAAAGGCTTCGACGACCTCAACAAAAAGGTGGACGACCTCAAAGAATTCGTGGTCAAAAGCAACAAAATGACGGAGGAAGCGCTTGTCATGATCCTTGATGAGATCAAGGAATTGAAGAAGAACGGCAGTCATCCTTGATATTTCAAGAAATAGCTTTCAAAAAATGGCTCTTTAAACAATGATTTCAAACTTATGATCTGTAATAACTCTATTATCGTGTGATGCTTGCTACCTCTTTATCTATGAACTTATCTATTATGCAAAATATTGGTTGATCTTATGCTAACATTTCTTTTGCAGAAATGGTAATTGAATTCCCCTCCTAAAGTTATGTTATGATTCGTATGTTATAATACTTTGTCATTTTTTGTTGATGACAAGGGGGAGAAAAATATGAAATGCAAAAATGAATATATCATATGTTTTGCTAACGGCTTCGATGCAGGGGGAGAACCGCATCAAAGCAGGGGGAGTAAGTGTACTTTCATGTATTTTCATATTTCAACTTCATTTTTCATTTGGGTGTCATCATCAAAAAGGAGGAGAGTGATGGAAATTGAATTCCACCCCCAAGTGATTTTGATGATGAGCACACCAAATGAAGCTTAGTGTACTAACTACACTACAATTAAGTGTGCAGGATATGCGACAAATGAAAAGCTTTATTCATACTCAAAGAAGCGCAATCTACGGTCAAAAGACAAGGACGAACGTTGCTAAGATCAATGATGAAACTCAAAGCTCAAATAAAACAAGAAGCTCAAGTGAAGCTCGCATCCACTCCATCAGTTGATCAAGCTTCCGAAGACGTGTCCTAGTTTATAGTGAGTGTGTTGTGTCTTTCTTAGGGTATTGTTAAAGCCAAATCGTATAGACAATCACTCACACACAAATGATTTCAAAAACGTTTTAAATATCTTTTAAATAATTTTTTGAGAGCTTTCTCTAGTCGTTTTATATTTCCGTAGTGAAACTCCACTACACCATGGAGTTAACTACTGATTGACTAGCTGTGGTTCTGTAAAAACTCCTCTGGGAGTCGACTACCAAAGGTAGGGAGTCGACTACCAGCTGAGAATCAATTTCTCCTGAAACACACTGGGAGTCGACTACCACTCCTAAGGAGTCGACTACCAGCTGTCGAAGTTTGACGTTTTGACTTGATTTTTGAAATATCTTTGAGTGATTTTCTCCCATTATTTTCGGGACAAAAGTCAAAGTAATTTGAATTTTAAATACTCAGATTTCTCCTATAAATAGAGGACCATTTTCATTGAGAAATCACAACATCTATTGAATTCAAATTCTCTCGTGCAAAATGCTCTAAAGTTCTCAGCTCTCATTCTCTCTTTAGCCAAATCTATTTTACTCTTGATCTTGCAATTTTGTTATTATTTTCTGAAGATCATAATCTCATTTTATTTGGCTAACTGTTTTTCAAATCCGTATTATTTGTTCTTGGATTTTTTATTTAAAGGATTTTTGAAAAACATTAGATCTAGATCACGAAGACTTCATTCGTATCTTTGTGTGATCTAGAATCTTATTCTATCAAGCCACTACACGTAATTTGTCTATTACTATTTGGCTATAGAATCTGGGTGTACATCCTATCTCCACCAATTTATTGTGGTGAATTGGATATTGATTTTATTTTGTGATTACCCCTTGGTGTAAGGGTGTTGTTGTTGGAACCCTAGACAAGTTTAGGTGTTGCGGTTGGAAATCCTGGTCAAGACTAGGTCATTGGAAATCCTAACGAGGGGAGTTAGGTATTTGTATTTGCCAAGGAAGATAGTGGAAATCTCGTACCGGATTGGTCGGGGACTGGACGTACCCAAAAGTTGTGGGGAACCAGGATAAAAATCCTTGTGTTTGTGATTGCTTATCGGTGTTTGTTTATCTTTGCTCTTAATTTATTATTTGCTAATTGTTGTTCATCTATTGCAAAGATTAACTTGTTTTTATCCGCTGTGAATATAGATATAATATTTGTATTACTTGAAATCGTATCTATCTTAACTGTGCTTATAAATTTTATGTGAGTCGACTACTGTTCATAGGGAGTCGACTACCTGCTGTGAAATTACTCTGTGATTATAAGATTACTTTGTTGATTAAGAACGAAGCGTAGATCACTCTACTTGGTTTCTTAGGCAACATTAGAAGGATTTGTTTTGTGTTAATTTGTAAAGAACAAAAAAGTTTTATCTCCATACAACACTATGTGTTGTTTGCCATCCACAAGATCCAACAGTATCCCCATTGTTGAGTATTGGTGTTTTATACCAATCTTATTTTGATGATGATCACAACATTATGTTGTTGCTAATGACTCTCATATTTTAGTCTCTCAGTTTATTTTAAAATTATCTTTCTTGGAGACTAATCACTTGGTGTAAGGATGGACATCTTGTGAAGAAGGACCAAAGCTTGGACTCAAGGAGTGTCAAATCTTGGAGATGGTGGAGAGCAATCAAGGCATCAAGATTGAAGACTTAGACTTTAAGGAAAGCATCGTAATCCATGTAATTTACTTTATTGCTTTCTCTCACTTTTGAGTCTAGGTTATTGTAATGCCTTGTTAGATGGTTTACTTATCATGCATATGCATTTAACAATTTTAGTGAGCCTTAGGATTATCATAGAATCTAACCTAATAGGTTCACTCTGTCCAAAGACTCATTTGGAGTCTCTGGCTTTCCATCAGTCTCCTGATGAGGGAAATATAGTCGACTGGGTGATTTCCAGTCGCCTGTAGATCCTTCTACAGTCACCTGATATGCACAGCTCAAGTCAACATTTCAATTGACTCAAACTTGAGCTTTACGCACAGTCGTCTGTCGATCAGTTTACAGTCACCTGTATACTTACAGTCACCTGGAAATTGGCCAACAGTCACCTGTCTAGCGTAAATGCAATCTCTGCTTCTCTCTGCCTTCTCTCCATTTTATGCTGCAGACGACTGATGAAGAATATACAGTCGCCTAACTATTTGACAATCGACTGTAGTATTAACATCAGTCGCCTGTGCGATTAACTGAGAAAGAGTGCAGCTCTCTGTTTCGATCCATCCCCTGCAGCAGTCGCTTGCTGAAGGTTTTACAGGCGCCTGTCCTGTTCTCAGTCGACTGTGTTGTATTCATCAGTCGTCTGTCCTGGCTCAGATTATAGCCGTTGGATATTTTCTAGCCGTTAATCAGTCGACTGTCTTTTGATCAACAGTCGACTGATCATGTCATTTTCACCCAGTTTCTAGCCGTTGCAGAATTCTTTCTTTGGCTGTTTCCTTGGGTTTTTGGGTTGATATGGGATTCCTATATATTTGAGTTTGCTGCCATCACTTGAGAACTCTTGACAACTCTTGATTCTTCTTAATACAATTGAAAATCTCAAGAGATCTATAAGCAACTCTCAAGCTCCCTTATTTCCCTCTATTGAGCATTCATTCCTCTTCATGCATTGAAGTCCAGCTCAAGGGAATTCATCCAAGTGCTCTCAAGCATATCTCAACACTTGGAGATCCTCTTCCATGCCTTGCATCCATTCATGAGTAAGCATCTCAAGGCATAGGTAAGAGTATTTATTTTACTTGGTGTAATTGTGTCTCTAATTCTCTTTGTGGGAATTAGTGTTTCTCTCTTTGTGGGAGGTTGTCTCTTTGTGGGACTTTGGATATTTTCTTTGTGGGAATAACTCTCTTTGTGGGAGTAACTCTCTTTGTGGGAGTTTTAGTGTCCTAGTGTAGGGCTAACCCTAATTCTCTGAGTGGGAGTTAGTGATTCTCTGTGTGGGAGTCTTGATCCTCGTGTAGGATTGGTTGGGTCCTTGTGTAGGACATAAATCCTCTTTGTGGGGTATCTCCTTGTGAGATTTGTATTCACTTCTCTGTGTGGGAATATAGTGAATATTGGTGTGGCTGGATGTACCCAAGTTTGGGGAACCAGTGTAAATCTGTGTGTTTGCGTTTGGATTGATTGTGCCTTGTAATTCCTCTTGCATTTATAATTCCGCATTTGCAAGTTAAATTTTAATTGGAGAATTTTATTGCCATTACACTATTCACCCCCCTCCTAGTGTGTGTTGTTAGTATTGCAAGGGTTAGACGATCCCTACAATTGGTATCAGAGCAAGGTTAAAGCATACTGCAACAATGGCATTCAACGCAACATCCGCGTCTCATGAAGAAGGTCATTCAACCATCCGAACCCCGCTCTTCAACGGAACCAACTACCTGAGTTGGAAGATCAGAATGATGGTCTACTTGAAGAGTCACGACCTTTGGGACATCACCGAGTTACCTTTCGAGGAGCCTACTTCACCCGCAGCCTTGAGAACGAAAGCGGAGAAGGACTTGATCATAGTCAATGCTAGGGCTATGTGTGTTCTCCATTGCGCCCTCACTCCAGATGAGTTCGACCGTATCTCCATGTGCAAATCGTCTAACGGAATCTGGCATACATTGGAGATCTCTCATGAGGTTCTACTTCAACATAAGGAAGAGGTTTAACCACTTAAGCCCGAGAAGAAAAAGGGGGTTGCACTACATGTCGAGAAGGAGTCATTCAAGTGGAGAAAGAACTCCCAACGGGAAGCTTCGAGTTAAAATGGTGAAGAAGATTATTGTAGCGACGATGACTACATTGAGCTTGCCAAGTAATTCAAGAATTTTGAGGCATTCCTTAAGGACAAACAAGGTACATCTTCGTCAAAGTTTGCTTCCAAGTCTGACAAACTTATTTGTTTCAATTGTGGAGGAAAAAGGTCATCTTGCTACTGTATGTCCTTCCGAAGCCACCAAAGATACCTATAAGGGTAAAGGAAAGAAACATTGGAAAGCCAAGTCCGAGGTCAAGAACCAAAAGAAGGGACTTACTGGCACATTTGATGATTCTGATGGGGACACATCGAATGATGAAGAAGAGGATGACAAGAAGCACGATCACAGGTGTTTCGTTGCTTTTGATGATTCTTCATCAACTCCCTCTAACGCTAGCGATGAAGAAAGTTGCTTCATGGCTAATGGGGAAGAGTCTTCGTCAAGCTCAAGTGAGGAAGAAAGTGATGAGGAAGCAGAGGAAGAAAAGCCATCCAATGAGGAGCTTGACTACCACCTAAATGTGCAATTTGGCAAGTAAGTGCATCGACTCATATGATAAGATGAAAGCTAAACTTGATAATGCTATGAGTAGGGTGCATGATTTAGAATCGTCTAGTGTAAATACTCATGATGAAATGCATGTGTGCGACACTAGTGAGAGAGACACACGTCTCTCTCAAGTTAAGGAATTGAGCCTTTCTAATGAAAAACTTGTTGCTCAAAACCTTAGCTTAGGTTCTAACATTCAACAACTTACGTTTAAATGTGAAGAGGAATCCCGGAAGCTCAAAAGCTTTGTGTATTCTAGGGATTCGCTTCACGATTTGTTGGAAAAACAACATCCGGCAAATCATAGATGAGGTTTGGGTTATATTCAAAATGTGGTACCCAAACCCACCTCTATTTCCTCTTATGGTGCAAATACAAGAAATATTGCTAAAGCACCTAAGAATCACCATGCTTTCTTGTACAACAATAACATCAACAAGAAGCTTGTAGATCACAAGGTGATGAGGAAGAATGAAGAATCTTCATTTTTTTCTAAGAAGCAAAATCCTCATTCTTTGCATGCTAAGAAATTCGTTTCTGCACCTAAGCATGCCACATCCATCCCTCTTGTAAAGGCAAAACCCTTGCCTAGGAAATCCTTAAGATTATGGATTCCCACTAAGGTTAGTCTGCAAGAGAGGGATAGTTACATCAACTCTTTAGTTAGGGATGTGATCACCTCGTGTGATTATGTTAGGAAGTCAAACTCATCTTGGGTTTGGTTCCCTAATGTTTAGGTTCCCCACACATATTTGCATATTGCATGGGTATTGTGCTTAATGTTATATTTTTGCATACCCATTGGTTGTGTGTGTTTCATGATTTTGAAAAGACTTTCAAATGTATGTATTTTTCATGAAAATGGGAATCTTGGGGATTTTATTGACATGCATGCACTTTTGATCCATGTGTATGTCAATAAGGGAGTTAATATGTTATATGTTTAAAATATTTTAAAACATATTTTGACTCTCATTTTGAGGTTGTTTGAGATCACTATTTACTATTGGTTATTGTTGGTCTCAAACCAAACCTCTTTGGTATTGCCAAGTTGTTTCATGGTATAACTCTTTTGGCATTATCATTGTGTATCTTTGAAGCTTGATTTTTCCATATCTATTGCTTTGATACACTTTTAGGCCCATGTCTCCATTTATTGTATAATTGGTATTAGATCCTAGAAGTCAAAAATTGACCATTTCTATGACCTAGGGGAAGAATGGGATAGTGAATTGATACCCACTAAATTGTTCAATTTGGTATCATACATCTCTTTCTTTTCTTGCATATTGTCACATCTTAGTGAAGATGACAAAAGGGGGGATATATTTGATGTCCACCTTTTTGACGATGTCAAGGGGGGAGATATATGCATTATGTAATTATATACGAGGAGATATATTCATATGCATATGGGGAGAGATTTATGGGATTAGATAAACCTTTCATGTTTGCATGATATTGTCTTTTACAATTGGTTTATGTAATCCTTGCCGATTATATGTCACCATGATGTTACTTGGTTGAATGCGTATTTACTATTGTGTAGCTCATTGTTTAATTGGTGCATATAAGTAGGGGGAGCTCATTAGCATTGTGCTTTAATTATTTGTATTTTACATAATGTGTGTCATCATCAAAAAGGGGGAGAATGTTGAGTATTGGTGTTTTATACCAATCTTATTTTGATGATGATCACAATATTATGTTGTTGCTAATGACTCTCATGTTTTAGTCTCTCAGTTTATTTGAAGAATATCTTTCTTGGAGACTAATCACTTGGTGTAAGGATGAACATCTTGTGAAGAAGGACCAAAACTTGGACTCAAGGAGTGCCAAAGCTTGGAGATGGTGGAGGGCAATCAAGGCATCAAGATTGAAGACTTAGACTCTAGACTTAGACTCTAAGGAAAGCATTGTAATCCATGTAATTTACTTTATTGCTTTCTCTCTCTTTTGAGTCTAGGTTATTGTAATGCCTTGTTAGATGGTTTACTTATCATGCATATGCATTTAACCATCTTAGTGAGCCTTAGGATTATCATAGAATCCAACCTAATATGTTCACTCTGTCCAAAGACTCATTTGGAGTCTCTGGATTTCCATCAGTCGCCTGATGAGGGAAACACTGTCGCCTCTGGTGATTTCCAGTTGCCTGTAAATCCTTCTACAATCGCCTGCACAGCTCAATTCAACATTTCAATTGACTCAAACTTGAGCTTTACGCACAGTCGTCTGTCGATCAGTTTACAGTCACCGGTATACTTACAGTCGCCTGGAAATTGGCCGACAGTCGCCTGTCTAGCGTAAGTACAATCTCTGCTTCTCTCTGTCTTCTCTCCCTTTTATACTGCAGACGACTGATGAAGAATGTACAGTCGCCAGACTATTTGACAGTCGACTGTAGTATTAACATCAGTCGCCTGTGCGAATAACTGGAGAAAGAGTGCAGCTCTCTGTTTCGATCCATCCCCTGCAGAGGTTGCCTGCTGAAGGTTTTACAGGCGCCTGTTCTGTTCTCAGTCGACTGTGTTGTATTCATCAGTCCTCTGTCCAGGCTCAGATTATAGCCGTTGGATATTTTCTAGCCGTTGATCAGTCGACTGTCTTTTGATCAACAGTCGACTGTTCCTGTCATTTTCACCCAGTTTCTAGCCGTTGCAGAATTCTTTCTGTGGCTGTTTCCTTGTGTTTTTGGGCTTGATATGTGATTCCTATATATTTGAGTTTGCTGCCATCACTTGAGAACTCTTGACAACTCTTGATTCTTCTTGATACAATTGAAAATCTCAAGAGATCTATAAGCAACTCTCAAGCTCCCTCATTTCTCTCTATTGAGCATTCATTCCTATTCATCCATTGAAGTCCAGCTCAAGGGAATTCATCCAAGTGCTCTCAAGCATATCTCAACACTTGGAGATCCTCTTCCATGTCTTGCAGCCATTCACGAGTAAGCATCTCAAGGCATAGGTAAGAGTATTTATTTTATGTGGTGTAATTGTGTCTCTAATTCTCTTTGTGGGAATTAGTGTTTCTCTCTTTGTGGGAGGTTGTCTCTTTGTGGGACTTAGGATATTCTATTTGTGGGAATAACTCTCTTTGTGGGAGTAACTCTCTTTGTGGGGCTAACCCTAATTCTCTGAGTGGGAGTTAGTGATTCTCTGTGTGGGAGTCTTAATCCTCGTGTAGGATTGGTTGGGTCCTTATGTAGGGCATAAATCCTCTTTGTGGGGTATCTCCTTGTGAGATTTGTTTTCACTTCTCTGTGTGGGAATATAGTGAATATTGGTGTGGCTGGATGTACCCAAATTTGGGGAACCATGGTAAATCTGTGTGTTTGCGTTTGGATTGATTGTGCCTTTTAATTCCTCTTGCATTTATAATTCCGCATTTGCAAGTTACATTTTAATTGGACAATTTTATTGCCATTACACTATTCACCCACCCTCTAGTGTGTGTTGTTAGTATTGCAAGGGTTAGACGATCCCTACAATTGGTATCAGAGCGAGGTTAAAGCATACTGCAACAATGACATTCAACGCAACATCCGTGCCTCATGAAGAAGGTCATTCAACCGTCCGACCCCCGCTATTCAACAGAACCAACTACCCGAGTTGGAAGATCAGAATGATGGTCTACTTGAAGAGTCACGACCTTTGGTACATCACAGAGTCACCTTTCGAGGAGCGTACTTCACCCGCGGCCTTAAGAACTAAAGCGAAGAAGGACTTGATCAGAGTCAATGCTAGGGCTATGTGTGTTCTCCATTGCGCCCTCACTCCGGATGAGTTCGAACGAATCTCCATGTGCAAATCGTCCAACAGAATCTGGCATATATTGGAGATCTCTCATGAAGTGCTACTTCAACATAAGGAAGAGGTTCAACCACTTAAGCCCGAGAAGAAAAAGGGGGTTGCACTACATGTCGACAAGGACTCATTCAAATGGAGAAATAACTCTCAACGGGATGCTTTGAGTGAAGATGGTGAAGAAGATGATGGTAGCGACGATGACTACATTGAACTTTCCAAGCAATTCAATAATTTCGAGGAATTCCATAAGGACAAACATGGTACATCTTCGTCAAAGTTTGCTTCCAAGTCTGACAAGCTTATTTGTTTCAATTGTGGAGGAAAATATCATCTTGCTACTGTATGTCCTTCTGAACCCACCAAAGATACCTATAAGGGTAAAGGGAAGAAACATTGGAAAGCCAAGTCCTAGGTCAAGAACCAAAAGAAGGGACTTACTGGCACATTTGATGATTCTGATGGGGACACATCAAATGATGAAGAAGAGGATGACAAGGAGCACGATCACAGGTGTTTCGTTACTTTTGATAATTCTTCATCAACTCCCTCTAACTCTAGCGATGAAGAAAGTTGCTTCATGGCTAATAGGGAAGAGTCTTCGTCAAGCTCAAGCGAGAAAGAAAGTGATGAGGAAGCAGAGGAAGAAAAGCCATCCTATGAGGAGCTCGAATACCGCCTAAATGTGGCCTCCAATTTGACAAGTAAGTGCATCGACTCATATGATAAAATGAAAGCTAAACTTGATAATGCTATGAGTAGGGTGCATGATTTAGAATCGTCTAGTGTAAATATTCATGATGAAATGCATGTGTGCGACACTAGTGAGAGAGACACACGTCTCTCTCAAGTTAAGGAATTGAGCCTTTCTAATGAAAAACTTGTTGCTCAAAACCTTAGCTTAGGCTCTAACATTCAACAACTTACGTTGAAATGTGAAGAGGAATCCCGGAAGCTCAAAAGCTTTGTGTATTCTAGGGATTCACTCCACAATTTGTTGGAAAAACAACATCCGGCATATCATAGAGGAGGTTTGGGTTATATTCAAAATGTGGTACCAAACCCACCTCTATTTTCTCTATGGTGTAAATATAAGAAATATTGCTAAAGCACCAAAGAAGAATCACCATGCTTTCTTGTACACCAATAACATCAACAAGAAGCTTGTAGATCACAAGGTGATGAGGAAGAATGAAGAATCTTCATTTTTTGCTAAGAAGCAAAATCCTCATTCTTTGCATGCTAAGAAATTCGTTTCTACACCTAAGCATGCCACATCCATCCCTCTTGCAAAGACAAAACCCTTACCTAGGAAATCCTTAAGATTATGGATTCCCACTAAGGTTAGTCTGCAAGAGAGGGATAGTTACATCAACTCTTTAGTTAGGGATGTGATCACCTCGTGTGATTATGTTAGGAAGTCAAACTCATCTTGGGTTTGGTTCCCTAATGTTTAGATTCCCCACACACATTTGCATATTGCATGTGTATTGTGCTTAATGTTATATTTTTGCATACCCATTGTTGTGTGTGTTTCATGATTTTGAAAAAACTTTCAAACGTATGTATTTTTCATGAAAATGGGAATCTTGGGGATTTTATTGACATGCATGCACTTTTGATCCATGTGTATGCCAATAAGGGAGTTAATATATTATATGTTTAAAATATTTTAAAACATATTTTGACTCACATTTTGAGGTTGTTTGAGATCACTATTTACTATTGGTTATTGTTGGTCTCTAACCAAACCTCTTTGGTATTGCCAAGTTGTTTCATGGTATAACTCTTTTGGCGTTATCATTGTGTATCTTTGAAGCTTGATTTTTCCATATCTATTGCTTTGATACACTTTTAGACCCATGGCTCCATTTATTGTATAATTGGTATGAGATCTTAGAAGTCAAAAATTGACCATTTCTATGATCTAGGGGGAGCATGGGATAGTGAACCACTAAATTGTTCAATTTGGTATCATACATCTCTTTCTTTTCTGGCATATTGTCACATCATAGTGAAGATGACAAAAGGGGGGATATATTTGATGTCCACCTTTTTGACGATGTCAAGGGAGAGAGATATAAGCATTATGTAATTATATACGGGGAGATATATTCATATGCATATGGGGAGAGATTTATGGGATTAGATAAACCTTTCAAGTTTGCATGATATTGTCTTTTACAATTGGTTTATGTAATCCTTGCCTATTATATGTCACCATGATGTTACTTGGTTGAATGCGTATTTACTATTGTGTAGCTCATTGTTTAATTGGTGCATATAAGTAGGGGGAGCTCATTAGCATTGTGCTTTAATTATTTGTATTTTACATAATGTGTGTCATCATCAAAAAGGGGGAGAATGTTGAGTATTGATGTTTTATACCAATCTTAATTTGATGATGATCACAACATTATGTTGTTGCTAATGACTCTCATGATTTAGTCTCTTAGTTTATTTGAAGAATATCTTTCTTGGAGACTAATCACTTGGTGTAAGAATGGACATCTTGTGAAGAAGGACCAAAGCTTGGACTCAAGGAGTGCTAAAGCTTGGATATGGTGGAGAGCAATCAAGGCATCAAGATTGAAGACTTAGACTCTAAGGAAAGCATTGTAATCCATGTAATTTACTTTATTGAGTTTAGGTTATTGTAATGCCTTGTTAGATGGTTTACTTATCATGCATACGCATTTAACCATCTTAGTGAGCCTTAGGATTATCATAGAATCCAACCTAATAGGTTCACTCTGTCCAAATACTCATTTGGAGTCTCTGGCTTTCCATTAGTCGCCTGATAAGGGAAACACAGTCGACTGGGTGATTTCCAATCGCCTGTAGATCCTTCTACAGTCGCTTGATATGCAGCTCAAGTCAACATTTCAATTGACTCAAACTTGAGCTTTACGCACAGTCGTCTGTCGATCAGTTTACAGTCACATGTATACTTACAGTCACCTGGAAATTGGCCAACAGTCGCCTGTCTAGCGTAAATGCAATCTCTGCTTCTCTCTGTCTTCTCTCCATTTTATACTGCAAACGACTGATGAAGAATATACAGTCTACTGACTATTTGACAGTCGACTGTAGTATTAACATCAGTCGCCTGTGCGAATAACTGGAGAAAGAGTGTAGCTCTCTGTTTCGATCCATCCCCTGCCGCAATCGCCTGCTGAAGGTTTTACAGACGCCTGTCCTGTTCTCAGTCGACTATGTTGTATTCATCAGTCGTCTGTCCTGGCTCAGATTATAGCCGTTGGATATTTTCTAGCCGTTGATCAGTCGATTGTATTTTGATCAACAGTCGACTGATCCTGTCGTTTTCACCCAGTTTCTAGCCGTTGCAGAATTCTTTCTTTGGCTATTTCCTTGGGTTTTTAGGCTTGATATGGGATTCCTATATATTTGAGTTTGCTGCCATCACTTGAGAACTCTTGACAACTCTTGATTCTTCTTGATACAATTGAAAATCTCAAGAGATCTATAAGCAACTCTCAAGCTCCCTTATTTCCCTCTATTGAGCATTCATTCCTCTTCATGCATTGAAGTCCAGCTCAAGGGAATTCATCCAAGTGCTCTCAAGCATATCTCAACACTTGGAGATCCTCTTCCATGCCTTGCATCCATTCATGAGTAAGCATCTCAAGGCATAGGTAAGAGTATTTATTTTACTTGGTGTAATTGAGTCTCTAATTCTCTTTGTGGGAATTAGTGTTTCTCTCTTTGTGGGAGCTTGTTTCTTTGGGGACTTAGGATATTTTCTTTGTGGGAATAACTCTCTTTGTGGGAGTAACTCTCTTTGTGGGAGTTTTAGTGTCCTAGTGTAGGGCTAACCATAATTCTCTGAGTGGGAGTTAGTGATTCTCTGTGTGGGAGTCTTGATCCTCGTGTAGGATTGGTTGGGTCCTTGTGTAGGGCATAAATCCTCTTTATGGGGTATCTCCTTGTGAGATTTGTATTCACTTCTCTGTGTGGGAATATAGTGAATATTGGTGTGGCTGGATGTACCCAAGTTTGGGGAACCAAGGTAAATCTGTGTGTTTGCGTTTGGATTGATTGTGCCTTGTGATTCCTCTTGCATTTATAATTCCGCATTTGCAAGTTAAATTTTAATTGGACAATTTTATTGCCATTACACTATTCCCCCCTCTAGTGTGTGTTGTTAGTATTGCAAGGGTTAGACGATCCCTATAATTGGTATCAGAGCGAGGTTAAAGCATACTGCAATAATGACATTCAACGTAACATCCGCGCCTCATGAAGAAGGTCATTCAACCGTCCGACCCCTGCTATTCAACGGAACCAACTACCCGAGTTGGAAGATCAGAATGATGGTCTACTTGAAGAGTCACGACCTTTGGTACATGTAACGACCGGTTTTCATCTATGTTTTTGAATATTATATATATATTGGTTGTTCTCTCCTTTGTGTGTTTTCGTCTGTTGGACGTTTTCTTCAGTTCTTCTGATCTTCTTCCTTGATGAGCTTCATCTTGACCGTATCTTAGAGCTAGAGTGATCCTAGAAGCCGTAGGAATCTTCCCAAAGATTCGCGCTTCAATTTGGCACTTTTCGTGTATTTTAGTTGGTTCAAGAAGGGGAACCAACCGACTAGATTGCAATCTAGTCGGTCAGCAACCCTTCAGGAATCGACTAGTTCATCTTGTATTTTTCAGCTGAGTTACTGTTTTTTCTTAGTCGGTCTAAGCACATTCATCGACCGACTAGTTCTCAAACTAGTCGGTTAGAACTTGTACTCAGACCGACTAATTCTGAGTTCTTCCTGACAGCCAAGTTACTGTTTACAGTTAGTCGGTCAAAGAACGACTATCGACCGACTATTTGCCAAACTAGTCGGTTAGAGTTTCTTCTCAGACCGACTAACTCTCAGTACCTTTTGTCTTTCATATTTTGCCCTTAGTCGGTCTATGAACATTCACCAACCGACTAGTTTCTAAACTAGTCGGTTGACGAGCCTTCACAGACCGACTAAATCTATCTACCTTGTACAGACCCAGTTCACTGTTTGCCTTTTAGTCGGTCTCAGTTGGACGACCGACCGACTAGTTCCCAAACTAGTCGGTCGACCACTCTTCACTGACCGACTAGTTTGCCCAGTAACCCTAGGTTAAGTCGTAGCCGCTGCACCCATTCTTTATTTAAACCCTCGATCTTTTCTATTCTTCCTTCATCTTTTCTAGCCGACGTTTCTTCTCCATCATTCCCCAACCTTCCTTTTGCCTTCCCTCATCCTCCCAAGCTCCCTCTCACCCTCCATTGCGCCGGCACCACCCCGTAGGCCGTCGGCCGACACCAAAAACCCTCCATTTCCCTTTTTACTCCAGATTTTCCCATACATTCTCCCATTTCCAGATCTGTCCTATTTCAGCCTCCAGGAGATCTTTTCAGCGTAGTTCTTCTGGGATAGCTTCCTCCGTTGCCGTGCTAGATCAGACTTAGCGACGGCAATCCGGATCCGACGAGATCTTCTCCTACCGCAGATTCATAGGCGTCCTTGATCATAGTTTTTCTTCAGCTTCATATACGGTTAGTGTTCTACCTTTAAATCTTCCCATAACCCACACTATAATTTAGAAAACCTAATAAAAATGGATTGCTAGACGTTGTAGGATTCAAATACAAATCTGGATTAGATCTTTCAATTCTGATTTTCTACTTTGGCCATAACAACGAACCCAATTCCCGTAGAGTAGCGATTTTGAGACGAACCCTCGTCGATCAACAACCTCGGTCCCAGGCAAGTGAAACTTGCCAACCTTGTTTTAGGCCATGCTTTAGGCCATTTCTTTGCTTTTAGCGTGAAAGAGACTAGACCGTGAAATGATAGCGGTCTAGGCGCAATTCCCAAATTCTAGCTTGACAACGAAGCTAGAATTGCCTCTTGTTATGTCATATCATGCATTTGCCTGTCACGTTTAATTTCTTTAACGGTACGCAATTTAAATTGAATATCTGCCATGCATTGCATTCTTTACATGCCATTTGATTTGTATGTTGCATCGTAGCACACGCTACCAAATACATGTACAATCCGTGTTTCCGTGTTTCCGGCTAGGCACCCGCTATACGGGCATAACCCTATGCCATACTTGTTAAAACACTTTCTGGCTCGTGATCCAGAAGCGAGCGTTCCATGTTCGGAGGTAAGGCCCTGGCTCGATACACGTGGAGGGGTAGGGATAAATGGTCACTTGAGCGTAAGAGTTGGCCCGTACAGTCACTCTAGCCAAAGGGCGGAATCTCTGTGCACGACATGCTTACAATACTTGTATTTGTCCTTGTGATTGTATACTTGTTTTCCTTGTCATGTTCTTGTTCCATGCCATGTTACTCATTGCCATGTCATACTTGCTGTTTTACTTAATTTCTGCACATCTCATATACATGTCATGTCATTTTAGAATTGCTAGGTTGCTTTTAACTTTCCTTTCAATTTCCTTGCACAAAGTCTAAAGTCTTGTAGACTTTGCTGACATGTGCCCCTTCTCTTTGGGTGTCGCATGTTAGATGCTGAGCCAGAGACCGTAGCTGGGGACGACGAGTTCGTGGAGTTCGTGCCCGATCCCGTTGCTGACGTTGAGTACGAGGACACCGGTGACCAGTCCTAGTGTTCCTTCGTCTCTTCTCTTTGTTAGTCTGTTGTTAGCTTGTCGGTGAGTAGCACCTTTGTGTAAGTTGTTTCTTTGTTGGCCATACTGGGCCTTTTCTTTTTGGACTCTTTTGTTAGCCTGGTGGCTTTTCTGGTTGTTGAGATATTATCTGGACTTGGAGATTTATAATTTATTATAATTGTCTCTTCTATTATTCTTGTCTTTGTTCCGTGTCACATTACAGGGATCTGCGTGTTTATTCCAGACGCTTTACAGGATGGAGCCTCACAGCTCCAAGCCTGAGCGGGCCTCGTTACGCCTCGCCTCCATTTTAGGGAAGCGGGTCGTGACAGTACATCACAGAGTCACCTTTCGAGGAGCCTACTTCACCCGCGGCCTTGAGAACTAAAGCAGAGAAGGACTTGTCAGAGTCAATGCTAGGACAATGTGTGTTCTCCATTGCTCCCTCACTCGGGATGAGTTCAACCGTATCCCATGTGCAAATCGTCCAACGGAATCTGGCATATATTTGATATCTCTCATGAAGTGCTACTTCAACATAAGGAAGAGGTTCAATCACTTAAGCCCGAGAAAAAAAGGGGGTTGCACTACATGTCGAGAAGGATTCATTCAAGTGGAGAAAGAACTCCCAATGGGAAGCTTTGAGTGAAGATGGTGAAGAAGATGATGGTAGCGACGATGACTACATTGAGCTTGCCAAGCAATTCAAGAATTTCGAGGTATTCCATAAGGACAAACAAGGTACATCTTCGTCAAAGTTTGCTTCCAAGTCTGACAAGATTATTCGTTTCAATTGTGGAGGAAAAGGTCATCTTGCTACTATATGTCCTTCCGAACCCACCAAAGATACCTATAAGGGTAAAGGGAAGAAACATTGGAAAGCCAAGTCCGAGGTCAAGAACCAAAAGAAGGGACTTACTGGCACATTTGATGATTCTGATGGGGACACATCAAATGATGAAGAATAGGATGACAAGGAGCACGATCACAGGTGTTTCGTTGCTTTTGATAATTCTTCATCAACTCCCTCTAACTCTAGCGATGAAGAAAGTTGCTTCATGGCTAATGGGGAAGAGTCTTCGTCAAGCTCAAGCGAGGAAGAAAGCGATGAGGAAGCATAGGAAGAAAAGCCATCCTATGAGGAGCTCGAATACCGCCTAAATGTCGCCTCCAATTTGGCAAGTAAGTGCATCGACTCATATGATAAAATGAAAGCTAAACTTGATAATGCTATGAGTAGGGTGCATGATTTAGAATCGTCTAGTATAAATATTCATGATGAAATGCATGTGTGCGACACTAGTGAGAGAGACACACGTCTCTCTCAAGTTAAGGAATTGAGCCTTTCTAATGAAAAACTTGTTGCTCAAAACCTTAGGTTAGGTTCTAACATTCAACAACTTACGTTGAAATGTGAAGAGGAATCCCGGAAGCTCAAAAGCTTTGTGTATTCTAGGGATTCACTCCACGATTTGTTGAAAAAACAACATCTGGTAAATCATAGAGGAGGTTTGGGTTATATTCAAAATGTGGTACCCAAACCCACCTCTATTTCCTCTTATGGTGTAAATACAAGAAATATTGCTGAAGCACCAAAGAAGAATCACCATGCTTTCTTGTACAACAATAACATCAACAAGAAGCATGTAGATCACTAGGTGATGAGGAGGAATGAAGAATCTTCATTTTTTGCTAAGAAGCAAAATCCTCATTCTTTGCATGCTAAGAAATTCGTTTCTACACCTAAGCATGCCACATACATCCCTCTTGCAAAAGCAAAACACTTGCCTAGGAAATCCTTAAGATTATGGATTCCCACTAAGGTTAGTCTGCAAGAGAGGGATAGTTACATCAACTCTTTAGTTAGGGATGTGATCACCTCGTGTGATTATGTTAGGAAGTCAAACTCATCTTGGGTTTGGTTCCCTAATGTTTAGATTCCCCACACACATTTGCATATTGCATGTATATTGTGCTTAATGTTATATTTTTGCATACCCATTGGTTGTGTGTGTTTCATGATTTTGAAAATACTTTCAAATGTATGTATTTTTCATGAAAATGGGAATCTTGGGGATTTTATTGACATGCATGCACTTTTGATCCATGTGTTTGTCAAAAAGGGAGTTAATATGTTATATGTTTAAAATATTTTAAAACATATTTTGACTCTCATTTTGAGGTTGTTTGAGATCATTATTTACTATTGATTATTGTTGGTCAGAAACCAAACCTCTTTGGTATTGCCAAGTTGTTTCATGGTATAACTCTTTTGGCATTATCATTGTGTATCTTTGAAGCTTGATTTTTCCATATCTATTGCTTTGATACACTTTTAGACCCATGGCTCCATTTATTGTATAATTGGTATGAGATCCTAGAAGTCAAAAATTGACCATTTCTATGATCTAGGGGGAGCATGGGGTAGTGAACCACTAAATTGTTCAATTTGGTATCATACATCTCTTTCTTTTCTGGCATATTGTCACATCATAGTGAAGATGACAAAAGGGGGCATATATTTGATGTCCACCTTTTTGACGATGTCAAGGGAGAGAGATATATGCATTATGTAATTATATACGGGGAGATATATTCATATGCATATGGGGAGAGATTTATGGGATTAGATAAACCTTTCAAGTTTGCATGATATTGTCTTTTACAATTAGTTTATGTAATCCTTGCCTATTATATGTCACCATGATGTTACTTGGTTGAATGTGTATTTACTATTGTGTAGCTCATTGTTTAATTGGTGCATATAAGTAGGGGGAGCTCATTAGCATTGTGCTTTAATTATTTGTATTTTACATAATGTGTGTCATCATCAAAAAGGGGGAGAATGTTGAGTATTGATGTTTTATACCAATCTTAATTTGATGATGATCACAACATTATGTTGTTGCTAATGACTCTCATGTTTTAGTCTCTTAGTTTATTTGAAGAATATCTTTCTTGGAGACTAATCACTTGGTGTAAGGATGGACATCTTGTGAAGAAGGACCAAAGCTTAGACTCAAGGAGTGCCAAAGCTTGGAGATGGTGGAGAGCAATCAAGGCATCAAAATTGAAGACTTAGACTCTAAGGAAAGCATTGTAATCCATGTAATTTACTTTATTGCTTTCTCTCTCTTTTGAGTCTAGGTTATTGTAATGCCTTGTTAGATGGTTTACTTATCATGCATATGCATTTAACCATCTTAGTGAGCCTTAGGATTATCATAGAATCCAACCTAATAGGTTCACTCTGTCCAAAGACTCATTTGGAGTCTCTGGCTTTCCATTAGTCGCATGATGAGTGAAACACAGTCGACTGGGTGATTTCCAGTCGCATGTAGATCCTTCTACAGTCGCCTGATATGCACAGCTCAAGTCAACATTTCAATTGACTCAAACTTGAGCTTTACGCACAGTCGTCTGTCGATCAGTTTACAGTCACATGTATACTTACAGTCACCTGGAAATTGGCCAACAGTCGCCTGTCTAGCGTAAATGCAATCTCTGCTTCTCTCTGTCTTCTCTCCATTTTATACTGCAGACGACTGATGAAGAATATACAGTCGCCTGACTATTTGATAGTCGACTAGTGTATTAACATCAGTCGCCTGTGCGAATAACTGGAGAAAGAGTGCAGCTCTCTGTTTCGATCCATCCCCTGCAGCAGTCGCCTGCTGAAGGTTTTACATGTGCATGTCCTGTTCTCAGTCGACTGTGTTGTATTCATCAATCGTCTGTCCTGGCTCAGATTATAGCCGTTGGATATTTTCTAGCCGTTGATCAGTCGAATGTCTTTTGATCAACAGTCGAATGATCCTGTCATTTTCACCAAGTTTCTAGCCGTTGCAGAATTCTTTCTTTGGCTGCTTCCTTGGGTTTTTGGGTTGATATGGGATTCCTATATAATTGAGTTTGCTGCCATCACTTGAGAACTCTTGACAACTCTTGATTCTTCTTGATACAATTGAAAATCTCAAGAGATCTATAAGAAACTCTCAAGCTCCCTTATTTCCCTCTATTGAGCATTCATTCCTCTTCATGCATTGAAGTCCAGCTCAAGGGAATTCATCCAAGTGCTCTCAAGCATATCTCAACACTTGTAGATCCTCTTCCATGCCTTGAATCCATTCATGAGTAAGCATCTCAAGGCATAGGTAAGATTATTTATTTTACTTGGTGTAATTGTTTCTCTAATTCTCTTTGTGGGAATTAGTGTTTCTCTCTTTGTGGGAGGTTGTCTCTTTATGGGAGGTTGTCTCTTTGTGGGACTTAGGATATTTTCTTTGTGGGAATAACTCTCTTTGTGGGAGTAACTCTCTTTGTGGGAGTTTTAGTGTGCTAGTGTAGGGCTAACCCTAATTCTCTAAGTGGGAGTTAGTGATTCTCTATGTGGGAGTCTTGATCCTCGTGTAGGATTGGTTGGGTCCTTGTGTAGGGCATAAATCCTCTTTGTGGGGTATCTCCTTGTGAGATTTGTTTTCACTTCTCTGTGTGGGAATATAGTGAATATTGGTGTGGCTGGATGTACCCAAGTTTGGGGAACCAGGGTAAATCTGTGTGTTTGCGTTTGGATTGATTGTGCCTTTTAATTCCTCTTGCATTTATAATTCCGCATTTGCAAGTTAAATTTTAATTGGACAATTTTATTGCCATTACACTATTCACCCCCCCCCCCCCCCCCCCCCCCCCCTAGTGTGTGTTGTTAGTATTGCAAGGGTTATACGATCACTACACCCATTCCCCACTATCATAATTCTTATGATTTATCTAACTTTACTGGTTATTGAATTATGCATTAGGGTGAGGTTGCTGCACCAAATGTTATTGTCTCTCCGTCCACTATCATGATGCTATGATATGACTATCTATCATATACTAATGCCAACTATCGTTGGTCATTGATAGTTGCATGATGTTCAACAAATATCCCCAACCTTCCTTCATGCCACTATCGTGGATAGAAGTTAGGTCAATGCTAGGAGAGCTCTAATAATGCCAAAATATCGTTGGTGACATAAATAGTGGAAATCAACATAGTGATTGAAACCTATATATTAGACCTAACTATTGGTAGCGACAAATCCAATATTCCGCAAAGGAGGAGATCAATATATGTTGATGATAATCATCCTAACAAAACACTCATCAACAATTTTTCAATAACCAACTAAAATTAAATCAATACATAGCCCATCTTAATAGGGTTCAACCTTAAGCACTAGATGATGAATTACTCACGATCCATGAATATAAACACGATTTGATTCAATAATGGATGCATGAAAATAATATGAAGGAGATAGAAAAACTTCATCTTGAGATTCCACAATAGAAAGAGCAATGAAAACCTAGCCTTTATTGAAATCCAAATCAAAAAGCTCTAAAAATTTGCAGAGAATTAATGCTACAGCAGAGAATTAAAACCCTAAGATTGGAGAAGAACTCTAAAAAAGCTGCTACGAAAGTCTGGAAGAAGATCCTAAAGAATAAAACAAAAAATTCTATTTATACAAACCCAGAAAATCCCCAAAATCCCCAAAATAATCCCCTGGCGGTGCCCAGAAATCTTCAGAAAACTTAGCTCGACACGGTCGTGTAGGGTTCTGGATGACCATGTCGTCACAGTGGCTCAAAAACTCATCTTTTGTCTCATTTTTCTCATGCAGTGACACGATAATGTGGATGGCCACACGACCGTGTAGTTCTCGCTTAAGCTTCTAAGGTAAATGACTCACACGGTCGTGTGAGCCGGATGTTTTGGGTCTTCTTGTGTGTAAGCATACACGGTCGTGTGGCATAGGACACACGGCCGTGTTGCTCTTCACTTCAACTCCTCTTTTGGGATTCAAATGATACGGCCGTGTGGCTAGGGCACACGACTGTGTATATCTCCGTCTCCTTCTCACTCATTAGATGATTTTGCATCCCATCGCTTCTCGATTTCTTTCCAAGCCTTCGTCCCCGCTCTAGGTGTCCGAAACTCTACGTTTTCACCTGAAATACACCAAGGAGACCCAAGAGTAAAAAGAAACCAAAACATGGAAAACTATATGGAAAATATACAAAATAAACACTCATCAGAAGACCTCCACAGATCATGGCTCCTCATGATGACTTCGACGGCATAGACTCAAGGTTGGCTCCTTCAGTTACATCATCCAACTGTCTTCCTGCCTAATAGCTCAGCTTCCATAAACGCCATGTGCAATCACGTGACGTGATCCCCGTTAATCCCCTCTCCAGATCGTTACGAGCGGAAAATCATCCAGATTCATCTGACCGTGTAACGAGCAGGCGTGCCTAATTTGAAACTCTGCAAATACCCTTCTTCATCCGTTGACCATGCAATCTGAGATATCGGTTACGCACTGAAAATCCAGGATATCCATAACTCCCACCAACGTGGCATAACCAACCCTCATCCTATAAAAATATCGGATCAACGCGAGCACAGGTATACGCACACGAACAATAAAAACACTACCCTCCTTCCTCCTGCTTGGAACTGACTTGAGTATCGGAGGCGAATCGAATGCCACCCTCTCTGATCCATTTTTCTATCTGATTCAGGTACCAGAGAAGGAACATCTCGACCTGGGGAAACCCTACATGGGCTCTCTATTGGTGCAGGACCCTTGCATCAACGACGACGATGCGAGTGTTCTGCTTCAACGACTAGCACATCATTGAAGTATTTCAAGATTCAAAGCACTAGTAGCATTTTTCATTTTACAAGAACACATGGATTCATATCACCTTCAACGTGGCCACTAGACCATGTAGGTTTACCTAAAAAATCTTCTAATTTTATGGGAAATGGTTCGAAGCTGGACATGAAACCGGCCAGACTTCTCCATATAGATCTTTTTTGGCACTATGTCTGAAATTGTGCTCACAACTAGCCACGTGCAGAAAGCAGATGCACCGAACTAGTCTAATATTGAAAGATTGAAGCTAGATGTAGAATTGTAGTTGATGAAAACTTCACAAATATACTCATAAAATCTTATATTCCAAACGAATCTACACACGCATGTATGTGTTTGGTCGCTTCACGGTTGAGATATCTTGGGCAAAAATCTTTGTACACCACACATCGCGATCGAATAACTTGTATATATTTGACACGCCCATTCTTGCCATCAGCAGACCATTTTGCAAATTCGACGTAAGTGGGTGCGTTGTATGGTGCTTTGGTAACGGTCCATTCCTCGATATCTAGCGACTCTAGGTGAGTCTTCATACGGATCTTCCAGCTTGCATAGTTCCATTGAACAACGGTGGTCGCATGGTGTTGAGTCCTTCAGGATGGAAGGATGTTGATGACATCGCTTTTTAAACCTTGCTCTGATACCAAGTGTTGGATCCTGTGGATGGCAAACAACACTAGAAGGGGGTTGACTAGAGTTGTTCAAGTAGTAAACTTTTTCGTTCGTTAATAATAGCACAAATAAAAACCTTCTAATGTTGCCTAAGAAACCAAGTAAAGTGATCTACGCTTGGTTCTTAATCAACAAGTTAATCTTAACAGGAATATAGAGATAAGTTACACTCAAGTTAAGATTACAAACAGATAATCTTTACACACAAATAGATCTTTACACATCGGAAATAAATAAATGAACTTTGCAATAATATAAAGATTAAATTACAAAGATACAAATGTTAGCAAATGAAATAAAATGCTTGTACAACAAAGATAAACAATCACAGAAAAGACAAACGCAGAGACAAGTGATGTTTATCCTGGTTCCGCACAACTTGGGTACGTCCAGTCCCCGACCAGTCCGGTACGAGATTTAATTCACTATTGCCTTACCAATACAATTACCTAACTTCACTTGTTAGGATTTTCCAATGACCTAGCCTTGACCAGGATTTCCAACCACTTAGACTTGTCTAGGATTTCCAATGTCCCTTACAACCAAGGGGAATCTACAAAGAAAACAAATTTCCAATTCACCACGATATTGGTGGAGATTGGATTACACCCAAAATTTTATAGCCAAAGTAAATATAACAATTGTGTGTTACGTGGCTAAAAGAATTTAAATAGATCTTTTAGACCACACAAAGGATTTGAGTTTATTCGTTGTGATTTTAGATCTATAGCTTTTCAAAATCCTTTTAAGAAATGAAAATTGAAGAACAAGGATTTTAAACACACTTTAAAAAATAGCCAAAATAAAAATGCAGATCTCAAAATAATATCAGAAAAAATAAGAGTTGAGATCATAGAATATAACAGCAGAGATTGGCTATCAACGTTGAGAGAACAAGAGAGCACTGAGATCAGAATTTTGCACAAAGAATAGAGAGATTAGATTAGTGTGTTAAATGAGCTCAATGAGGGCTCTATTTATAGAGTTTCATAGGAATTTTGAAATTCAAAAAGAATAGACTTTCAGTCCGAACAGATAAGGAAATGGAGTGAAATCAGGAAGCAGATTTGTGGAAGAAAACGTCAGCTAGTAGTCGACTCCCTACAGAGGTAGTCGACTCCTAGAGTGTTTCAGTAGAAAGCATGCTTTCAGCTAGTAGCCGACTCCCTCCTATGGTAGTCGACTCCCAGAGCATTTTTCCACTGAAACTCAGCTAACAAAGTGTAATCAACTCCTGGGTGTTTGGAGGTTGACTACTAAGATATAAATTAGCTAGCAAATGCTCTCATGAGTTTAAATTGATTTTAAAAAAATTTAAAAAACATTTTGCTTCGAAATCATTTGTGTGTGTAATATTTTACTTTGGCTTTAATATAGTTCCTAAGAAACAAAAACTCACACACTTAGACTAAGACGAGTCTTCAGGAAGCCGATCAGATGATTGAAGTGAATGTGCGCTTCTCTTGAATTTGAGCTTCTTCTTCATTAAGCTTGAGTACTTGCATGAGCTTCATCATTAAGCTATACTTGTGCTTGACATGGAGCAAGCAAATTTGTCTTCGTCTTTTGAGTGTAGTTGAGCTTCTTTGGAGTAGGCGTAAAAGCTTATTGTCTGCACAACCTGCATACTTGAGTAATAGTGTAATTAGTACACTAATATCATTTGGTGTGCTCATCATCAAAAACACTTAAGGGTGGGATTCGATTTTCCATCACTCCCTATATCACAGCCTCCCAGTGACCTCCCCAAATTAGGCCTCCAACGCCCGCAGCTTACCAGTGGCTACCTCAAGATCAGCCTTCCTCTTCCCATTGTTCGCCTTGAGCATATTCGTGGCGGTATGGCACTGCAAGGACACCATTACCGCGACCGCCTGTAAGAGAAACAGAAAACATAAGTACCCAGGTACGAAAGAAGACCGACAGCGTAGATAAGAGAGAGCGACAAACCTGTATACTGTGCCAGATCATCGTGTCACAGAGGCGCTCTGGACCATCCTTAGCGAGGGATGCCCGATCCCTCGGCAACAGGCTGTTCTCTGCCAGGCGAGCTACGACGCCGGCTTCATCAAACACAGACTCCATGTTGCCCATCGGGTAGCTCGTCTTACAGAGTTCCTCCTTTGGGATGGCATGGACTTCGTCCTTAGTCGCCTTGAAGCGGGCGAGCATAGGCTCACAGCTCGAATGCCCAGGCACCCCTGCTCCCAAGGAGGACATCCATAAGGCCAGCGCTCGATCGGAACCTGGCCGGCCCTCGCCGCGGGGGGGACCCTGAGTCGCCGAGCTTCGGGGCAACACCTCTCCCTCACCAGTGCCAATGTCTACAGAGCCAACCTGCACCACCTCACAGACAGTAGTGGTAGGTACGCTCGCCGTAGGCGTCTCCATCACCCTCTTGTCGCGGTCACCCCTCTCGGCCCCAATGACAACCCCGGGACCCCTCTTCCACCCCGGTTTGCTCTCCAAGTCCTTTTTCGCCACCATTTTTCCCTTCCCATGGGCAGAAGACACATTGGCTGCCGGCTCCGAGGTCACCGACTCCCTAGCCCTCCTCATTAACTCTTCCTACGAAAGGATCATGGCCGCACCTGTAGAGAGAACACAGTTCAGGGTGAGTGTATAGGGAGAAGGTTGCCAAGATCACAATACCTTCGGGCCAGAAATTTTGGGCGAACGGATCGCCCCTAATCAAGTTCATGTGCTTTCTGATCAGCCCGGGGATCTCCTCTAAAGCCTTGGAGTTCTCTAGGTCTTGCCCCACCAGTGGCACCCCTTTGTTCACTAAGGGATTCAATGTTCCCCAGTTCGACCTCAACACCGAGTCCACCGGCATCGAGACGAAGACAAACCTATCCCTCCATTCTTTTCCCTCGATTGGCACCCAAGTATGAGAGGACGGTCCCTCCTTGCAAGAACACGGTGATACACCCCCTTCTTCCTCACCACAATGTAATGCTCGAAGAGCGATACGCTCGGACTTATCCCACTGATAGTGCAGAGGGCGACAAAGCCAACCATTGAGCGGATGGAGTCCGACGATAGTTGGGGGAGAGGAAGCTCGTGGAAGTTCAGCAAGTGAAGGAGGTGGGGGTTGATCGAAAACCGCAGGCCGAGTTCAAAGGTCATGTAGTAGACTCCCACTTTGTTGTCCCTCTGTATGCAAACCCTCTTATGAGGTTCGAGGAGGTGAACTGTGCAAGGTGGTCGAATATAGTTGGAGCGGATCTCGGGGAGATCGATGGTGTCTGTTTTACACTGGATAGTCCTGATCTCCAATGGAACCATACCCCTGACTCTATCGGAGCCCGATCCGAGCCCTCGCTCTCTCCTCCCAGGATCCCCAGAACCCCCAGCGTTTTGATTGAAAGATGAAGAACCAGAAGCCATTAACAGATCGAGAAGTTACCTAGAGAGGAAGAAGATCACCGGAGCTCCGATGAAGAGATGACCGGCGGCGGGAACCCTCGAGAGCAAAGAAGAGAAGAAGAGAAAGAGAGAAACCCTTTCAAATTCGAATGCAAAAGTTCTCAACCATTCCCCTTCTCCTTGTTTTATAATGGGCAACTACCGATCTCCACCGTCAAAGGTGCGCCACGTGGCAAGATCAGAAGCGGAGGCGTCTCCTTAACTTCTCCCCAGGGCCATACGCGGCACGTGTCGAATTCCAAGTGGCGGAGGCGCTTCAATATCCCCTTTCTACCGTATCGTCATGATGACTTCAGAGATTCAGCGATCGACTCGCATTTAATGCTATAGCTGTCATCCAATGGATCGAAGTGCGTCATCCGAGCCGATCCAGGCTTCCTGTGTCGAACTCGAATGACGGGGGCAATTGTTACGACCTCAAGATCAGTGTGGTCGATCTGGGCCCGCTGATTCAAAGCCTGAGTCTTGGCCCGCCGAATCCCCACAATGAAGCCTAGTTTGTCAAAGCACGAAGAAGCCCACCGAGGTTCAAGGAAGCTCACCAAGCAGAACGACAAGCTCGCCACCAGAATCGGAAGATTCCTCGAGCAGATCGCACACGTCTACGTTAGCCCACCCCAGAATAGCTCGCGCCCAGAAGCAGTTTGCCCCGAAGGAAGCTCGTCGGATGCCACTCACCTACAAGTTCACCCAAGGAGGAAGACGACACGCCACTTACACCACTGCCAGTTTCACTACAGACAAATTCTGACAAAAGTGCACATGGCCGCTTCGTCGCCTGACCGCCTGTCGATAGCACGCCTAGCCGTTTCATCGCCAGACGGCCTGAAAAAAAGCATCACCTGATATTTACGGCTCTAACCGCCAGACAAAAGCACGCCTGACACGTTCGGTCTTGACTCCAACGGTCGGATCCCTGACATCCTGACACCGCCTTCTCAGCAAAAGCGACCGACTCCAGCAGCCTATAAATACCCCCTCACCTCTAAGCGTGAAGGATGTGGGTTGGTTGGTTGTTGACTGAATCTGTAAGAAACTTCTAACACATCTATTCACATTCAAGGGTGAATATCCTCCATATATTCGCGCCTTCCACACTAGTCCGCCACGCAAACGCCGATCTACCTCTAAGATCATCCTTCGTGTCCGACATCTTTCCCTCAGTTATCTACTGACTTTGGCATCGAAGGGGGTGCGGGCTGAAAGCCGGCCCCGCCTTTCTAACGAGTTTCTCTTCTTGTAGGAAGCTCGCCCCATCTGCCAGCAGATGTTACGGTCACTTTTCGATTGTACATTTTTCGTGCGCGTACTTTTGTTTATACGCGTATTTATTTTTATCTCTTCTTGTATCCCAAACGTACGATGTGATATGTCATTGTGACCCTCTGAGAGAGTACTTACTAGTGGAATTATTTGTAAATGTCATTTTACGGGTCGTTCTCCCACAAAACAACTTTGTTTGACGAGGTGTCGTAACTTTACCTTCGTCGTTTGATCTTTTTATTTTTAGTTCCATTCTCCGTTACCCTAGCTCATGATCGTTCGTCTTAGTCTCGACCCTCTCGTTGACACGGTCGTCCCGGTATTTTTCTTATAATTATCGGACCCCGCTAGACCCACTTTTTCCCATAATCACTTTCTAATTCACTTAACCCTAATTAATTTGAAATTCAAATAACCTAATTAAAACTATATGCTTAATACGTATCAACATGATTTCCTAAGTTATTCGCCACCCTATATCACCCTAAGCTATATCCCCCCACTCTCACATTTTCTCTCTCCAATCAGCCTAGGTGCACCCCCACTTCCTAACCCAAATAGCAAAAAGGAAATCTCATACGTATCACCTAAAATTCAATCTAGGCTATTCACCACCCTATCTTAAACTAATCTATACCCATATATATATATATACTAGTCATTACCCGTGCCCATTGGGCACGATTTATTTAATGGCTGAGTTTTTTCCCACCACAAATTTCAAGTTCCCCCAAATTGCAAGTTTTCCCACAAAATTTCAAGTTTCCCCCCAAATTTAAGTTTTCCCCCAAAATTTAAGTTCCCCTAAAATTGTCATTGCCACCTAGGACAAACTTGCCACGTAGAACAAAGCTTTGTCCTAGTAGGATAAGATTCAAAATCTTCAAAGGACTGGAAAAAATGGTCGGAAGGGGGAGAATAAAAAGTGTGGGTGGGTGTATGGGGAGGGTCCAGGGGCAAAAATGCAAAAACCGGGGTTGTATGTGCAAAATTTCCCACCTCCTCTCTTATCCCTCAAAATCTCCTCTCTTATATTTTCTCTTATCTAATTTCCCTCTTTTATATAATATATATCCAAATTCTTTTATCCAATTTCTCATGTCCAAATTCTCTTATCCAATTTCTCTTGATAACATCCCTCTTTTATATAATAGATATCCAAATTCTCTTATCCAATTTCTCATATACAAATTCTCTTATGAAAATAACACGTGCACACGTGCAAGTGGACTGGGAAAAAACGGTCGGAAAGGGGGGGAAGAATAAAAAGTGTGTGTGTGTGTGTGTGTGTGTGTGTGTGTGGGAGGGTCCAGGGGCAAAACTGTAAAAACCGGGGTTGTATGTGCAAAATTCCACACCTCCTCTCTTATCCCTCAAAATAAAATCTCTTATCCAATTTCTCTTGTCCAATTTCTCTTATCCAATTTCTCTTGATAACAATCCTATTTTATAGAATAGATATGTATGTATGTATGTATGTATGTATATATATGTATATGTATACTCTTGTCCAATTTCTCTTGTCCAATTTCTCTTGTCCAATTTCACTTGATGACATCCCTATTTTATAGAATAGGTATCCACTTTCTCTTGTCCAATTTCTCTTGTCCAATTTCTCGTGATAACATCCCTCTTTTATATAATAGATATGTATGTATGTATGTATGTATGTATGTATATGTATATATGTATATGTATACTTTTGTCCAAATTCTCTTACCCAATTTCTCTTGTTCAATTTCTCTTGTCCAATTTCTCTTATCCAATTTCTCTCGATAACATCCCTATTTTATAGAATAGACTAGTCATTACCCGTGCCCATAGGGCACGGTTTATTTAATGGCTGAGTTTTTTCCCACCACAAATTTCAAGTTCCCCCAAATTGCAAGTTTTCCCACAAAATTTCAAGTTTCCCCCCAAATTTAAGTTTTCCCCCAAAATTTAAGTTCCCCTAAAATTGTCATTGCCACCTAGGACAAACTTGCCACGTAGAACAAAGCTTTGTCCTAGTAGGATAAGATTCAAAATCTTCAAAGGACTGGAAAAAATGGTCGGAAGGGGGGAGAATAAAAAGTGTGGGTGGGTGTATGGGGAGGGTCCAAGGGCAAAAATGCAAAAACCGGGGTTGTATGTGCAAAATTTCCCACCTCGTCTCTTATCCCTCAAAATCTCCTCTCTTATATTTTCTCTTATCTAATTTCCCTCTTTTATATAATATATATCCAAATTCTCTTATCCAATTTCTCATGTCCAAATTCTCTTATCCAATTTCTCTTGATAACATCCCTCTTTTATATAATAGATATATATCTCTCTCTCCTCCCAAAACCCTTAAGTTCACTCTATTTTAACCCTATATAGCTAATATCAAGTTTTAAAACCCCACGCAATAGGGCTTCTTTCTTCCTCACGAAACCTAGCAGCCGCCGTTTTTCGTTCGAAACCCACGCACGCGACTCGTCGTTGCTCCGACCCCTTTGCCAAACTTCGGCCTAGCCACTCATCTGGCCATCTCCCTCGACGACCACACCCTCCTCCATCTCCAAGCTGCCACAAAACCCCGCGCAAACCCTCAAAACCCCCAATAGAAACTGCTCCCCACCATGCACCTCACGGCCAGCACATCTGGGCGCCGCCGGTCGTCCTCAGGCGTTCCCCCAGGCCGCGCAGACCCGTGCTCAGGCCGCCCAGACCTTGCAACAGCTGTTCCACCGCCTACGAACTCGCCCAGTCCGCCGGAAAATGCCACAGGCTGCCAGCTTGTGCCTGCCTCTCTCGCGGCCTCCTCAGGCTGCTGCTCCTGCCACCTTGCATCCTCCCTGCCGTCACAGCCAGGCCGCCGTGCTGTTTTTTCGGCGTTGCTCGCTGTCCGTGACTTCCTGATACCGTAGAACTTACGGCTTTCCTTCTTCCTCGCGTAGCTGTTCGATGATCGTGCCCCTACCCGGCTGATCGCCATTCGTTGCCGTTAGATCGTTGCTCGCTGATTGATGCCGTATAATTAGATCGTTGATCGCTTCTATTAATTGAACCCCTGACGTCACTACCCGACGTCAGTGTAGCTCTTGCGTCGTGCTAAGGGTAAACTCTGAACCGTAGGAACCCCCACATTGCATCCTAATTAAGACTAAAAACTGTAACTTCATTGCTTCGGTAACTCACTAATCAAGATTTAATAAATGGGACTGTAGGTTGATTCTGGACTGAGCACATAGGTAGACCTTGGACTTGTGGAACGGAGATCGCAGCGTGATTGTTTTCAGGAAAGTGATAATTGCCAGTGTTTGTTTAGGCCAAGTTTTAGGCCAATTTGTGTAATAGTGTAAAAGAGACTAGGCGAAGAAATGATAGTCGCCTAGACACCTTATTTGATCTAGCTTGACAACGAAGGTGATCCGACACCCTGATATCCTATCATTTCATGCCGCATGTCACGTTTACTTTCAAATTAACTGTACGCACTTTTAACTGCTTATTGCCATGCATTTTGCCACGTCATTTCATGCATTGATTGTATTGCCATGTATGTGTAGCACACGCTACTTTAAATTGTAAGCTGCGGCGAGTAGGGTCCTGACACCTACATCCTATTGAGGCTAGGTACCTGCTTTGCGGGCACAACCCTATGCCAATAACACTTCTTGGCTCGTGATCCAGAAGATGTATGTCAGTCCATACACACGTGGGAGGGGTAGGTTAAGCGATCACTCAGCGTAGAAGTATGCCAGTGCAGCAACTTCAGCTGAAAGGCGTAAACCCTATGCACATCGTGAATACAAGTAAATCGTGAATATTGTTTAGTAGCTTTCGCTACGACGTGTCATATCATGCTCATGTATAAACTGCTGCATTCATCAAAATAACATGCCATGTCGTTTTCATTATTTTAGAACTGCTAGTTGTACTCTTTTGCTTTACATTTCCTTGCACAGAAATCTCCCTTCTCTTTTTGGAGATTTTTGCTGACATGTGCCCTTTTCTCTTTGGGTGTCACATGTCAGGTTTAGAGTCTGAATTTTTTGATGAGGACGAGCAGTACGCAGACATTGAGTTCGAGGTTTCTGCAAAGGCAGAGTTGTAGGACACGGGAGACCAGTCCTAATCTCAGCTGGAGACTTTTCTTTAGTTGATGTTTGCTTTTAGTGGTTGTTGTTAGGTTATCGGTCCATAGCACCTTATCACTCTCTGTGTTATGTTCCGGTCATGCTTAGGACCTTTTGCTTTCAGACTCTGTACTCGTTTTTATGAATATAACTCTGATATGTTTGGAATAAAATCTGTGGATGTCTCTTTTCTTTTATTATTGTTGTTTCGTTGCATTGCAAGAATCTGCTATTGGTATCATACACAGACGCTTATCAGACTGCAGCTTCACAGCTCCAAGTCTGAGCGGACCTCTTCACGTCTCGCCTTCCATACTTGGGAAGCGGGGCGTGACAGCAGACAAGCGTCCTGCGGCGACCTACATCAACTGTCGAACGACCTTCACCACGAAGCAGGCGACATACCTTGTCTAGCGGACGACCTTGAGATCTCCCTCTACAAATCGCCCTTCGACCAGAGTTAGCCTTGTTACCCCCCTTAAACTTGTAACCATCGTGCCCTTGGTTCCTCCACATGAATACAAATTCATTGTAGCGGATTTTACCCTGCAACAGTTGGCGTCATCTGTGGAAACTTAGGGTCACACCCGTGTCAAACCCCACACAGCGCAATCCCAGCCCTGACACGGGCAAACAGCCCATGGAGGTGAGCCACGTCCTCTCCGAGGGGCTTCCCTGGCAGATGTACCCCCTGAGGGGACGGCGCAGGCTATTCACGTATCGGCACGTGCTGTTCACCAAGGCTTTGACGTCTTCATGAAGATGATGAATGACTGGGGCGCAGGTGGGGCTGGGACGTCCACCATTCCCCCGGTAACCCTGAATGCGAGGCTCAGCCTTTACCCTCAGATCGGTGTAGAAGCAGCCGCCTGGCGGAGGGGGCTCAATGAAGAGATAGCGGCCCAGTAGAGACTTCTCAATGGAAAAAGGTTCGAAGCTGAAGCTGGACATGAAACCAGCCGGACTTCTCCGTATAGACCTTTTTTTTGGCACTACGCACGTGCAGAAAGCAGATGCACCGAACTAGTCTAATATTGAAAGATGGAAGCTAGATGTAGAATTCTAGTTGATGAAAACTTCACAAATATACTCATAAAATCTTATATTCCAAACGAATCTACACACGCATGTATGTGTTTGGTCGCTTCAAGGTTGAGATATCTTGGGCAAAAATCTTTGTACACCACACATCGCGATCGAATAACTTGCATATATTTGACACGCCCATTGCTAAAATAAAACACAACCGGTTGCTTGAGCGGCAACAACTCATGTCGCCAGACTATGATGCCAAATGTTTGCATCCAATTGGAGCGGAAGTGAAAAAGAATACAGATCATAATGTTTTCTTTTTTAATTTCCTTCTTCCTACGTTTGAAAAGAGTAATTGATGGAGTATACCCATCTCAACTGGGTCCAAACGTGGCCTCCGTAACAAGGATGTCTACTTTGTGCCAAGTTGACAATCGGCTGTCATTGGGGATAACTCACGGAGGAAACTTCTAAGAACAGATGATGGCGTTGGTTGAGACTAACTGGGGTCAAAACCCTTCCAAGGATAGATGAATAAATTATCGGTCGCTTGGAAATGATACTTTCGATCATTTAAGGCCTAGAAACCAAAATAGTTGCACTCCTCTGTTTTGAGCTACCGGTATGTACGCATGGGAAATTATGGAGACAACCTTCTTTCCACATAAAAGTTGTGGGTTATCTTTATTTTACATCATGTTTCCCAAGAGGAACTGACTCATAGGATGAAAGATCAATCTGGAAGTGTTGAAAGACATGGGTCAGGATGCAGGTGAATGGGAGGTGAGACAAGAAAGAAGTGATATCAACATGGTCCATCCTATCAAGGATGACACCAGCCCAGTTCACCACCATGCCAGAAAAGATGTCCGTTCAATCCTAGAAATCGGTAATGGTTGCATTTCCTTGTTTATTGAACCCATGAGTGAAAGCTAGTATTTTTTTCATAGATAATGACGTTGATGAACCATAGGTTCTTAGAATGAGTGATACATTCGACCTCAAATGGAGTTTCGCTCATGCTTGAGTGGGTATACTCTAAATATATTGTTATTTTTGTCTGTGGTTTGTGTATAGTGCTATGAACATAGTAATGGATGATGTGTGTATAGTGATAGGTTTGGTTGTATATGGTTACGTTACGCACATAGTTGTAGGTGGCTATACCATTATATAGATATAGGGGTTGGTTTTGTAGTATAATTCTTTACGAAGGTTTTACATGTTTAAATGTATATATGTTAGCTAAACTAGGTGTGTAGAATGTGCTAAGTATATAGTAGTATGAGTGGCATGTATGATAGTATATTAGCGTGTGTGGGCATGCACCCAGTACAGGTAAGTATGTGCTTAGCTATAGGTGTTTGTGACTATGGTATGTGTGGTGTGTCTTGAATATAGTTATAGAATTGTATGTGATGTGTATATATGATGAAGTATCTACGTGTATTTGAATACTATATATTTGTGTATTTATAGTAGGGGTGAATGTATACTAGATATAGCAAACATGATTTAATATTGTATGGTGTGATTACATTTGTTGATATGTTTGGTATTGAATGTACACTAGGAGACATAAGGGAGTAGTATATCCATGTTCGTTTTGTACATAGGTAGTTATCTATACGTGAAGTACTACGATTGTATTTGCTAGTGTGAAACTATTTTGATGTAGGTATCTGTACCATTATTACGTGATAAGTGAGGATAGTTATATAAGGGATGTATGTAACTATATGAATGATTGAAGTCCGAATTTGACTGCCTATAATAGGTATAAGTATAGAATGTGCATATATATACATGTTTGTAGTATTAATGTTTGACTATCTAGTGCATATATAAGCACTTGTAGTAACTATACATGGTTTGAATTATAGTGTGATATGATTGGGGTAGTTACTAGAATGGCTAGATATATTTTTTTAAGTTAGAAAATCCGAGGACGGACTTTGCTCTAAGGTGGGCAGGATGTCACGGTCGCTTTTTGATCGTGTGCTTTTCAACGCGTACTTTCTTTTTCGTATGCGTATTTTTTGTGACCTCCTCTTGTATCCCAAACGCGCGAAGTTATATATCACTGTGACCCTCAGAGAGAGTAGTTATTTGTGGAATTTTTTATGAACATTATTTTACAGCTCATTCTTTCACAAATCATCTTTGAATGAAGGGGTGTCTTAACTTTTAGACTTTGATGTTTGACCTTTTATTTTTAGTACCATTTTTCGCTAACCTAGCACGTGACCGATCGTCGTAGTCTCGGTCCTCTCGTCGACGCGGTCGTCCCGATATTTTTATTGTACTTTTCGGACACCGTTAGACTGACCTTTCACCCTAATCAACTTTAATCTATAATTAGCCCTAGACTTTTCCCTAATTCAAATCCCTAATTAAATATCTAATCCAATCCTATAGGGATCCTACGTATCATGTTAATATTCCCTAGTCTATATGCCACACTAGTGGCACTCTTCCCCTCTCACACTCTCTCTCCAATCAACCCTTAAACCCTCTCTTTTTCAACCCCACTTAGCAAACCCTCATTGTTCTAAACGTATCTCACCCTGGGGTTTTCTAAACCTAGCCGCAGCCATCATCTTCCCTTGTAACCACACCCACCTATCTCCCGAGCCCTCTTGCCCTTGCCACCGGCCATCTCCTCCACCCGAACTGCCGCAACACCTCCACGGCAGCCCCCAACTGCCGCACCTCCCCCTCTACACTGCCGAACCCCCTACCTGCCGCCGGCCCTCTCCCTTGAAGCCGCCGTTGGCCACCCTACAGCAGGCTGCAACCCCCTTCATCCCCTCTAAACTGTCACTCCCCCCTCATAAACCCCCACCTCCACCCTACAACTACCGCACCCTTCCTCCCCTAGCCGCACAGATCTGCATCCCCCTCTCCTCGAAAATCCTCCGGCCATCTCCCCCTAAACCGCTGCCACACCCCTTCTAAAACTGCCGCACCCTTTCCCAACGCAACCACCGGCCAGCCCCATCTTCCCCTAGGCCGATTGCACTCGCACGGCAGCCCCTGTCGTTCATCTTCCTCCCGCGACCATCTTCGCCGTCATGCTACTGCCTCTAGTTGTCGCCATCTTCACCGTAGTCCACCGTACCTTGCTCGCTGTCGGAATCCAACCCCTGACGTCGCTACCCAACATCAGTGTAGCTTTCGCGTCGTGTTAAGGTAACCCCGATCCGTAGGAACCCACACACCCGCCTGTTAAACAAGATAAAAATCGTAATTTTCCTTGCTTGATTAATTAACTAAATGAAGCTAATTAATATGGGACTGTAGGTTGGATGATTGGTTTGAGCACATAGGAAGTTTCTGGACCCTGTTGATCTGAGACTTGCGAACGTTATTTCAGGCAAGTGAAACTTCCACAGTTGATGTTTAGCCATGTTTAGGCTATTCTGAGATTTTGTGTAAAAGAGGCTAGGCGATGAAATGATAGTCGCCCAGACACCATGCTTGATCTAGCTTGACAACGAAGCTAGATCCGACACCCATACTTGATCTAGCTTGACAACGAAGCTAGATCTGACACCCTTGCCATGCCATGTTCATGCATATCATATGTCACGTTTAATTTTGATAAACTGTACGCATTTGTTATTTGCAATAAACTACCTTTTATACTATCACTGTTGCATATCACATGTCATTGTATGCATTTGATTGTCTTATCATGAATGTGTAGCACATGCTACAAATGAATCATGAAGCTGCGGCGAGTAGGATTCTGACTCCTATAGCTTGTAAAGAGGCAAGGTCAACCCTATGCCAAATAACACTTCTTGGCTCGTGATCCAGAAGCTGAGCGCCAGTTCAGACACACATGGAGGGGTGGGGTTAAGCGACACTCAGCGTAGAAGTGTGCTCAATCAGCAACTTCAGCTGAAAGGCGTAAACCCTGTGCACGATGTGAATGCATGTTTTTCGTGAAATCGTGGAATCGTGAAACATTGTTTAGTAGCTTTTTGCTACAATGTGACATACAATGCTAACTATCATTTTCATTTTAATTGTTGCATTCATTAAATATCATGCCATGTCATCATATTTTAAACAGCTCATTGCATTCATTACTTTTATGTTTCCTTGCACAAAAATCTCTCCTTTTTACTTTTGGAGATTTTTGCTGACATGCGCACTTTTCTCTTTGGGTGTCGCATGTTAGGTTTTGAGTCTGAGGTTATTGCTGAGGACGACCAGTTTGCTGACGTCGAGCTTGAGGCTTCTGCTGACGTTCAGTTTGAGGATACCGAAGATCTATCCTAGTCTCAGCTGGAGGCTATTTCTTAGTTGATGTTTGTTTTCCTACTTACTACTGTTAGGTTTTTCGGTGTGTAGCACCTTATCTATGTTTTAGTTTCGGCCATGCTTGGAGCCTTTCTTTTCAGACTCTTGTATTACTTTTATGACTTATCTCAGGATGTTTTGAATAAGATTGAATGTTGTTTTGAACATTGGTTATTATTGCCTGCTTTCAATTATTATTGTTGTTGTTGTTTCATTGCAATGCAAGAATCTGCAAATGGATGAACACACAGACGCTTATCAGACTGTAGCTTCACAGCTTTAAGTCTGAGCGGACCTCTTCGCGTCTCGCCTTTCCTACTTGGGAAGCGAGGTGTGACAGGTTTTTGTGATGGCCCATGCAAGTCGTTGCACCTGCGAAATATCGAAACATCGATAATAATGAAACATCCATTGACACATTCGAAAAATTCGAGTCATAAAATTGGAGCCTAATGTGAACGTTTTCCTTGTCTTAGATGGTAGGAAGACTTAGATAGACATCCAAGTTTGATAATCAGAGACCTCGAAGGCGTATTTTTGGAAGATGTTCCAGGTTTATGCTCTGGAAGAGATCGCAATCTTGATCCTCTAAGGACCCTTCCCTGAGATCTCTATTACAGTCTAGTTCATTAGAAAGACTTAGTGCTAAGTTTCTCCTAATCTTTAGTCGGCCCGGTAATTAAAACCCCTGATTTCTATCATTTTCCTAATCATTACACTTTTGAGCTAATGACCATAGAATCCCATCGTAGCAGATTCACTAAGTTATTTCCCAGTCGTATTTATGTTTTGAATATTTGATTCACTTCCTTGCTTTCGTTTCACGTGATTCCTTCATGTCGTTCATCATCAATCGTTGAATCTTCCCCATAGCCATCCTGATCCTTCGAAAAGTATTTTCAATATTATTTTTTTGAATTTCTCTCCCAGTTTAAACTCTTTGAAAACATTTAGCATGATCTTAGACTTCCTACCCTTCAGTTGACTTAAATTCATTCTTTGAATTTCGAAACTTTTTTGCCGAAATCTTTAAATTACTACCTTATAATATTTTCTAACCTATTTCTTTCATACTCATGTGAATATCTTACTCCCTTCATATAATGACTTTTCGATAATCCGATATATCATTCTTCTCTTACTATATATATACTACTCAAACTTATTTCAAACAACTCATTGTACCGACCTCTAAATATTTTTCTATGCGAAAGAAAACTCCAACTTTTCAAGTATGTCCGTTTTTATATTCTTCGTTTTTTTCCTACTCCAAAGTTCTTAGTACAAATCTAGTTCTAATTACAGAACAGTCACTTCATCTCTATACTAATTATTCTTTCGTCTAATCCCTACTTCGTATTTTACTTATATCATCTACACGCTATTCTCTTATATTTTATAAGGATATTATTATATCTTTATTTCTCTTACTTAAATATTCACAATTATATCTTTGTTTCACCTAACCAAGCTATCTCCTTATCTACGCCTCGTCTGAACCCGTTCATCTCGATCTTGTTTCGTTACGCTATTTGATTTCGGTTCCCTTACTATTGCTTAGTCATCATACTAGTACTTGTCGTTGCCTATGTCAACCTTAGTATAGTATGGTGGGCCCATTAGTATTATTGTGATGTCGTCGTGGTGCATGTTTATAGGTAGAGTGTGTGGACCCATGTGTGTGAACACATGCATACCACCCATGTATGAGTGTGCTACCCTTAGTATATTAATGATTGTCTCTGGTGTTATATATGCATACTCAGTGTTATTCATGATATATATGAAGTTGTATGAATGATAGTATTTATAAATATATGTGTGGATAGCTATACCACTTTAAGGATGTCTGTGTATATTAGAATTAGTGTTAGAATATCTACTAGTAGTGTATATAGTTTGAAGGTACTTGTAAATGCTTGAAATAGTATACTAGTAAAGTCATGTGCATGTTAGGTGTAATGATAATAGGTGTACTTATAGTTAAGTGTGCAGGCCTATTATATGATCTATATGTTAGCACGTATGAGCGTGTGCTCATACGTAGATATGTATATGCTTAGTCATAGGTAGATATATACATACTATATGAATATATGTGATATATGTATGGTAATATGGTTATAATTTTGTATAGTACTGCTTGCCTTTACGGGAGATTGTGTGTGTACGTGTATACCATTAGGTATACACGATTATTGTATGTCGTAACTATGTATGAATAGGTATATTTAGTAGTATACTAATTATATGTAAATTGCTATGGTGTGAATATATTATATGTATGTCTATGTTTTGTGTAGATATTTGGTAAGCATATAAGAATGTAGGTATGGTATGCACGCAATGAGTATGCGTGTAGTAATATGTATGTGACTATACGATGTATACATGTATAGGATGGTGTATTATGATTGTATACGTGTACTGATATTTGTAATATTATTATAGTATGTAAAGTGATTGCATTATGGGTGTGTTACTTGACTAAATATAAAGTGTGATTGATATTATTGTGTGTATATGATAGCATGTGTTTTTACCTGTATAGTGTAACGAGTAATATGATTACGTTGGTATATATATAAGAGTGGTGTGTTTGTATAGGTTAAATATCGTGTTATGAATATAAAGTATTCTTATTCTTATATGGGTCTTTGAGTCTCACTCATGCTTGAGTGGGTATACTCTAAATATATTGTTATATTTGTCTGTGGTTTGTGTATAGTACTATGAATATAATAATGGATGATGTGTATATAGTGATAGATTTGGTTGTACATGGTTACGTTACGCACATAGTTGTGGGTGGATATACCATTATATAGATATAGGTGTTGGTTTTGTAGTATATTTCTTTACGAAGGTTTTACATGTTTAAATGTATATATGCTAGCTAAACTAGCTGTGTAGAATATGCTAACTATATAGCGGTATGAGTGGCATGTATGAATAGTATATTAGCGTGTGTGGGCGTGCATCATGCACGGGTAAGTATGTGATTAGCTATAGGTGTTTGCGACTATGGTATGTGTGTTGTGTCTTGAATATATTTATAGGATTGTATGTGATGTGTATATATGATGAAGTATCTGTGTGTATTTGAATAATATATATTTGTGTATTTATAGTATGGGTGAATGAATATTAGATATAGCAAACATGATATAATATTGTATGGTGTGATTACATGTGTTGATATGTTTGGTATTGAATGACACTAGGAGACATAAGGGAGTAGTATATTCATGTTTGTTTTGTACATAAGTAGTTATCTATACGTGAATTACTACGATTGTATTTGCTAGTGTGAAACTATTTTTATGTAGGTATCTGTACCATGGTTACGTGATAAGTGAGTGATACTTATATAAGGGATGTACGTGACTATATGAATGATTTAAGTACTTGTATGAATTTGATTGTCTATGATAGGTATAAGTATAGAATGTGCAAATGTATACATGTTTGCAGTATTAATGTTTGACCACCTAGTGCATATATAAGCACTTGTAGTAACTATACATGGATTGAATTATAGTGTGAAATGATTGGGGTAGTTACTGGAATGGCTAGATATATTTTTTTAGTTAGAAAGTCTGAGGACGGACTTTGCTCTAAGGTGGGTAGGATGTCACGGTCGCTTTTCGATCGTGTGATTTTCAGTGCGTACTTTATTTTTCGTACGCGTAATTTTTGTGACATCCTCTTGTATCACAAACGCACGAAGTTATATATCGTTGTGACCCTCAGAGAGAGTAGTTACTTGTGAATTTTTTTTATGAACGTCATTTCACGGCTCATTCTTCCACAAATCAGCTTTGAATGAAGGGGGGTCTTAACTTTTAGACTTCGACATTTGACCTTTTATTTTTAGTACCGTTTTCTGTTAACCTAGCATGTGACCGATCATCGTAGTCTCAATCCTTTCATCGACACGGTCGTCCAGATATTTTTATTGTATTTTTCAAACACCATTATACTGACCTTTCACCCTAATCATCTTTAATCTATAATTAGCCCTAGACTTTTCCCTAATTCAAATCCCTAATTAAATATCTAATCCAATCCTATAGGGATCCTACGTATCATGTTAATATTCCCTAGTCTATATGCCACACTAGTGGCACTCTCCCCCTCACACACTCTCTCTCCAATCAACCCTTAAACCCACTCTTTTTTAACCCCACTTAGCAAACCCTCATTCTTTTAAATGTATCTCACCCTAGGGTTTTCTAAACCTAGCAGCAGCTGTCATCTTCCCTTGGAAACGCACCCACCTAGCACCCGAGCCCTCTTGCCCTTGCCGCCGGCCATCTCCTCCCCCCGAACTATCGCAACACCTCCACGGCAGCCCGCAACTGTCGCACCTCCCCCTCTACACTGCAGAACCCCTACCTGCCGCCGGCCCTCTCCTATGAAGCCGACGTCAGCCACCCTACAGCAGGCCGCAACCCCCTTCATACCCTCTAAACTACTGATTCCCCCCTCAGAAACCCGACGGCCTCCACCCTGCAACTGCCGCACCCTTCCTCCCCTAGCCGCACAGATCTGCATCCCCCTCTCCTCGACAACCCTCCGACCATCTCCCCCTAAACCGCTGTCGCACCCCCTCTAAAACTGACGTACCCTCACCCAATGCAACCGTTAGCCAGCCCCATCTTCCCCTAGGCCAACTGCACTCGCACGACAGCCCCCTGCCATCCATCTTCCTCCCGCGACCATCTTCGCCGTCATGTTACTGCCTCTAGTAATCATCGTCTTCGCCGTAGTCCACCGTACCTTGCTCGCTGCCAAAATCCAACCCCTGACGTCGCTACCTGACGTCAGTGTAGCTTTCCCGTCGTGTTAAGGTAACCCCCGATCCGTAGGAATCCACACACCCGCCTGTTTAACAAGATAAAAATCGTAAATTTCCTTGCTCGTTTAAATAATTAAACGAAGCTTTTTAATATGGGACTGTAGGTTGGATGATTGGTTTGAGCACATAGGAAGTTTCTGGACCCCGTTGATCTGAGACTTGCGGACGTTATTTCAGGCAAGTAAAACTTGCACAGTTGATGTTAAGCCATGTTTAGGCTATTCTGAGATTTTGTGTAAAAGAGGCTAGGCGATGAAATGATAGTCGCCCAGACACCATGATTGATCTAGCTTGACAATGAAGCTAGATTCGACACACATACTTGATCTAGCTTGACAACGAAGCTAGATCCGACACCCTTGCCATGCCATGTTCATGCATATCATATGTCAAGTTTAATTTTGATAAACTATACGCATTCGTTATTTGCAATAAACTGTCTTTTATACTATCATTGTTGCATATCACATATCATTTCATGCATTTGATTGTATTGTCATGAATGTGTAGCACACGCTACAAATGAATCATGAAGCTGCGGTGAGTAGGATTCTGACTCCTATAGCATATAAAGAGGCTAGGTCAACCATATGTCAAATAACACTTCGTGGCTCGTGATCCAGAAGCTGAACGCCAGTTCAGACACACATGGAGGGGTAGGGTTAAGTGATCACTCAGCGTAGAAGTGTGTCCGATCAGCAACTTCAGCTAAAAGGCGTAACCTTGTGCACGACGTGAATGCATGTTTTTCGTGAAATCATGGAATCATGAAATATTGTTTTGTAGCTTTTTGCTATGACGTGACATGCAATGATAACTACCATGTTAATTTTAATTGTTGCATTCATTAAATATCATGTAATGTCATCATATTTTAAACTACGCATTGCATTCATTACTTTTATGTTTCCTTGCACAAAAATCTCTCCTTTTTACTTTTGGAGATTTTTGCTGATATGCGCACTTTTCTCTTTGGGTGTCGCAAGTTAGGTTTTGAGTCTAAGGTTGTTGCTGAGGACAACCAGTTTGCTGACGTCGAGCTTAAAGCTTCTGCCGATGTTCAGTTTGAGGATATCAGAGATCTATCCTAGTCTCAGCTGGAGGCTATTTCTTAGTTGCTGTTTGTTTTCCTAGTTACTGCTGTTAGGTTTTTCGGTGCGTAGTATCTTATTTATGTTTTAGTTTCGGCTATGCTTGGGGCATTTCTTTTCAGACTCTTGTATTAATTTTATGACTTATCTCAGGATGTTTTGAATAAGATTGAATGTTGGTTTGAATGTTGGTTATTATTGCCTGCTTTCAATTATTATAGTTGTTGTTGTTTCATTGCAATGCAAGAATCTGTGAATGGATGAACACATAGATGCTTATCAGACTGTAGCTTCACAGCTTCAAGTCTGACCGGAGCTCTTCGCATCTCGCCTTCCCTACATGGGAAGCGGGGCGTGACATTAGGTAAGTCCAATTGAAATCACCTATGAAATCATAGAAACCACATTCTCTCCTCATAAAAAACCTGGTTTCTCGTAATTTTACCTCTTCTTTTCTTATAACTCTCTAAAAATTTATGCAATTAACAAAAATCAATAACTGTTGCAATTCCTTATTTATTGAACTCGTGAGTGGACTCTAGTAATTTTCTTATAGAAATAATATTTATGCATGACTATTTTCTTAAAATGATACTTTCGATCATTTGAAGCCTAAATTACCTTACTTCATTCGTTAGTATAAGATAAGGTAGCAAGAAATTGAAAACACTTACATTCACCTATTTTGAGCAACTGTTAGTTAATTTCAATTGAAATCGCTTGAAAAATCATGGAAATATTGAAATCTTGGGTTATCTTTATTTTGCCTCTTATTTCTCTATAACCCCATTGAAATCTCTTCGAGTCTCAGAAATTGCATACCTTATTTATTTAACCCGTGATAGACTCTAGTATTTTTTTCAATCGAAAATGATGTTGATGAACTATCGATCGATTGGAAATCATACTTTTGATCATTTGAGGCCTAAATTGCCTCACTTCAATCTTTACTATAATTTGAGGCATCCAGAAATCAATAACATTTGCACCCTTATTTTGAGCGACCGTTAGTTAATTCCAATTGAAATGTCATGGGAAATCATGAAAATTACTTTCTCTCTACATTGAAACCATGGTTTCTCTTTGTTTTGCCACTTATTTTCCAATAAATCCCTCAAAATTTGTTCGAGTCGCATTAATTGGTAACAATTGCATTTTGCTTTTTATTAAACACGTGTATGGACTCTAATATTTCCCCTTAGAAACCATAGTTTCTTTTCATTTTGCTTTCTATTTCCTTACAACTCCCTTGAAAACTGTTTGAGTTACAAAAATCAGAAATAACTACGTCCTTCATACATGGATGGATGGTGGAGATCAATGAGAAGAGATGCATCTTTAAGGCCCGACAAAAGCCCACAAAATAGTTGCCCTTCATATGTGTCCAAGAGATTTCATGTTGGGATTTCCTTCTATTACAATCCAAAACAACCAGCCTGGCTTAGATAGAAATTATTATGAGTGTTGTTAGTTGCACTCCAAACTCTTATGATTGCACCGCAACTGTTACTTTTTTACCCTGGACCGCAAACTCCAGTCTCAGATCCCACCCCACTTCCATTGCTTAAAGGAGCAAACTTTACACGCACAGAGCCCAAAATTCTAGCTCAAAATGGAGGTAAATTTTGGATTTTTTTCCTTGTACTGGAGATTTTGCAACTAAAAAAGTTTACTTACATCTATTTCTTCGTGAACAGTGATGTCAACGCTAGAAAGAAGAAAAAAATTAGTAGATATTTTTAGAGAGGAGATCTACTCGAGAACCCCAGTAAAGAATGAAATTTCCAAAACATAGAAAACTGGTAGGGACCCAGGGGTTGAACCGAACTCAAAAATGAAAATTTTGGGGCTTTTTTTACACGAACTACTACAAATTTCAGCTTTTTTCTCAACAGCACTGACTAGAGAGAAGGCATGCACATGATTTTTACAGGCATGATCTTGTTGACGAATTGAGCACAAATCAACATAACCCTAAACCATAGACTCCAAAAATCAACATTAACCTAAAAGGGTAAAAAGGTCAAAATTTCTGGCGAAGAAAAAAATCAAAAGACAATTTGAAAAGTGTTATGAATGGGGGAGACCTTTGGTCTCCACCCACTATCATCCACCATTAAACCCACTCTTAGTGGGTGTGCCTACGGTTCCAAGGGACTGGTAACTCTCATGATATAATATAAATATGGCTATGGTGAAGACCATATGTCTACTTCCTTCATACTATTCTAACACGTTATCAGCACCGCTCTTAAGCTGAGCCGAATCCCTGCCGACAAATGAATTGGTGCCGATGGACGAATCGATGTCGACGGGCGATTTGCGAGGACGCGGATAGGGATTCCTTCTCCGAATGTCGCCAGATCTGGTGGGTAGGATCTAGAGGTAAATTCTAAGAGGAACCGACTCATAGGATGAAAGATCGATCTGGAAGTGTCGAAAGACATGGGTCAGGATGCAGCTGAATGGGAGGTGAGACAAGAAAGGAGTGATCTCAACATGGTCCATCCTATCAAGGATGACACCAACCCAGTTCACCTCCATACCAGAAAAGATGTCCGTTCAATCCTAGAAACCAGTAATGGTTGTGTTTCCTTGTTTATTGAACCCATGAGTGAACACTAGTATTTTGTTCATAGATAATGAAGTTGATGAACCATAGGTCCTTAGACATGATACATTCAACCATTTGAGGCATAGATTGCATCACATCATCCTTTAGTGTATGCTGTGGTAGCCAAAAACCAAAAACACTTGTACTCTCTTATAGGAAATCATGGAAACAATCTTTTCTATACAGAAGCCATGGTTTCTATTCATTTTGCCTCCCATTTGCCTACAACTGCCTCGAGAATCGTTCGAGTCACAAAAATCAGTAAAAGTTACAATTTCTTGGTCACTGAACCCATAAGAGGACTCTAGAAAATGATACTTATTGTTCACTTAGAAATGATACTTTCAATCATTTGAGGCCTATATTGCCCGACTTTATCTTTTAATGTAAGTTGGGTTAGCCAGAAATCGAAACACTATCACTCTCTATTTTTAAGCAACTGTTAAGATAATTCCAACTGAAATCATATGAGAAATCATGGACAATGTTGTCTCTCCACATAACAATCATGGTTTCTCTTCATTTTGCCTCATATTTCCCTATTACTCCCTCGAAATACGTTTGAATCCCAAAAATCTGTAATGGTTGCAATTTCTTATTTATTGAACTCACGGGTTGACTCTAGTTTTTTCCCATAGAACATGATGTAGACACAATATAGGTCAATTAGAAACAACACTTTCAATCATCTAAGACCTAGAGTGCCCCCACTTCATCCTTTGGTGTAGCCGGGCAGCCAGAAACTGAAAACACATGCACTCCCCTATTTTAAGCAATTGTTAAGTAATTACAATTAAAATCTCATGGTAAATCATGGAAACAACATTCTCTTCACATATAAACTATATTTTCTCTTCATTTTGCATCATATTTCTCTATAAATTTATTGAAATCCGTTTCAAGTTACATAATTTGGTAAAGGCTGCAATTCCTTGTTATTGAACCTGTAAGTGGATTCAATTAGTTTTCCAATAGAAAATGATGTTAACGTACTATCAGTTGCTTATAAACTTTTCGAGTATTTGAGGCCTAGATTGCCTCACTTCATCCTTTAGTGTAAGCAATGGGTAGAAACCGAAAATACTGTACTCCCCTACTTAGAGCAACCGTTAGGTGATTTCAATTGAAATCACCTAAAAAATCCTGGAAACTACCTTCTCTGCATATATAAACAATAGTTTATCTTTATTTTATCTCCTATTTCCCTACAACTCCATCAAAATTTGTTTGAGTCCTAGAAATTGGCAATGGAGATACTTCCTTTTTATTGAACATGTCACGCGCTGCTTCCCAATTATGGAAGGCGAGACGTGAGAAGGTCCGCTCAGACTTGGAGCTGTGAAGCTACAGTCTGATAAGCATCTGGTAGTTTAATCCATTATCAGGTTCTTTGCATTACGACGAAACAACAACAATAATAATGAGGGATATACAAATGAAATTATCCAACAGTCAACATCCACAGATTTTATTCCAAACATTATAGAGATATAGTCATAGAAAGAGTACAGAGTCTGAAAGCAAAAGGCCTAAGCATGGCCGAAACTACAACGAGAAATGGTGCTATGCACCGAACAACCTAACAACAACTACTAAGAAAGTAAACAACAACTAAAAGAAAGTCACCAGCTGAGACTAAGGGTAGAACTCTGGGTCTTCGAACTGGACGTCAGCAAACCGTGTCCTTGGCAACTAAATCAGGCTCAATACCTGACATGTGACACCCAAAGAGAAAAGGGCGCATGTCAGCAAAAATCTCCAAAGAGGGAAAAAGTAGACTTTTGTGCAGAGTACAAATAGAAGTTCTAAAATAATGGAGATGACGTGACATGTTATTTAATGAATGCAGCAGTTTAAATATGAGCATGAATGTAGCAGGCACGACACGTTGTAGCAAAAAGCTACAAAACAGGATATCACGATTTCACGATAAAAACATGCATTCACATTATGCACAGAGTTTACGCCTTACATCAGAAGTTACTGATCGGGCATACTTCTATACTGAGTGGTCGCTTAACTCTACCACATCCACAAAGTTTACGCCTTACAGCTGAAGTGGCTGTAGGGGCACACTTCTACGCTGAGTTGTCGCTTAACTCTACCCCTCCATATGTATATCTTCTGGATCATAAGCCAGTAAGTGTTTTTCATTTGGCATAGGGGTGCACCTAGCCTCAATCAATATGTAGGAATCAAGATCCTACTCGCCGCAGCTTACAATTTTAAAGTAGCGTGTGCTACGCATATATAGCAATACAATCAATGCATGAAATGACATGACAAAATGCATGAACATGGAAATAAGCAGATAAAAATACGTACAGTTAATTTGAAAGTAAAGGTGACATGCGGCATGAAATGATAGCATGGTAAAGGTGTCGGATCTAGCTTTGTTGTCAAGCTAGATCTAGTAAGGACGTCTAGGCGACTATCATTTCACCACCTAGTCTCTTTTACACAATTTCACAAACTGGCCTAAAACATGGCCTAAACAGATACTGGCAAGTTTCACTTTCCTAAAGACAATCACGTGGCGATCCAGTTCAATCAAGTCCAAGAATACTTATGTGTTCAGATCGCGATCCAGTCTACAGTCCCAGTTTTTAGATCTTGATTAGTGAATTATACAAAGCAGTAAAGTTACAGTTTTTAATCTTAATTAGCATGCGATGTGGGGGTTCCTACGGTTCAGAGATTACCCTTAGCATGACGCGAGAGCTACACTAACGTCGGGTTGCGACGTCAGGGGTTGGACTCCGGTAGCGCGAACGGTACGACGGACAGCGGCGACGAATGACGATCAACCGGGTAGAGGTACGATCACCAGACAGCGACGCAAAGGGAAAGGACAGTGGTACAACATACTATGGCATCGGAAAGGCACGGACAGTGGCATAGGAAGCACAGGAGATGGCGGACAGATTTGTCCGTGGGTTCGGGTAGCGTAGATCTGAAGTTACGTGCGAATCTAAAGTTTGCACACGCATGGGAAGAGCTCTGGGGTTGCAGAGGCTAGGGAAGGACTTGCACGGATAGAGGGAGACCTGAGGGGGTGTACAGTAGCAGTGGGGTGGCCGGTGGTGACAGGAACAGCCCAGGCTGCAACTTTTGATGGAGGAGGACAGATTTGGTGTTTTCGGCGTGTGCGCGCTGTTTGCGGGAGGAGGAGGAAGAGTTGTCGCGAGGGAAGCTAGAAGGTGATAGGAGACGTCGAGGGGAGTTCAGCGGCGGTGGGGGACGGCCGACGGCGGCCTGGAATGGGCTGGCCGAAATTTCTAAGGGAGGAGTGTTTGACAGTTTTTCAATGGAGTTTTGGGGTGTTTGCACAGGTTTTAAAACGAGTAGGAGATGGTGGTTGATGAGGGGAAGGTTGCCAGAGGTGGAGGGAGTCGAGGGGGTGCTAGGTCGGAGGTTGAGTGGCCGACGGTGGGCTAGAGATGGCCGGCCAAAATTTTGAAGAGAGGTGCGCCGACAGTTTTCGTGGGGGGAAAAGCCTAGGTTACGTTTGCTTATGAAGATGAAAGTTGCTATTTAGGGTTAGGGTTTTGGGATTTTAAGTATTATAAGAGGAGAGAGGGAGAGATAGAGGGGGTTTATATTAGTTAAAATAGTGGGTTGAATAGCCCAATTAGGTGAGTATAAGAAACTTGTTTTGATAAACCGTTTTGAAAGGGGGTACGTTTAGGTGATTGGAGAGATAGGTTGGGAGAGGGTGGGGGTAGACTTAGGTTAAAATGGGATGGCAAATAGCAATGAAATATTTTCATGAAACATATTAGGCCTAGTTTAATTAGGTTAGTTAATTAATCAAGTTAATTAAGCTAGGTGTATTAGAAGGGGATTAGTGGAAAAAGTGGGTCTAACGATGTCCGATAATTATAAGAAAAATACCGGGACGACCGTGTTGACGAGAATATCGAGACTAAGAAGAACGATTACGGGCCAGGGCGATGGAAAATGGAACTAAAAATAAAGAGGTCTAACGACGAAGGTGGAAGCTACGACACCTCTTCGAACAAATTTATTTTGTGGGAGAACGACCCATGAAATGACGTTCAAAAATAATTCCACAAATAAGTGCTCTTCCAGAGGGTCACAATGGCATATCACATCGTACGGTTCGGATACAAGAAGAGGTCGAAATAAATACGCGTACGAACAAAAGTACGCGCACGAAAGATGTACGATCGAAAAGCGACCGTGACAGAACCCATGAATGGACTCTGGATTTTTCCTTGTAGAAAATGATGTTAACAATTATCAGTCACTTAGAAATTATACTTTCAATCATTTGAGGCCTAGATTGCCTCACTTCATTCTTTAGGGTAAGGCAGACATAAATTGAAAACACTTGCACTCCCCTATTTTGAGTAGCATTAGATAATTCCAATTGAAATCTCATGAGAAATTGTGGAAACAACCTTCTCTCTACATAGAAACCATGGTTTCTCTTTATTTTTCCTTCTATTTTCCAATAAAGCTCTCAAAATCAGTTTGAGCACCAGGAATCAGTAAAAGTTGTAATTCCTTGTTTATTGAACCCGTCAGTGAACTCTAACAATTTTCCCAAAGAAAATGATGTTGACACAATATCAGTTGATTAGAAATGGTACTTTCATCATTTGAAGCATGTATTGCTAAACTTCTTCCTTTAGTGTATGCTAGGGCAGCTCGAACTTGAAAACACTTGGACTCCTCTATTTTATCCAACCGTGTTTAATTCCAGTTGAAATCTTAAGGGAAATCATGGAAACTACCTTCTTTTTACTTTGAAACATGGTCTCTCTTCATTGTATTTCATGTATCCCTACAACTCCCACGAAATTTGTTTTAGTCCCAGGAATCGATAACAGTTGTACTTCGTTGTTTACTGAAACAATGAGCAGACTCAATTAGTTTTCACATAGAAATGATGTTGACACACTATCGGTATCTTAGAAATATTACTTTCATTCGTTTGACGCCTAGATTGCCTCACTTCATCCTTTAAAGTAAGCTTGGGTAGCAAAAAATAAAAAAACTAGCACTCCCATATTTTAAGCAATCGTTCGGTAAGTCCAATTGAAATCACCTATGAAATCATAAAAACCACATTCTATCCACATAAAAAACTTGGTTTCTTGTAATTTTACCTCTTCTTTTCTTATAATTCTCTAAAAATCTATGCAAGTAACAAAAATCGGTAACGGTTGCAATTCCTTATTTATTGAACTCGTGAGTGGACTCTATTAATTTTCTTATAGAAATAATATTTATGCATGACTATTTTCTTAAAATGATATTATCGATCATTTGAAGCCTAAATTACCTCACTTCATCCGTTAGTATAAGATAAGGTAGCAAGAAATTGAAAACACTTACATTCACCTATTTTGAGCAACTGTTAGTTAATTTCAATTGAAATCGCTTGAAAAATCATGGAAATATTGAAATCTTGGGTTATCTTTATTTTGCCTCTTATTTCGTTATAACCCCCTTGAAATCTCTTCGAGTCTTAAAAATTGCATTACCTTATTTATTTAACCTGTGATGGACTCTAGTATTTTTTTCAATAGAAAATGATGTTGATGAACTATCGATCGATTTGAAATGATACTTTTGTTCATTTGAGGCTAAATTGACTCACTTCAATCTTTATTATAATCTGAGGCATCCAGAAATCGATAACATTTGCACTCCCTTATTTTGAGCAACCGTTAGTTAATCCCAATTGAAATGTCATGGGAAATCATGAAAATTACTTTCTCTCTACATTGAAACCATGGTTTCTCTTTGTTTTGCCACTTATTTTCCTATAAATCCCACAAAATTTGTTCGAGTATCATAAATTGGTAACAATTGCATTTTGCTTTTTATTAAACACGTGTATGGACTCTAGTATTTCCCCTTAGAAATGATGTCGACAAACTATTGGTTGCTTATCAATAATACTTTCAATCATTTGAGGCACAGATTGCCTCACCTAATCTTTTAGTATAAACTTAGGTAGCGAGAAACCAAAGACAATTGCATTCCCTTAAGTAGCGAGAAACCAAAGACAATTGCATTCCGCTATTTTAAGCAACAGTTATGTAATTTCAATTGAAATCTCATGGGAAATCATGAAAACAATATTCTCTCCTCATAGAAACCATAGTTTCTTTTCATTTTGCTTTCAATTTCCTTACAACTCCCTCGAAATCTGTTTGAATCATAGAAATCAGAAATAACCATGTCCTTCATATATGGATGGATGGTGGAGATTAATGAGAAGGGATGCATCTTTAGGGCCCCACAAAAGCCCATAAAATAGTTGCCCTTCATATGTGTCCAAGCGATTTCATGTCGGGATTTCCTTCTATTACAATCCAAAACAACTAGCCTGGCTTAGATAGAAATTATTATGAGTGTTGTTAGTTGCACTGCGAACCCTTATGATTTCACCACACTTTTATTCACAAGTTTGCAATTACGAATGCTCTTATGACTGCACAGCAACTGTTACTTTTTTACCCCAGACCGCAAACTCCAGTCTCAGATCCCACTTCCATTGCTCAAATTACACGCACAGAGCCCAAAATTCTAGCTCAAAAATGGAGGTAAATTTTGGATTTTTTTCTTTGTACTGGAGATTTTGCAACTAAAAAGTTTAATTACATCTATTTCTTTGTGAACAGGGATGTCAACGCTAGAAAGAAGTAAAAATTAGCAGATACTTTTAGAGAGAAGATCTACTCGAGAACCCCAGAAAAGAACGAAATCTCCAAAATATAGAAAACTAGAAGCGGCCCAGGAGTTGAACCAAACTCAAAAATGAAAATTTTGGGGCTTTTTTTACACGAACTACTTCAAATTTCAGCTTTTTTCTCAACAGCGCTGACAACAGAGAAGGCACGCACATGATTTTTACACGTAAGATCTAGTTGACGAATTGAGCAAAAATCAACATAACCCTAAACCATAGACTCCAAAAACCAACGTTAACCTAAAAGGGTAAAAAGGTCAAAATTTCCGGTGAAGAAAAAAAATCAAAAGACAATTTGAAAAGGTAAGAGTGGTGAAATAAGAACTGTGGTGTATTAATAAACATGTGTGGTGCAATTAACAACACTCAATTATTATAGCGCCACTCAAAGTTAATTTACTCAAGTACCCTTTCGTACACTATAAAAAGGGCACATTTATGAATGAGGGAGGCCTTTGGTCTCCACCCACTAACATCCACCATTACACCCCTATTAGTGGGTGTCCCTTGAATTCCATTACAATATAACTCCTATATGAATTATATTTATATGGCTATGGTTGAGACCATGATGACATTATATGGTTCTAACTAGAGTAACATTCCACGACGGATAATGTCGACTATTCTAGTGTCGAAACACACTATAGTTAGGTTCGACACAAAAATAGATTCAGATAACTGATTGTTGAGTATTCACTAAAAAGTATCTTCAACCTTTAATGTATCATCTCTCCTTGCACTTATATCACCAAAAAGTATCTTCAAGTTCTCTGGAGCATCCTCTTGTTAAGCATATGTACCAAAAAGTATATCAAATCCTCTATAACTCTAACCCTACAAACAAACAAAGTAAATGAAAATAAGTTAAAGAACACACATGTTATTATAAGAGTTCTAGTAACATGTCAAAAAACAGTAAATATGGAATATACATATTAAATATGTACCTAGCGGTGGAGTTCTAGTAACATGTCACGAAGTTGTTGCATTTGTAGATCCCTTACTAAATCTCGTTTTCGATTCTCCTCTATAATTTGTTCCTTCTGTTCCCCCTCTCACTGGATTGTATATAAGGTCTTTGCTATCACACTGTAGCATCATCTATAGCACAAGCAATCATAATTCCAGATGCCACATTATTGGAGCGTGAATGCAAATGGATGAACATATCTCCATCTGATGGTGCCACACCATTTGTCTTAGTCTATTCACAAAAAAAATAATAATTATTTCCATATGAAATGAAGTTAGAAATAAATGTAGTATATGCTTAATTAGATACCAGATCGTAGCGGTAGCAAGCTGCACTTTTAGTCCCTCCAATGTTTTTGATTTCTTGTTTACTTCGATTTATGGCATTTTTTCAGATATAACATACACAATTCCAAAATATATATACAATAGTAAGCTACCTACCTCAACATGCAATTTTGGAAAAAAAATGTTGATTTCTCTATCTATCTACCTCTATTGCTTTTAAGTGTTGGTATCATCTATATCTACCTCTATTGCTTTCACAAATATATTGTATACCTGCATCTCGGGAGTAGCCCAAACTTGCATTAGAGCAACCCATTCATCCATCACACAATCTGGAGGTTTATTTCTTTTACGATCATCGTCAATGTTGTAGCATTTATAATGCTGGCACTTCCATCTTGCTTTTGTTTTCCTAAACTTTTCACCCATATGTGTGTGAATAACAACTTCCTTCATATTCTCTTCAATTTCCAATCGATCCTATAAAAGGTTCAAAGCAAATAATAAGTAAGTATATTGATATAGCAAATGTAAAAGGAAAATAAGAAATATATCAAACCTGGTTCATGTGTTTACCTTAATTGATCCCAAATCCAGTCCTTAATAAAGTCATCCACCAAATCCCAGTTCTTTTTAGACAAAGGAACCCTACCTGGTGACGTGCGTTTATATTTCATATATTCACGCACGTTTTCTTTTGTGTTTCTCCGTATTTTCCGCCGTCTTTTATTCGTTTTCTCGTATTTTCCTCGTTTTCTTTCACTTTTCTTTGTTTCTCCATGATTGCAGGAGATTGACCACGTAGGGGACGTTTAACGATGATATCCCAAGTCCCCGGAGCAACGGGAGAAGTCACGCGTGATCCAGGGGGTCAAACGTCAAAGAATTCATCTTTCAGCCCCTCACCCGGTCGGTTGGTCATCTCCAACCGATCGGGTGATGCACGCGTGCACCACCCGGTCTCTGCCGCAGCTCATAAAGAAGTCACCCGACCGGTTCGCAGACCGGTTCTGCGGGCGGCTGTTCTCTGTTTTTTCGAGCAGAATTCCAACCGATCGGGTGACTCTCACCCGATCGGTTCATCTGTAGCTGATGTTGAAGAGCTGAAGACACGGGCGTCCAACCGATCGCTTCACCCGACGGCTCCAAGATCCAACCGGTCACTCAAGAACTCACCCGACCGGTTCATCTGACCGGGTGAAGCGCCGCCGTTTTCTGTTTACTATTTGTAACAGATCACCCGATCGGTTGACTTGTCAACCGATCGGGTGACGCTTTTCCTGCGGGTTTGGACCCGAACCACTAGGGTTTCGAAGTGGGGCTATAAATACTCGAAGTTGGCCGACTGAAGGGAGATCTCTTCTCAGTTTTTTAGGGCTTTTGCCCCCCTTCTCTTGGGAGTTCTAGGTTAGTTTTAGATTAGGTATTTTGTCCAATAAGTCTTGTATGGGATCAACGATTCACTCAAGATAAGTATTTCTTTCTCTTGTTCTCCATTTTTGTGTTGTATTTCTTTTGCTTCATGATGAATGTTTGTGTGTGTTTTGTGTTGTTTGTTTATATGTCTTTCATCATGGAGTAGTATTGATGAACCCTAATACGGGTTAGGGTAGGATTGTTGCTTGGGAATTTACATTAGACTTGGTTGCATGGCACGTGTTCGATGAAATGTGTCAATGGGGATTTCTAGCAATCTGGGTCCAATTCGTACGGCAACACACTAGATGTGTTGGGGATTGGGGTCCGGTGCTTGTCCTGTCAAGATCCGCTTCGATGTATTGCTAGAAATCACATTTGACCTATTTGGCCATTAGGGTTACGCGGGGGTGTTTCATTGTCATCGGCGGGAAAAAGACCGCCTTTGACCGTCGGGCCAAGGGGGAATAAACTTGGCGGTTGACTCCCTAGCCATAGCTCACGCCCCCAGCGTAGACATCGAGTCCTCGCGCGCGGGAGCGGCTTGGACGAAGTGTTGGGAGATATCATTGTGGCCTTAATGCTCCCGGTTGCGGAAGGTGTTTATGGACACGGGAGTGCCCACCGTCCGGAACCGGGTAGGCCTAGCGTGCTTGGCACCGACCGGAATATCGGGCCATGGACGCTAGGTACCACCTTTTGGGGCAATGTCTCACCCTGGATCAAGTCAAATGCCAAGTGTCATGAGTGCTCTAGCCCGTGTTAGCGGGGATTCATTTCGTGTCTTTTTCATTTCTTTCTTTTATTTCTACACTTCCACCCATATCATCCGCGTAGCTAGCACGCGACCTAGGCGAGGCTAGTAGCCACTCAAGCCATCCACCTCCCTGTGTTCGATATACCCGCACCCTACACTAACCGTGCACTTGCGGTAAAACGACACCGCGCCCATACCGTAAACGGGGCGCCGGTCAAGTTTTTGGCGCCGTTGCCGGGGAGGCGTTCGGTTTGATATTAGCTTAGCTTGGGTTCGTTAGTCTACGCATAAAAACACAAAAATTTCTTTTTCTTTTTTTATAAAAAAAATATATTCAATAACCAAGAAATTTTTCCCCCACTGTTATATTATCTTTTTGTTATTTTCTTGTGCTATTGACGCTCCTCTCTAGTTTTCTTATTTTTGTTGTCCAGGTATCTTTGGTGTAACCATGTGGAGATCAAATTTCGATGCTCAGATGAGAGGCTACAATCCCTATTCATTTTTGGTTTGTGAGACTTGTGGGATGGCGGGGCACGTGTATTATGATTGCCTTGAGAGCCTCCCCCCACACCAAGGCCATACATTTTCCCACAACCATAACCCAAACACCTCCCATCCATTTCCTCAGCCTTATATCCCTCCACCACCACAAGAAGAATCAAGTCTCGTATCTCTCCTTGAAGGTGCATTGTTTAATCAAGGCCAATTCTTACAAAACGTGATGTCACCAATTACCGAGACTACGCCAAAGAGAGGGGATGAAGGAGAGGATATACCTACTTTCATGGTTGAGACTACCATGCCGTCGGCCACAATAGACACATCTCATGCCGACCCCCCATTTTTCCATCATTACCACTTGGATGACGAAGCATTTTTTGATGATGATAGTGAGGATGGGGAGATGTCTCTAGGATCTGTGGGAGAGACTTGTCATCTCTATTTGGAAACCCCATATGAGTCCTATGAGAGCACCGAGGAGACCACAGAGCTTATGCATACCGGCGAGGAGGATGTGCGTGAGGACGACGACACCACGACCACATACGAGGGGTCCGCTCCACATCCACCTCCACAGCCATCTCTGTCACAGCTTCCTCCTTGGTCGGTGGTCAACCATGAGGATGTCATTCAGGACATCGAGCAGATGGAGAAGCATGAGCATATCGTCGAGGAGGATGTGCATGAGGGCTTGGATACGATCGTCCACTTCATGGAGCCCGAGCCACATCTACCTCTACCGTCACGCTCCACTTCTTCTGCGGCTGAGCATCTACTTGAGCATATTGCCCCTATTCAGGGAGATTTTCATACTCACTCTCACTCCACTTTTGAGTCTCGCTTTTCACTTCCTATTTCTTTAGACTCGTATATATTTGACATACCATATCTCTCGCAGGACACAGGATCTACTTCCCCTGAGGTATGCTGCGGTGTGTCACCACCTGGAGAGCCACTTCTCATGGAGAGCAAGGATTTGGTCGTCGCTAGTATAGAGGATAGCGACCCATTCTCAGGGAGTATTCGTCACACTTTCACTATTTTTCAATCTTATTTTGACGATTATCTCTGGGATACTTTTATTTTAGGGAAAGATTTTTTGCCATGGACTAATGCACCTCGTCCTTTGCAGGTCGCAGGTGGACACCTACGAGGGATGCTTGGAGGTGCATTGCTTGGGTCCATTGGCACACGTGGCACAGCGCTTCTGGCGGAGCCACAGAAGGAGCAGTTAGAGCAGCTACCTGCCCCACTCCAGATCTTGGATCCGCCTATGCTCAGGTGTATCCTAATCCAGTAGTGTAAAAATTTACCGCTTTCTAGTTTAGATTTGAATAATCTCGTCTCCTCTCATTAGCAAGGGGAGCGTATCTAGGATTTGCTTTTGCATCATAATAACCCTTCATGTCGTGCCCTTCTATCATTTCACCCCACATCCTCTTCAGAGGAGAACGAGCAGACTGTCTCTCCTGCATTCTGATTTCTTTCTTTTCCGATTTTCCCCGAGCATATTTCTGCATCACATTGATCATATCATTTTGCTAGCATTGTCATGTTCAGCTTGGGGGAAATCGATTTGTGTGCATGTTTTCGTGTGTCTTATTTTTTAGTTTCGCTCATGTGTTTTTCGTGTTTTTCATTTTTTGTGTCGGTGCACAACTCCCCCCCATTTTCATTGCCCTCCCGTATTCACTACTATTGCATTGAGGACAATGCAAGTTTTAGCTTGGGGGAGTCGCACTTCGTGCGTCTTTTGTCTCTTTTTCTTCGTTATTTGAGTCGTTTTTCTCCGTCTTTTTCTTTTTTTTCTTTTTCTTTTCTTCTTTTGTCTCTTTCTCCTAGAGATGAACCTATATGTTGAATCGCCACGAAAATCACACGCACACTTAGCATAGCTTCGATAATCACACTCACTGACCCTAGGATATCGAGTCCTCTTGCATTTCATGCTTCGTGGGTCCACTTTGCTTCTATGTGAGTCGTGTGTCATGTCTAGCTTATAGTGTGCTTCTACTTTGTGATGTTGATTTATATACCTACCCTTGGTTGACCCCTAGATTATCATGCTTTGATATTGAATATGCGGTATTTGCTTCTAATGTCTGCTTCTATATGCATGTTATATATATATCGTATACTTCATTTCGCTTGTGTCGGGATTCCACAACTAAGGACTAGGATAACCCATTTAGCCTGAGCTCTATTTAGCAAGAATAGTCGCCTTTGCCCGAGTGTTTAGATTTCGACTTCTTTTTTGTTTTACTTGGTGCAAATCCCCTCGTCGTGTACCGTTCTCCCACTTGGGAGAGTACACAAGTGTATAGCCAAAAACCCAAAAATCCAAAAAAATGGGAGAAAAGAAATGAAAAACCCAAAAAGAAAAGAAAAGAAAAAGATTGTATAGCCAAAAAGCCAAAAAAATATGCAAATACCCAAAAACCCAAAAAAATTCCCGTGTGAATATTTTCCTACTTGCCGAGAATAAAGGGTAGGCGAGAATTTGCACCGAGTGTTCTTCTCCTCATCATCTCAACCTCCGTCGTTATCGAAAACGCTTGGCTTAGGAGCTATTTAGCTTGTATCTAAGCTATAGTGGCGTGATTTCCTTGACCCTAGTTGTGGAGTCCCCGATGCATGATACGCTTCTTTTCCCACTCTTCTCATGCATGCTTGAACTTATATTCGCCGCTTAATTCAATTCGGATCGATATTTTGGGTCATTTCTTGGATTTGTGTATATCGAGCCTCATTGCACATCGTAGAAAGCTTCACCATTTGCTAGCACACGGCCACGCTCACTCGCGCTTCACTGCGTGGACCCACGACACTTATTTGGACTCGCTTTCCTAGGTTTAGTGGTGTGATTTGGCGTTTGCTTGCTTGGTGTGTCGTTTTTGATTTTGATGGCTCTGATGGACGATCTAGGGCTTAGAGTTTTCTTTTTCTTTCCTCCTCTCTATTTTTCCCTTCCGAGCTCCTACTCTCACTCGTCTTCCTCGAGGACGAGGAAGAGTTCAGCTTGGGGGATTTTGACGTGCGTTTATATTTCATATATTCACGCACGTTTTCTTTTGTGTTTCTCCGTATTTTCCGCCGTCTTTTATTCGTTTTCTCGTATTTTCTCGTTTTCTTTCACTTTTCTTTGTTTCTCCATGTTTGCAGGAGATTGACCACGTAGGGGACGTTTAACGATGATATCCCAAGTCCCCGGAGCAACGGGAGAAGTCACGCGTGATCCAGGGGGTCAAACGTCGAAGAATTCATCTTTCAGCCCCTCACCCGGTCGGTTGGTCATCTCCAACCGATCGGGTGATGCACGCGTGCACCACCCGGTCTCTGCCGCAGCTCACAAAGAAGTCACCCAACCGGTTCGCAGACCGGTTCTGCGGGCGGCTGTTCTCTGTTTTTCCGAGCAAAATTCCAACCGATCGGGTGACTCTCACCCGATCGGTTCATCTGTAGCTGATGTTGAAGAGCTGAAGACACGGGCGTCCAACCGATCGCTTCACCCGACGGCTCCAAGATCCAACCGGTCACTCAAGAACTCACCCGACCGGTTCATCTGACCGGGTGAAGCGCCGCCGTTTTCTGTTTACTATTTGTAACAGATCACCCGATCGGTTGACTTGTCAACCGATCGGGTGACGCTTTTCCTGCGGGTTTGGACCCGAACCACTAGGGTTTCGAAGTGGGGCTATAAATACTCGAAGCTGGCCGACTGAAGGGAGATCTCTTCTCAGTTTTTTAGGGCTTTTGCCCCCCTTCTCTTGGGAGTTCTAGGTTAGTTTTAGATTAGGTATTTTGTCCAATAAGTCTTGTATGGGATCAACGATTCACTCAAGATAAGTATTTCTTTCTCTTGTTCTCCATTTTTGTATTGTATTTCTTTTGCTTCATGATGAATGTTTGTGTGTGTTTTGTGTTGTTTGTTTATATGTCTTTCATCATGGAGTAGTATTGATGAACCCTAATACGGGTTAGGGTAGGATTGTTGCTTGGGAATTTACATTAGACTTGGTTGCATGGCACGTGTTCGATGAAATGTGTCAATGGGGATTTCTAGCAATCTGGGTCCAATTCGTACGGCAACATACTAGATGTGTTGGGGATTGGGGTCCGGTGCTTGTCCTGTCAAGATCCGCTTCGATGTATTGCTAGAAATCACATTTGACCTATTTGGCCATTAGGGTTACGCGGGGGTGTTTCATTGTCATCGACGGGAAAAAGACCGCATTTGACCGTCGGGCCGAGGGGGAATAAACTTGGCGGTTGACTCCCTAACCATAGCTCACGCCCCCAGCGTAGACATCGAGTCCTCGCGCGCGGGAGCGGTTTGGACGAAGTGTTGGGAGATATCATTGTGGCCTTAATGCTCCCGGTTGCGGAAGGTGTTTATGGACACGGGAGTGCCCACCGTCCGGAACCGGGTAGGCCTAGCGTGCTTGGCACCGACCGGAATATCGGGCCATGGACGCTAGGTACCACCTTTTGGGGCAATGTCTCACCCTGGATCAAGTCAAATGCCCAGTGTCATGAGTGCTCTAGCCCGTGTTAGCGGGGATTCACGTCGTGTCTTTTTCATTTCTTTCTTTCATTCCTACACTTCCACCCACATTATCCGCGTAGCTAGCACGCGACCTAGGCGAGGCTAGTAGCCACTCAAGCCATCCACCTCCCTGTGTTCGATATACCCGCACCCTACACTAACCGTGCACTTGCGGTAAAACGACACCGCGCCCATACCGTAAACGGGGCGCCGGTCACCTGGTGTTCTCAAAATAATGCCACATGTATGTGAAAAATGTAGATGCTTCTGTTCCCACAGGTTGACCATCTTCATCAAACTCGATCTGTGGTTTTGGTTCACCTTCTTTTCGGTTAAAGACACGAGCAAGACGAGTAGGACCACGACATTTCTTTGTTTACAAATACCAACTCCTGAAGGGTAAAGTGAATCTGCACATCTACTTCCAGAATAATTTCATATCATAACATCTTTCTACTAGGATAAGCACAAGCAAGTGTTCTATGTTTACAAATACAACATAATAATCCAACCCATATTCGTCACGAAAGCCCTGTATCCCCCTCCTCACATACCTTTTTCATGCAGCATAGACCAAGTAGAAATTGGCCAGTTCTTAAAACACATCAAGGAAATAATATCGGGATTTTAACAAAGAATACAAGCTTCAGGCTTTCACCACTCTACCACTTGTAATATGCAGAAATCGCAATGACATACAAATATTGTAAGCTAGTGTTGTATTTGCACAAAACTAGTCCAACGTTTTAACGTACAACATACTGTTCACAAATGGTAAGGTATGTCTCTATTATTTATTTTATTTTTTGGCTAATCAAGGTATTGTGCAATTGCTGGGAATTCCATGTAAATTTAAGTTATTAAAACATATACAAGTTGAAAAAGTATGCTTACCTGTCTACACTAATTATTCACAAAGTGTGTATTTGGTAACTTGTAGCTGGATCTAAACTGGTGTTCCAACTGTATTGAACACCAAATACTGAGGTGAGAACAACGCATCGGCACTTGGTAAGTATTGCTTTTGGAAATACATGTTTTACAAAACTTGTTTTTGGCTGCCTTAATGTGTCCAGAAAAGAGAGAAGGACCTTCTATGTATTACTTGTTCCTAATTATTGTGTTCAAACCACTGAAGTTGAATGTTTTCTTGCTTTTATGATAACACTTTGCTAGGCCAAGAATCCAAGACACCCAACCAAACATCAAATTTTGCAAAACTGATCTCAAGGGCCAAGAATACATGTGTGCAGGTTGAAAGTATGCTTATTTAGGGCACAGATTTAATTTCATCCATGGACTGCATGCATAATTATTTAATGTAAAAAGACCAGCAATATTATATATTAAAAGATCAATATAACAAACAACTACGGATAGAAAACAAATATAGATTTATAAGCAAAAAAGGAAGAATAAAGACCCAAATACATTAGAAAGTGAGAAGAGAACTTGTCCACTACTTGCTTGGTTAGACAAATGCACGACTTGCAATCTGACCCATTAAGCAAGATAGAAGCAAATATGGTCCATCAGTAACATATCATTAAACTAGTTTACATCATTGTATGATGAGCTATACAAACCATAGAACCTTCCACTGCCAAGTCAACTAATCTTCACATAATTGATAAACCATAAATTCTACAAAAATTAGCACTACAAATCACGATGGATGTATGAGTTTGTATATCGATCATTAGCAAACATTTATTACATATATAATTTAACAACACTTGCACACACAATTAGCTCACTTTCGATCAATTTTCTTATCAGCTTCTGTGATTCTCGGAGCAGGTTCATAATCTATCTGGTAATCACCTTTTCCTCTGTTAACAAAAAAGGGGAAAAAGTTCATCTTTTGGATACATTCATAGTGCAGCTTATTAAATATCATATAAATATCATTGAACAAAACTTCATAGTGCAGCTTAAGTCTACAAATTGAACAAAACTTCAAAGACTCGAATTAACTATTAATCCATGAAAATATTGAAAAAAGATATTACCTAGCATCGGCCTTCGCCAAAACTTCATCCGGGTACTTCCTCCTATACTGCCGCTGCCACTGGAGCCTACAGAAAAAACACATCACAATCAGAACTTTTTTCTATAAAACCAAGAAAATCACCAACCAAATACAAACCCACGATTGGCTTCAGAAAATTACGAGAATTCCTGGAACGCGTATACAACTGGATCGATTTTGGGAATGACGACCGGCACGCGCTCGAAGAGAACGGTGGCCAAGATGTAATCCGATGTATTCGAAGACGAGAAGTTTCGACGAAGAGATCGGAGGAGAGGAACAGCTGATCTCCGCATTTCTTGTTCTTATTCGTCTCTCCGGTTCTATTTCATTTTTGGGGGATATTTTTTCGAACCCTCCTTAAACCCTAATAAGCCCGTTAGAAAACGATAGCAGCCCGAGGAAAAGTTTGGGCCATCTTAGAATTATCGGGTTGGGCTTTACTACCCATAAAACGTAGGTTCATATTGAGGCCGTATATTTAGCACAATCCACTGCATTTAATTATAATTAAATACTATTCATAACATGTGCCCACGAGCACGATGCATTTATGTTTTTCCCAGGTATGGATGCCTTCGACACGGAACAACAAATTCAACGCAAGCGCCTTCGACACTAAAAAACAAATTCGGCGTGGAACAACACATTAGCGTAGCATAACAAATTCGGACGAAACAACAAATTAATGTAGAACAACAAATTCGGCGCGGGCTTAGTGGTTATTCCCGCGGAATAACAAATTCGGCACGAAACAACAAATTAATGTAGAACAACAAATTCGGCGCGGGCTTAGTGGTTATTCCCGCGGAATAACAAATTCGACGCCAAAAAAAGAAACCAACAAATTAGATTATGTGGAATTTGAAAAATAAATTCTGAACCTACATGTTTTGGGAGCAACAAAAAATTAGATTTTGTGGAATTTGAAAAATAAATGTAGTTAGTTTTCTTGTAGTGCTACTAGACGTACCTTTCTCATTTTGTTAAGCATGGTTCAATTTATTTACCGGTTTGCCGTTATAGTTTATAAATTTAACAAAGACCAAATATATTTAGCGCAATGTGTGACGTGATTAGGAGACCTTTTAAGTGCGGTCTGATTTTTATCAAAATTAAGTGCACTTCCACCGCACGTGCACATGTATAGTTTAATCTTTAATTTTATATATCAGTAAAAAGTATACGTTCTAGTGTCGACCACCAAGGTTGACCCCAGAAAGTATATCTTTTAGTGTCGACCAACAAGGCTGACCCTAGAAAGTATATGTTCTAGTGTCGACCACCAAGGTCGACCCTAAAAAGTTACATTTTAGTGTCGACATCTGCAGCCGACACAAGAAAATCACCTACTAGTGTCGACAATTTATCATCTTGTGTCGACAACTTAAGATCGACACAAGATATGAGCTCTAGTGTCGGCATATATGTAGGAATTGAAAAAATGGCTTTTCTAATGTCGACTTTCTTCTACCGACACTAAAAGTGTACTTTTAGTGTCAGCAAATTTAAGTCGACACTAAGTTTGGTCACAAGAAACTCACTTTTTTGTAGTGTGAGCTATTACTTTCTTACAATTCTAACACGTTATCAAGCATGCTCATCAGCTAAGCCGAATCCTTGCCAACAAACGAATCTCGAGGACGCAGATTGGTCTTCCTTCTCCGAACTTCACTAGATCCGACGGGTAGGATTTAGAGGTAAGATCTTAGAAACCCCTAGATCAACATTTTTCATGCGCATGTTGATAAATCCGTGATATTGTTTTCTAAGAGATCTATAGCATAATCTATTGCAAGATCGACAAGAAAATCAATTTTCAAAAACACAGATTTATTATTAAAAACACATTTTACGGTGCAGTCCGTAGCTAGCCTGCGGGCCTCTGGCCTACAGGCCAATTTTTTTATTCAGAAATTATTATATATTTCAGAAAATACCCTATAAATCCCTGAAACTTCCAGAAAATTCGGAAAAATTCGGAAACAAATCCGAAAAAATTCTGAAAAAATCCAGAAAAATCATGGAAAATCAGGGGGAGGATATTGAGTATGACTAACTCCTCTCTGGGTTTTGGGGCAAGTTATAAATCTTCTTATAAAATCTATGTGAAATTGATAATCAATCGCCTAATTTTTAATTGGATTAAAATAATTATTATTTCACGATTTAATAATTACAAGGATCCTGAGACCGCTCTGTTATTAGTTACCTAACCTAACGGACAATGACGTTTTTCCATGGTCCAAGTAATTATTAAACGTAAATTTTATATATTTCTCCAATAAATTTGCTTGCGATGTTGAATAAAATAAATTGTTTATGCCTGTGATGTTGCATAATTATTTTATATTAACTGCCTGGAATGTTAGTAAGACTGTGTTGTGGTTTTTGGATCGGCCATTATTAGTCACCACTATTTATTTTCCTCGAATTGTTTTTCCTTTTGAGTGAAAGTGTAGTAAGGAACTAAATGTAAAAGCCAAAGCCCTGAGATACTTCGCCTGAAGACGAAGGCAAAATTGCTAATGCTAGGACCCCTAAGAGTTTCCAAATTTTAATTTTAATTTCTCGTACTTCGGATTGTAAAATGGACTTTGGAATTTTATTATTTTTAGTGGTGATCGGCTGATCCCCACAACTATTATTGTTTTACTACTATGCATGTTTAAATTTTTGAAAAATCATTAATTCATGATTATTTCATGCTCAGATAAATGGTATAGATTGCAAGCATCGATTTTGATGTTCTCTATGCGGCTGGCAAAAATTACTTGAGCTGGCAGCTGGACCTGAAGTTCCACCTGTGCTCACAGGGCCTAAGTCACACAATTCAAGCTCCAGCTACGGCTGTGACAACTGGTGAAGGGACTTCTACTATTAGATCCTCCGATATAGAGAAGGTAAAAGCTATTATCTATATCAAGAGACATATTGATCGGACCCTGAAGGCCGAATATCTAACAGTGGAAGACCCTCATGAATTGTGGACAGCACTTGAGGACAGATACAAACATCAGAAAGATGTGATCCTCCCTCATGCATGTTCTCCGACTTCAGGGCTTCAAGTCTGTAGCTAAGTATAACTCAGCTCTCCATAACATCACCTCACGTCTGAAGCTATGTGGTGAACAAGTCTCCGATACCTGCATGCTTGAGAAGACATATACATCCTTCCATGAGAAGGATGCTATTCTCATGCAACAGTTTCGTGAATGCAAGTTCACAAGGTACTCTGATTTACTCTCCCGACTTCTTATGGCAGAGCAGAACAGAGACCTCCTACTGGCCATGCATAACCTACGCCATGATGTTCTGCTCCTCTCCCTGAGGCTCACACCGTTTCTTCCCAGAAGATGAAGAACATGCACAAAGGCAAATTCAACAAGAGAAAGCTGCGAAGAAGCAGACCAGAGCTCCTCCCTAGAACAACAATAATGAGGGGAAGAAAAAGAATACGTGGAAGAGGAATTCCGCTGGCCAGACGTCTGCTCCCAAGAAAAACTGTGAAGACAAATGCCATAGATGTGGCATGACTGGACATTGGTCCAGGGTCTGTCGTACTCCACGCCACCTTCAAGTTTTGTATATGGCAAACCTGAAGCCTTCTGTTGAAACAAATTTGGTGGATATACAGCCTCCTACTCGGTTCACCACCGAGGATTTCGAGAATAATGACCTCCTTGACTAAGGCTAATTTTGGTATCTTTAAAGTCTTTTTCAGCAATGCATGATGTATCTTCAAGTATGTCTTTCTTTATCTTAATTATGAATCGAATGTAGTTTTCCTTTTCATAGAATTTTTTACATTCTTTTCTAGAGATGAAGTGTGAATGCCTAGAGGACAGTGCCTCTACGCACACAATCCTTCGAGATAGATGCTATTTTAATAGCATTATTAATTATCATGGTCACGTCACTACAATTTCGGGACTATATAATATAATAGATGGATCAGTGAAGCAATTTTATTGCTCCCAAACCAAACGCAAGTTATAATAAAGATGCTTTTTTCTCCAAAATCAAACAAAAATCTACTAAGTTTCAAGGACATCCGTTTAAACGGATATCACTTGGAAACTGATGATTTCAATAATATTGAATATTTCTATGTTACTCGTCATAAGGATGGTATTAAAACCATCCTAGAATGTTTTAAAGGACTCCCGTTGGGCCTTTATCAAACATACATCCAACCTAGAGAAGCTAATATGATGGTACACCAGAAGTGTTGTACTTCACCAGAATTCAGTCTCTGGCATTATAGACTAGGTCACCCAAGATCGGTAACGATGCACCGCATCATAACCCAATCCCATGGACATAATTTGAAGAACCTGAAGATTCTTTAAAAGGGTGGGTGAAAATCTCATGTACGGTTATGTAGAGTGACAGGAAGGGTGACTTATCTGTCAACTTTTCCACTATCACCCAAAAAACCAAACTGTGCCTTACGTAATGTTGCCAGAGTACGATGAACCTCTGGATTTGAAATCACTGCTTATATACCTGGTATTGGCCACAATTCACAAGAACATTCTGTAGTATTAGTAAGAGGAGGAAGGGTTAAGGATTTTCCCGGTGTGAGATATCATATTGTTCGAGGAACCCTAGATGCTGTCGGAATAAAGGATCGTCAACAAGGGAATTCTAGTGCGTTGTAGATTCTTATCCAAGACTTGTATCATTTGATGATACCATGTGAATCGCTAGAAACATGTGAAGTGTATGGCTAACCCAATAAGGAAAGTTTCGTAAGGGGACTCAAGCAGGCTACCATGAGACAAAAGATCTTCGACGGTCTTACACCATTGGGATACTTCGAATAAACCAGAGTACATATAGGAGAAACCTGTGCGAAAACCCTTTTTCGATATATCTTCCAAAGTCTTAGGGTCCTTACTCCGAATCTTGTTCCCCGGTGCGAAAGAAGTCGGTTTCGTAGTTTGAGAATTCTACTGATACCAAGTACACCATCCCCATCATTGCAATAGCAATATAAAAAGTAAAGAGGATCAGGCATAGCCAAAAGAATTGTGTAAAATATGTGAATTTATCCAATTGAGGCATGATTGATAAAAAATGATTCCCTCCAGACAAAAAGATTTTCCTTGTCCCCCCTGTTATAAGGGTAAACTAATCACGAGACCATCCCACCTGAAAGTGGGGTTTGAGTCTACTAGCTTCTTAGAAAGAGTACATGGTATCAATTGGTACATTTCGGTACTTTATGGTACTAATAGATGCATCTTCAAAATGGTCATTTGTTTGCCTTTTGTTCACCCACAACCTAGCTTTTCCCAAGCTATTGGCACAAACAATAAAATTGCAGGCTCATTTTCTAGATAATCAGATTAAAAATACGTCTGGACAATGCTAGAAAATACACTTCACAAGTCTTTAAAGATTATTGCCAAGCAACTGGCATTGAAATTGAACATCCAGTAGCTCATGTTCACACCCAGAATGGATTGGCTGAGTCTATTATAAAGAGACTGCAATGGATTGCTCGTTGCTAATGCAATCACAGTTGCCTGTGCATGCATGGTGACATGCCATTTTGCATGCCGCTTCGCTTATTAGAATATGACCCTCTGATGGTCATGTCTTATCGCCGATGCAGCTTGCATATGGTGTACCTCCTAATATTTCTCACTTGAGAGTATTCAGTTGTGCAGTCTATGTTCCCATATCACCTCCACAGAGGACTAACATAGGTCATCAACACCGTCTTGGTATCTACGTAAGGTATGATTCACCCTCCATTATTAGATACCTTGAGCCCCTAATAAGACGACGTGTTTAAGGCTCGTCTTGAAGATTGTGAGTTTGACGAAAATTCTTTTCCCAAACTTGGCTCACAAACCAAGAAGCCTGAAGCTTCAGAGACCAATTCTTGGGACACTAAGTCTTTGTCTCATTATGATCTGCACGTACTAATCTGTGTGAAGATGAGATCCTGAAGATCCTTCACATTCAGAATACAGTACATTTACTCCCCGACAAATTCACTGATAACCAGAAGATTATCAGATTACACGTCCCTGCTGCCAATACGCCAGCTATGGTTGACATCCCCAAATATGGGTGCAATCCATCGGCAGCAGAATCGGCCGTACCTCAAATAAAAAGAGGACGACCGCTTTGCTCCAAGGATAAATTCCCTCGCAAGAGGAAAATACCTGAAGAAATAACGAATATCCAACCACATGATGCTGAGCTCAGACCAGTAACCTCTCCCCTCTTTCAGTCCCCCGAAGAGGACAATACATGAGGAATATCATTAAATTTCGTACGTACCGGGGAGGTACTGGACAAAAAAAGCACGGTCGTCGACGATGACTTTGTGTTCGATATTGATGTTCACGTCGCTCAATGCGACGATGATATCAATCCACGATCTCTAGCTGAATGCAAACACAGAGATGATTGGCCAAAGTGAAATGAAGTAATAGGAGTAGAGCTGGACTCACTTGTGAAACACAATGTCTTTGGACCAGTAGTCCAGATACCAAGTGGTGTAAAACTTATTGGATATAAGTGGTTATTCTAAAAGAAAAGAAATGAGAATAATCAGATTGTACGCTACAAATCACGACTTGTAGCTCAGGGATTTTTCCAACGACTGGGGATAGATTATGAAGATACATATTCTCCGGTTATGGATGCGATCACATTCTGATTCATAATAAGCTTAACATCAATGACAGGCCTAGAAATGCAGCTCATGGACGTAGTGCCTGCATATCTATATGGCAATATAGATAAAGATATATACATGAAACTTCCAGATGGTTTCAAAATACCAGCAGAGATAAAAGATAGACCTCAGGACGTCTATTCTATTAAGCTTCAAAGATCATTATATTGTCTTAAGCAATCTAAAAAATGTGGTATAATAGACTGAGTGAATTCCTTGATCAACAAAGTTTCACCAATAATGAAGTCTGTCCGTGTATTTTCATTAAAACCACGAGAACAGGATTCATATTAATAGCCGTCTATGTAGACGACTTAAATCTTATCGGATCTCCTGCAGAGATTGATGATATATCTGCAAGCCTCAAACTAACGTTTGAAATGAAAGACCTAAGAAAGACTAAATATTGTCTTAGCTTACAGATAGAACACCTCAGCGGTGGAATCATGTTACGCCAATCCACTTACACAAGGAAATAACTCAAAATTTTCCATATGGATAAGAGCCATCTGATTGAACCAGAGGACGGGCAAGGAGCACGCCTTCCACTTCCAAGCGTAGGAGCGTCAATGCAATATAAATTTATAACCGGTGAGTACCGGGTCGGATCACAGGGACAAGTCGTTCTACACTCGCAAAATTGATCGATAAAGAGAGATAATAGCGTGTTACAACCAACTCACTAAATGGATGGAAGCAGGAAAAATGTGTGATGAAACTACAATCCTATCCTAAGTGGGTAGGGTTAGAGAACCAAAAGTGGAGTTATGATAGCTAGGAGAGAAAGCAAGGGTTGTGGGTTCACTAAGATTTGTGTTAATCAAGCTCTAATTACCGCATCTAACTCAATTGATCATCCGGCTAAGGAAACTCAATCGGAAAATTTAGCATTCAAGAACATAATAATTAGCAATAGGGATGGATATATCATCATAGCATTAATCAAATTTAAACATGGACTCTTCTCAAAGAGTGTCCAATTGGGTCTTAGCCAATTAAATTGTGCTCTAATAATATTCCAACATTAACATGATAATAGGCAAGAGGTAATTGGAACTAAAATTAACAACCAACCATCATGAATCACAACCCAAGCAAATCGACACTTCTCAATCATAGTAAACAAGAAGAAAACTTCATTCAAAATTAACCCAAGTCTATTACAAAATGAGAGATATCAAAATACGAAGGGGAAGAGGAAAGATTTCACCAAGATCTCCCCAAATGAGCCCTAGCCTCCTCCAATTTGCTCCTCCACCAAGCTTTCTAGCCTCATATGGCCTCCAAGCCCTAATCCTAGCCTCTTAGGGAAGAAGAGGGGGCAAAACCCCCCAAAATCTGTAAAAAATGAAGAACAACCGAACTAGCCTCTCAAATTGCCTCAGGCCGCAATTTACCCAAAATAACGGGTCTGCGGGTCAGGCGCTGGCCGCCCGACCTGCCCGCATGTTATTTTGTGCACGCCTGCTACAAAAAGCACGGGGCTGGGTCGAAACCAGGCCCAAAATAACGCCCGCCCGCTCCTTTGGAGAGGGCCCTGCACGCCGCCTGCGTTTGTTCGGGTAGCGGGCCGGCGGGCCGGCCCGCAAAGCGTGCGCAAGTTTTAATTTTTTTTATTTTTTTACTAAACAAACAGCGGCCCGCTCAGCGAGCGGGCCGCGGGCCACGGGTCGGGCCCAAAACCCTATTTTTTTTGTTTTTATATTTTTAAAAATCTCAGAAAATTCTTCTTGCTTCCAAAATTCCCAATAAATAGCTCCAAGCTCCCAAAAATTCTAGAAAAATTCCAAAAAATCCAGAAAAATCCTAGAAGTACCAGAAAAATAAGGGGAGAAAAAATTAGTCCATAAAAACCACATTTTATGTATAAAAAGGAATAGGCTTTAATAATTCACGATATCACAAATACGCACGTATCAAGCCAAAATTAACATGATATACACATAAAATGCCCAAAAATGGGCGGAAATATGCAATTTATATCCTGAATCACACCCCCAACTAGCTTTTTGCTAGTCCCTAGCAAAATATGCGATAAATTCAGATTAAATGGAAAAACATGCACCAACTCAAGATAACATCATGGCACACCCAAAATGGTATTTCCAATTGATTCCAAAGCCAATATACACAATGTATGAAAGTAAACAACAAATGACATTCTCCTCAGTCCAATTTAAAGAAAAGTGAAGTAATAAGCACCGTATCGCATTTATCGGGATATATCGCAAATAACAAAGTTCTAATTTTCATGGAAATGGCCAAAACAAAAGAAATTCCTTTAAGTGGTGGGGGTTGAAATTGCATCACTCATGTTGCTTATTCTTTCATTTATTCATTCATTTTTCTTTTCTTTTCTTTTTCCTTCTTTTTTGTATTCCTTTTTTTTATGTTTATGTTTTGCATTCACGCGATAACGCTATGAAATGCAAACACGTCCACATTTTCCCTACACGCAATAACGCTATATAGGCAAATGGATGGAATGATCCCCTAAATCTCATTTTTGGCATCCTCCCCAATGTTTCGTGGGGCACCAACTACTCGATTTGATTAGAAAGAAACATTCACTTATATTAACTCTCTTTCTCATTCCAAACACGAATTATCAACTCATCCACCCACTCCTTAAGAGGAAAACAAAAGATGCACCATTGGCCACACCCAATCCAATTAAAAACTAAATCATTCATCCCAAATCATGCAATCACTTACACCAAACTTTTTCCAAATTATCTCAAAGAGAGTATCACAACATCTAAAATAGTTTCATACATGGGATATTAACATTTGACTCCAAAATCGAAAAGAAATTAAAACGTGCCAATCAAACATCGAAGAAGTTGATACCAAAATAATAATCCGAAAAAATTGCATGGGATTAAAGCATGTAGGGATTACGCATAAAGCTAGCGGCATAGGGACAATGAAGACAAATATGATATGCAATAAAGAGCAATGGGTGATGGCGAAATGGAGGTATCTCAAAAAAAATCTAACATCAAAATCCTAACAATACTAAAGATTCTAACATTCCCCCCCCAACTTAAAATAAACATTGTCCTCAATGTTGGGAGAGTATTAGATCTCGGTAAAAGATCCTCGAAAAGAAAAGAAAAGCATACGAAAGCACTAAAATAAAACATTTATTTATTTACACTATTGGAAAGAACACACCGTGGCAAAAGGCGGATCCAAAATTTCCATCGGAGGTGGCAATTGTTCCAACGCTCCTTTTATTTCTTCCGCCAATGCTCCTCGGCCAAACGTGGCAATGGCGGCCACGTACACAACTGCTTGAACGCGTCTCAAGTATGCGATGCTTGAGCGCTACTCCCAAGTGTAGGAGGACGTCAAGTAATAAATTTATAACCGGTGAGACTGGGTCAGATCACGGGGACAAGTCATTTTACAATCACAAGTTCAATTAATAAAGGAGAGATAAAGTCAAAGTTACAACCAACTAAGCTAACGGGGGAAATGTGTGTGAAAATGTGTGTGAAACCATCTACCAAATCAACAACCTAGGGTGGAAGTATCGGGGAGGAAAATAGGCGAGGAAGCTTGTGTGGTGTGTGGGATGTGGTTGTTAGGCATATGAGTTCAATCCGAGGATAACCCAATTGTCTTTTCGGCTAAGGAAAGCGCAATCGGTGGATGTGGCATTTTATCAAACACTTGGTGTGCAATGAAAGTAGTGTATGGAAATTCGAGATAATAAACATCCAAGCATGCATGAGTGGTACTACTAAGAAAACTCCACTCTAGGGATACTCACTAGCGTTATTAATTCAAAATATATCTCAACAATCTAACACATAATCATTAAAACATGCAAAATTGAAATACCAAAGCCCAACAACCAAATATTACCACACAACACACAAGAGATAGATCTAGCTACTCATAACAATAAAAGAAAGATTTTTTACTTCTAAAAACATCATCAAATATGTTACAAATATCCAAATCCAAATACACAAAGAAGGGGAAAGAGTTCACCAAGATTTCTCTAAGGAAAACAAAAGCCCCACCCAAGTGCTCCTCCAATCTTTCTTGATCCTCTCCAATGACCTCTAACCCTAAGAATGAAGAAGAAGGAGAGTGGAATGAGGGGAATAGAGGGGGAGAAGCCCTAGAAATAGGCTCAGAATTTCGGGTCTGAAAACAGCCCAAACGGGTCGGATCCGCGCCCAAACCCGCAACTAATGCCAAAATCTGCAGAAATTTTCAGCACCATCACCCTGTCTTGCGAAAATTCTAGAAAAATCATCCGATCTCGGATTAATTGTTCCAGGTGGTGATGGAACCGTAATAAAGTGTAGTATAACAGAAAAATATCATTAGGTCGGAATATTCACTGGAATGATAGCAGATTTCTTCACATGAGGGGAAAATCTGTAGAAATTTTCAGCACCGTCACCCTGTCTTGCAAAAATTCTAGAACAATCATTCGACCTCGGAATGACGTGTTCCAGGCAGCGATGGATCCGTAACAAAGGTACAACAACAGAAAAATATCACTAGGCCGGAATATATACTGGAATGATAGCAGAATTCTGCACAAGGGGGAAAAGCAGACTTTCTAGCCCAGAAATTTTCAACACAGTCACCATGTCTTCCAAAATATGCAGTAAATTTCTCCGACCTCAAAAAATTCTGGAAAAATATGCATTGGAATCGGGACTTCACAAAATTCAACTGAAAAATAATAGGAGACCAAGATGAAGATGCTAGTAAGATGTAAAAATTATGTTTTAAGCATATAAAAACGGTAAACTCCAATATTAAGTGATATCATCAAAATGCGCGTATCGGAGCCAAAATGAACACAAATTATGCACAAAATACTATCTAATGAGAGGTAAAATTTACAATACTGAACCCTCATCACACCCCCAACTATCTTTTTGATAGTCCCTAGCAAAACAAGCGATAAATTCGGATTCTCAATCAAAGCACATATCAAACTCAAAATTATTCATGGCGAAAATAAAGTTTTCAACAAAATCTCAAATTCAATATACCAATCCATGAATGAGAACAAACCCATGAACAACACTTCAATTTGGTTCAAATAAAGGAGAACAAGCAATGTTTTGCACGAATGAGGATAAAAACACAATGTTGTATCATAGTTTTACAAATCTCAGGGTTTTGCCAAAACAACACTTTCCTAATTTTGGAGGTTGGATGTGTGAATTTATTCTTCTTTTTCTTTGAAAGAAACTTAGGATGACCCATGTAATGAGTTTTCGGTCAATGACTCCAAATCAGACAAGGCATTGGGCCAAAAAGGACCCCGCGGACCTAATAACCCAAATCACCTAAGATTCACTTATTTTTTCTCGTGCACTCCCCTAAATCCTATCTTTTGACGTGAATCCCCAATGCTTCTTGAGGCACGAGGACCCGGCTACTCGACAAAACTAGAATAACGATGCACTTATTCTTATTCTTTCTCTTTTTTTGTTTTCTTTTTCTTTTTTGCTTTCTTTTTCTTTTGCTTTCTTTTTGCCTTCTTTCTCTCTTTTGTTCAACACACCACCCAACCACACTAGGCACATAATCATAACCCATCGAATTGAAAACTACTCTACTCAATTGGCTTAATCCATACTCATGCATCGCAAAGCTTGTTCAAAACTAATTTAACTCATTTTGAAGACAAAATTCATGGAGTTAAGCACTCACATCATATATGGCATATTAAAATTGATTTCATGAAGAAAAAACAATCAAATGCATGCCAATCAAAATTTAGGATTTGAAAATAGAATTTGAATCCGAAAACATGCACGAAGATGAAACAGCAAAGGACTAAGCAAATAACAAGCAAGAGAGCAAGGAGGGTAAATGATATTCTTGCAAAATGATTGGTGATGTCAAAATGGATGTCTCCAAACAAAAAACAAACAAAAAAATAAAAATTTAAAATGAAAACAACTAACTAAACATCCTAAAACCACCTACTACTCTCCCCCCCAACTAAAGACAAACATTGTCCCTCAATGTTGAAAAAGTAGAGGTTTATTGAAATAAAACTACCCTAAAAAGCATTGAAATTGCATTAAATTAAACTTTCTATACTACTAGAAGGAGATCACCGGGGTCAAAAGGAGGATCTCGGATGTATAACGGTGAGGAAAGTTGCTCAATTAGATCTTTACGCTCATCTGCGAGCGTTTTCCCTCCACAAATCATTTTGGACCCTAGCAACACACCAACAAGTGCTCCCTCCATAAAATTTCCAATCGTGCCCTGCGAGAGAGAGGGTGTGTCAATCCAAAGCCGACACCGTTGTCTTTCAACAAAAGTGACCCAAATATATTTGGCAACATAAGATAAAGAATTTAAATCAAGTTGACGAAAACTCCCTAAAGTGATTGCATTCATCTCCATATGATGCATGTCCACAGGGGAGAGGAATGATGGATTTTGGGACAAGATTGGGAGAGAGCATAGTTCGGACTCCACCAAAATGATCGATGAGCTCGTGTCCCTACTAGTCTCCTCCTCCACTCCATCCAAAATTTCACGCTCGTCCTCTCCATCTTCACACAAATCTCCTTCTCCCAAGCAAGAGGCAAGCAATGCGAGACTGTAAATGATCTCATGAATATACTGGCTTCGAGTCTCCATGCTCCGCAAAAAATATCGGGATTGAGCCTCCTGTGTCTGAATAAGCAATTGAAGTTCCTCGCCCAAGGGTTGCAAGGGTGCGTCCACGATTTGCTCTCCTTGGTCAAGGGATGCTCCAATGCTATCGTGATCTGGCGCTAATGGATCACTCCCTGAAGTCCCATCCAATGGTCATGTCATATCCTCCATGGACTCCAAGTACTCCCAAGCATCCTCAGGTGACATGTCAAATAGAGCTCCATCGTCCAACATTGCCATGTAGTCATGCATCTCCTCTTGCAACCCCTCGTAGAAAAACTGGAAAAGATGGTCTATCGTGAATCCATGATGTGGACAGCCGCTTAATAAATCCATGAACCTCCCCCAAGCTTGATAAAAGGATTCACCGTCAATTTGAGCAAATCCGGTAATTTTGAGCTTCAAAGAAGTGGTACTGTGCAAAGAAAATGAAAGTGCATCATACAAAGAATTTATGCCGTTAAAGTCCATAAATTTTTTTTGAATTTTTATAAAAGAAAATGAAAATAAAGATAGCAAAGGACTCAAAGGTGAAAAATAAAGAAATCTCAAATCAAAAAGTGAAAAATAAAGAATCGGAAAAGAATCACACTAATAGTGGGAAGTATCTCGCCAAAATTTTCAAAATAAATCGAAAATGTAAATGCAAAAAACCGTTGTCCCCGGTAACGGCGTCAATTGCTTGAACGCATCTCAAGTATGTGATGCTTGAGCGCTACTCCCAAGTGTAGGAGGACGTCAAGTAATAAATTTATAACCGGTGAGACCGGGTCGGATCACGGGGACGAGTAGTTTTACAATCAAAAGTTCAATTAATAAAGGAGAGATAAAGGCGAAGTTACAACCAACTAAGCTAACGGGGGAAATGTTTGTGAAACCATCTACCAAATCAACAACTTAGGGTGGAAGTATCGGGGAGGAAAATAGGCAAGGATGCTTGTGTGGTGTGTGGGATGTGGTTGTTAGGCATATGAGTTCAATCTGAGGATAAATCAATTGTCTTTCCAGCTAAGGAAAGCGCAATCGGTGGATGTGGCATTTTATCAAACACTTGGTGTGCAATGAAAGTAGTGTATGGAAATTCGAGATAATAAACATCCAAGCATGCATGAGTGGTACTACTAAGCAAACTCCACTTTATGGATACCCACTAGGGTTCCTAATTCAAAATATATCTCAACAGTCTAACACATAATCATTAAAACATGCAAGATTGAAATACCAAAGCCCAACAACCAAATATCACCACACACCACACAAGAGATAGATCTAGCTACTCATAACAATAAAAGAAAGATTTTTTACTTCTAAAAATATCATCCAATATGTTACAAATATCCAAATCCAAATACACAAAGAAGGGGAAAGAGTTCACCAAGATTTCTCTAAGGAAAACAAAAGTCCCACCCAAGTGCTCCTCCAAGCTTTCTTGCTCCTCTCCAATGGCCTCTAACCCTAAGAATGAAGAAGAAGGAGAGTGGAATGAGGGGAATAGAGGGGGAGAAGTCCTAGAAATAGGCTCAGAATTTCGGGTCTGAAAACAGCCCAAACGGGTCGGATCCGCGCCCAAACCCGCAACTAATGCCTAAATCTGCAGAAATTTTCAGCACCGTCACCCTGTCTTGTGAAAATTCTAGAAAAATCATCCGACCTCGGATTAATGTGTTCCAGGAAGCGATGGAACCGTAACAAAGTGTAGTATAACAGAAAAATATCACTAGGCCGGAATATACACTGGAATGATAGCAAATTTCTTCACAAGAGGAACAAATCTGCAGAAATTTTTAGCACCGTCACCATGTCTTGCAAAAATTCTAGAAAAATTATTCGACCTCGGAATGACGTGTTCTAGACGGCGATGGATCCGTAACAAAGTGTACAACAACAAAAAATATCACTAGGCCGGAATATATACTGGAATGATATCAGAATTCTGCACAAGAGGGGAAATCAGACTTTCTAGCCCAGAAATTTTCAGCACAGTCACCATGTCTTCCAAAAAATACAGTAAATTGCTCCGACCTCCAAAAATCCTGGAAAAATATGTGTTGGAATCGGGACTTCACGAAATTAAACTGAAAAATAATAAGAGACAAAGATGAAGACGCTAGTAAGCTGTAAAAATTATGTTTTAAGCGTATAAAAACGGTAAGCTCCAATATTAAGTGATATCATCAAAATGCGCATATCGAAGCCAAAATGAACACAAATTATGCACAAAATACTATCTAATGAGAGGTAAAATTTACAATATTGAACCCTCATCAACAACCCCAAGCATCTCCTCAAAGTGCGTACCTATATAAGGAAGGAGACAGGTTGTGTAAGAGAGAGATAGGGACACATTTCGAAAAACAGACATCCACACATAATCATCAATATAGAGTACGAAATGAAAAGTATGATGAATGTGTGAGAAAACTCCCTGGATGGTCAAATATGATGTGGTTTGAAGCTCGTCCCCGTGGCATTTAATATCAATCGAGGGAGAAAGAGATATCTCCATAGAAACCAACGAAGTAGAGGGAAGCTCGGGATCCATGATAGCGTGTGGTATAAACTCATCCTTGCTTGCCTCTTCTTATGGCTCATCAATACAAGAACAATCATCCTCGACCACTTCGCTTCCAAATGTGCGCGCGATCGGCTCCTCTATCTTCACCATGTCAACAACCAATTCCTCAACAACTAATTGACACGGCCTAGCAGAAATAGGAGATGCCATCAAGATAATGTCCTCCATCGGCTCAACCAACTCCTCCATGCCAACACTTGGTTCTTCAAATACTACTTGTCATGTGGCACTCAATTCTTCAACTACCAGTGGGGTGAGATCCACACAAACTTCTTCATTCGGGGCTTGGTGGACCAAAACTTCATGCCTTGGCTCATTTGGAGTCACAACCAATATGTGATCTTCCTCCTTGTAGGACTCCAAATAACGCCAAGCCGCATTCTCATCCATGTCCAAAAATTGGCCGTTGTCCAACAAATCCACAAAATCATGCGTCTCTGGAAGCAGACCTCCAAGAAGAATCCAAGAAGACGCACCCTGTCAAATACATGATGTGGACAACCGTACACTAACTCTGAAAAATGCATCCAAGCCTGAAAAAATGTCTCACCGATGCGTTGAGCAAAGTTCACCATTCTTCATTGCCATGTTTTGGTCCTGTAAGATGGAAAAAACTTCCTACAAAATTTTTGCTTTAGTACAGGCCAAGATGGAATAAGATGTGGGAGATAAACTTTAAACCATTTTAATGCACTACCATCAAATGAATAGGGAAAGAATTTAAGATAAAACTTTTTTGCACACGTGTTTCCATCAAAATGAAGCTTGCAAGCACTCTCAAACTTCTTAATATGTAGGTAAGAGCTCTCCGCATCCTTACCAAGGAATCTCGGTAGGGACTTGGTCACCCACATGTCAAACCCAAGAGAGTTTGAAGTACTTGCCATGTTTGAAAAAAAACAAAAACAACAATAAAAAGACTCAAAAAGCGTAAAATAAATAAGGATGAACAATAAGTGAAAGATGAAGAATCGAAAAGACTCACACTAAGAGATAGAAGTAGCATACTAAAACTTTCAAAATCAATCAAAAATGCAAATAATAGAAACTGTTGTCCCCGGTAACGGCCAATTGGTTGAACCGGAGGACGCACGAAGGCACGCCTTCCACTCCCAAGCATAGGAGCGTCAATGCAATAAAACATAACCGGTGAGTACCGAGTCGGATCACAGGGACAAGTCGTTCTAAATTCACAAAATTGATCGATAAAAAAGATTGTCACGCCCTGCTTCCCAAAACAGCGGAGGCGAAGCGTGACTAGGCCCGCTTAGGCCAGAGCTGCGAAGCCCTGACCCAATAAGCGTCTGTGTGATACCAAGGCAAAGGTACAGGTCCCTGCATGTTAGTACAGAACAATAAAAGTACAAGAAGGAAAGAACATCACATTATTATTCCAACATATCAAAGTAGCGAGTCACAACGCCCGAAGGGCTACAACAGCTGGAAAGTAAATCTAATGGTGCAAGCACCCAACCTAGACAAAGAAACATAAAGGTGCTACGCACCCAACAAAAATAATAACGTCTCCGTAAACTGTAACTAGAAGTCTCTAACTCTGATACTCCTCAGGGTCGTACTCGGGATCGACGCTCTCTGACTCCACGTCAGCTGGCAGGTCAGTCTCCTCCACGTACTCTGGCTCAATCCCTGACGTACAACACCAAGAGAAGGAACTGTACGTCAGGTAAGGTCTACAAGAAAAGGATTAGACCAAAACTACAAGTGTACCAATTACTTACAACGTTTTACTGGTTGATTAACATGCTGAGGTTTTAACAACAGAAGTAAACGCAACAAGAAAAGTAAACAAGACAAGTAGTAGTCATAGCGAGTGCTACGGACTACGGGACTAGCCTACAAGTGTCAAGACAAGACGGAACACGGAAGCCAGACACGAAAAGACAAGACAAGACACGAAAAGGGTTCACGCCTGTTCGGTTCGAGGGGGATCAGTCCCTCTTGCCGCTTGCACGCTCAACCCTACCCCATAACCCCAAGAATCGTGACAAGACATGGGATCACTTGCTCTAACTTGAAAAGTGCCCAATTGCTCTCTGAGCTATGTATCAATACATGGGATCACCTGCTCTAGCTTGACAGGTGCCCAATTGCCCATCGGGCTGTGAACTAGTACAAGGGATCACTCGCTCTGGCTTGGCGAGTGCCCTATTGCCCAGCGGGCTATGCAGACGGAAAGAAACAAGACACGACAAAACAGGAGGGGTTGTACTAGGGTGTCCACAACTCACGCACACGCATGTCAATCCTATGATGTCAAAAATTGTTGTTGTTGGACTCAGATTTCGTTGTCAAATCTGAGCCATCAAAGGCGTCCCGGACGCTATCATTTCACGTCCGGTTCTCAAGTTCCTAAATTAAAAATCTAACAGGATGAAAGGCCTAAACATGGCCAAGAACGCAAGTGGTACACTTGTCTGTGGTGGCGAGTGCGTCGTCTCCCTGGCACGCCTCGTCCAAACGTCTCGTCGACGGAAAAGTGTCTAAAAATCGTGACACTGCGACGGTGTCAGATCACGATTCATTAATCCCTATTAGGGTTGTGTCTAGATTATCGGGACTATCCTATTCAATTTAAAATCACATTTTTAATGTAATTGACCTAATCGACGATCTATCCTATGTGTACATGCATAATGTCCATTCGTCGATTTCTACAGTTTGCATAACGTTTTAAAGATCCGCGGAAAATAAATTTAGTTTGATTAGGTTGCTGATTTTAATTAGGGTTTGATCATCTATGGGGTGGGTTACTAAGAATTTAGGGCACCAACCTGAAATTGACGATTGCACGAAGATCCGGCGTCAACTCTGGAATGGGTGGAAGCTTTACGTCGTTCGGAAATTCCCAAGCCGCAGGTAGCGCAGCGAGAAACGTTAATCACCGGTGATGGTAAAGATCCCAGCGTCTCCTGGCGTCGTTGTTGCTGGATCGGAGTTGGGAACACCGTGCTAGGGCAAAAGGAAGAGAAATGAGAGAAGAGGGAGAGCTTTGGGGAAGATGGAGGGCGCAAGGATGGTGGAACGAGCAAAGGGGAGGACGTGAGAGGTATGGAAATGGGTTTGGGGAAGATGGAGACTGAAAACAATCAGGAGAAATGAAGAGAAAGCCCCGTTTAAATAAGAAAATGAAACGGCGGCTAGGTCAGAAATTAGGGTTTCGGGGTCAACTAGTCGGTCTGAGAAGGACGGTCTACCGACTAGTTTGGGAACTAGTCGGTCGGTCGTATAACTGTGACCGACTAAAACCCAAACCGTAAACAGGGTTGTTGTAGTATTTATAGAGTTAGTCGGTCTGTGAAGGCTCGTCGACCGACTAGTTTGCAACCTAGTCGGTCGGCCAGTGTTCATAGACCGACTAAAGGGTGAAAATGGTCAACAATATATTTTGAAGATTAGTCGGTCAGAGAAGGATACCTAACCGACTAGTTCGTCAACTAGTCGGTCGGTTTTCGTTCTTTGACCGACTAATGGTAAACAGTAACCTGGTGCGAAAAATGATCTCTGTACTTAGTCGGTCTGCGAAGAAGTGTTAACCGACTAGTTCGATAACTAGTCGGTCGGTGGTTGAACTTAGACCGACTAAGCATAAACAGTAACTCAAGGGAAAAAGCCTGACAAAAACTAGTCGGTCCATGAGGAGTTGTTGACCGACTAGATTGACATCTAGTCGGTCGGTTCCTCAACGTGAACCGGCTAATTGGCACAGGAAGTCGCAAATTGAGGCGGGAAGCTTCGGAATGATTTCAATAAGTTCCAAAAGTGAACCTATACTAAGATACGAGCGCGGAGAGGTAAAGAAGGAAGACGAACAATCGCATATATATATAAATAATATTCATCATACAAAACCAGCCGTTACATCCTACCCACCTTAAGAAAATTCCGCCCTCGGAATTTCTTTCAGAATAGGTGAGGGTAACGCTCTCTCATCTCATCCTCTCTCTCCCAAGTGGACTCTCCAGGCGATCCGTGACGCCACATCACTCTCACTAGGTCGACTACCTTATTCCTCAACTGCTTCTGTCGACGGTCCAAAATCTGCACGGGCTGCTGGTCGTAGGTCAGGTCCGGACGGACCGTGATCTCCGAGAAATCCACCGTGTGCGACGGATCACTGACGTACCGACGTAACTGTGATACGTGGAATACGTCGTGAACCCCCACCAAGGATGGTGGCAGAGCAAGGCGGTAGGCCACTGCTCCCACACGTTCCAGCACATCAAAAGGTCCAATAAACCTCGGGCTCAGCTTCCCTTTCTTCCTGAAACGAATAACTCCGCGGTTCGGAGAAATCTTCAAGAAAACGTGATCTCCAGGCTGAAACTCCAACAGTCTCCTCTTGGCATCAGCCCAATGCTTAAAACGATCATGCGCAACTCTGAGCTTCTCCCTGATGTCTCTCACGACATCCACAGCTTCAACAATCATCTCCGGACCCAACAGCTCCCGATCTCCAACATCATCCCAGCTCAGTGGCGATCGACATTTTCTCCCATATAAGGCAGCAAACGGCGCCATGCCAATGCTCTCCTGGAAGCTATTGTTATAAGAAAACTCCACCAAATGGAGATGGTCCTCCCAAGATCCCTTCCAATCGAGCGTGCAAGCTCGCAGCATATCCTCCAGAATCTGTATAGTCCTCTCGGACTGGCCGTCGGTCTGTGGGTGGTACGCCGTGCTGAAACTCAGACTCGTACCCAAATGCTCCTGCAGACTTCTCCAGAACTGAGATGTGAACCTCGTATCTCTGTCAGACACGATGCTCACGGGGACCCCGTGTAAGCGTACAATCTCCTGCACGTACACGGCCTACGTTACAACTAATCAAGGAGGAAAAATTAAAGAGAAGTAGAAACGAAATTTTACCTCAAGATATTTCCTCGCCAAGGCTTCCGTAGACTGGCCCACTCGAAAAGGTATAAAATGCGCAGACTTGGTCAACCGATCTACGATCACCCAGACTGCGTCGTTCTGCCTCGGGGTCCGAGGTAAACCAGTCACGAAATCCATCGTAATATGTTGCCACTTCCACTCCGGAATAGGAAGCGGTTGCAGCAACCCAGCAGTACGATGATGCTCGGCCTTCACCTGTTGGCATATCAAACACTTCGCAATGCTCCGTGCCACACTCATCTTCATGCCGATCCACCAGTAATTCATTCGGAGATCCTTATACATCTTGGTGCCACCAGGATGTATAGAATAAGGCGAGCTATGAGCCTCGCTCAAAAGCTCCTCCCGAACATCTCCCGCAGGTACGCAGAGTTTGCTGCCGTATCGCAGCGAACCATCCTTATGAATCACGAACTCTGCTCGCAGCCCAGCTTCAACCTGCCTCCTGATCCTCTGTAACTTCAGATCTCCTGCATGTGCTGCCTTGATCAGATCCACGATCGTGGACTGAATCTGCAAATTCATGAAAGTATGAACCACACCAGGTAGGACAACCTCCAAATCCATCTCCTTCAGCTCCGGCTGAATCCTCCAGTCAGCAGTATGCACCATAGCAGTGGGGAGTCTACTCAAAGCGTCCGGCACAACGTTCACCTTCCCCGGATGATATTGCAAATCTATCTCGTAGTCGGCCATGAGCTCCAACCATCGTCTCTGACGCATGTTGAGCTCCTTCTGGATGAATATGTACTTCAAGCTCTTATGATCGATAAAAATCTTTACACTCTCACCCAGCAAGAAGTGCCTCCAAATCTTCAGCGCAAAGATCACCGCCGCCAACTCCAGATCGTGCGTCGGGTAATTCTTCTCGTGAGTCCTCAATTGACGAGAAGCATACACTACCACGTGGCCATGCTGATGCAGAACACATCCCAGGCCCTTCCCCGATGCATCACAATAAACTGCAAAGCCTCCGCTCCGATCCGGTACCGTCAAAACTGGTGCCGTGGTCAACCTCGCCTTCAAGATACTGAAAGCCTCCTCACAAGCATCAGACCACAGAAACTCCTCATCCTTCCTTGTCAGCTTCGTCATCGGCTCCGCAATCCTCGAGAAATCTTTAATGAACCGCCGATAATAGCCTGCTAGACCAAAAAAAACTCCTGATGTCGGATGCTGACTGCGGAGTCGGCCAATCTCTGACTGCTCTGACCTTCTCCAGATCCACAGATATGCCATCACCAGACACCACGTGTCCCAGAAACGCGACTCTGTCCAGCCAGAACTCGCACTTGCTATACTTGGCATACAACTTGTGTCGCCTCAGCGTCTCCAGCACTGTCCTCAGATGACAGCTGTGCTCCTCCTCAGACTTCGAGTAAATAAGAATGTCGTCAATGAAAATAACGACAAACTTATCCAGGAAGTCGTAGAAAATCAAGTTCATAAGATTCATGAACACAGCTGGAGCATTGGTCACGCCGAAAGGCATCACCACAAACTCATAGTGCCCGTACTTCGTCCGGAAAGCTGTCTTCGGGACGTCATCCTTCTTTACCTTCAACTAATGGTAACCGCTCCTCAAGTCCAACTTCGAGAAAATCCTCGAACCTCCCAGCTGATCAAATATGTCATCGATGCGCGGCAGCGGATACTTATTCTTCACGGTGACAGCATTCAATCCTCGATAGTCCACGCACATCCTGCGGGACCCATCCTTCTTCTTCACGAGCAACACAGGTGCACCCCACGGTGACACACTAGGGTGGATAAAACCCTTCTGCAACAACTCATCCAACTGCTTCCGCAGCTCCTCAAGCTCCGTGGGAGCCATCCGATACAGCGCCTTTGATATCGGCTGCGCACCCGGCATCAGATCGATGCCGAACTCCAAAGCTCTGTCGGGTGGCAGACCCGAGATATCCTCCGGAAAGACGTCGTCAAAGTCTCTGACAACCGCTGGTCGGTCGATCTCCATCTCCATCTCCAATGCTGCTATCACCGGTACCTCCGGCTGGGCCCGAAATCTGATGGGCCCAAGCGACTCATCTCGGCTGCGGAACTCGAACTCCGGATGGCCTGGAATCCGGAAAACCACTCTCTTGCTGTGACAATCGATCGAAGCGTGGAAATCTCCCAGCCAATCGATGCCAAGGACGACATCGAAATGCGGCAGATCGTGGACGATGAAATCTGCATATAGCTCATGTCCACTAACCACTAAAGGAATCGACCGACATCCCAGATTCACCGTCACCACTCCGTTTCCAGTAGTGATGTCCCAACACTTAGGAAGTGTATGGGTAGGAATGGAGTACTTTGTTATGAACCTCCGGGATAAGATGCACATAGATGCACCGGAGTCAAACAAAGCCAAAGCGGGGTGAGAGGACACAAGAATGGTGCCTAATAAAACAAGGGGTCTAAGGTCAAACACTACTCTAACAATCAAACAAACAGACAACACTAACTAGACTATCAATACAATATAATTATGAAATGAAAAGACTAGGTCAAGATATTACCTGTAATCACTCTATCAAGCTCCTCGGTCTCTACAGCAGTCATAGTATAGGCCGGCCTCGGAGGCTGCACTGCTCGCTGGTATAACTGCCTCTGTGGCACCAAGGGTGGTCCACGAACGGCAAGTCCTCTCTGAACCGGAGCAGGTGCCCTCATCTGTAACGGTGCTGGCGCTCCAACAACAGCAGTGCGGGATCTAAGACAGTCCTTCGCAGCATGCGAAGCATCTCCACAAAGTAGGAACAAACCCAGCTTCCTCCGACAGTTGGTCTGAACGTGTCCGAGCTTGCCGCAGAAATGGCACGGACCCTTGCTCTGCTGCTGCACTGGTGCTCCAGGCCTCTTAAATGGCACAGTCTGGACTGGCCTCATCGCCGGCCTAGCAGGTGGCCGGTACTGCTCCATGGGATGCTTCCCCTTATCAGTTGGAGGGTCAGGCAGAAGAGTTATGAGCTCATGATTTTTCACAGCATCAAGCACCTCCCTCATAGTCGAGAAACTCACCGAAGACATAGAAGCCTGAATCTTCGGACGCAGTCCCTGACGGAAATGATCAGCTCGCTTCTCCTCCTTCTTCACCATATGCTGGGCAAAATGGCTCAACATCTCAAACTCAGCTTCATACTCCTCGACAGTCATATCCCCCTGCTTCAGATCTATAAACTTGCTCATCAGCTCCCTCCTAGCAGACTTGGTGAAATATTTATCCTTGAACATCGATCTGAAGGTCTTCCACTCCACTGGTTTCTCCAGACGCCTCTCCTCAATGCGCCACCAGTTCCTCGCATTCTCCGTCAGCTGCATCTTCGCTATCTCCACTCGGGTATCGTCAGGAATCTTCACAGCAACTAATTTCTCCTCCGTGCTCTGGATCCACTCATCAGCACCCAGAGGTCCTTCCTTCCCAGAGAAAGTCTTCGGCTATAGCTCGTTGAACTGCTTCACTCCTGGAGCAGCTCGTGGGGCAGGCGGAGGTGGTGGTGCAATAGGTGGAGCCTGGGCAGCACGCTGAGACTACTGAACCAGCTGGTGCTGAACATCCAGCATCTCCCTCATCACACCCAGAAACTGACGGAACTCTCCGCCCTGGTCCTCCGGAACTCCATCGCCTAAATTTCTCGATCGGGTAACGCGTCGTCCGGCCATCCTATTGACAGATAGACGAAAAAAAGTTAGACTCGTACAATGTTTGAATATCAAAAGTGAATGTCCTTACTCTTACTGTTCTGTACTTGCAGAAAGATTGGGACGTGGACCTGCATGGGCCACCACTAAAACATGTCACGCCCCGCTTCCCAAAACAGCGGAGGCGAAGCGTGACTAGGCACGCTTAGGCCAGAGCTGCGAAGCCCTGACCCAATAAGCGTCTGTGTGATACCAAGGCAAAGGTACAGGTCCCTGCATGTTAGTACAGAACAATAAAAGTACAAGAAGGAAAGACCATCACATTATTATTCCAACATATCAAAGTAGCGAGTCACAACGCCCGAAGGGCTACAATAGCTGGAAAGTAAATCTAATGGTGCAAGCACCCAACCTAGACAAAGAAACATAAAGGTGTTATGCACCCAACAAAAATAATAACGTCTCCAGAAACTGCAACTAGAAGTCTCTAACTCTGATCCTCCTCAGGGTCGTACTCGGGACCGACGCTCTCTGGCTCCACGTCAGCTGGTAGGTCAGTCTCCTCCACGTACTCTGGCTCAATCCCTGACGTACATCACCAAGAGAAGGAACTGTACGTCAGGTAAGGTCTACAAGAAAAGGATTAGAACAAAACTACAAGTGTACCAACTACTTACAACGTTTTACTGGTTGATTAACATGCTGAGGTTTTAACAACAGAAGTAAACGCAACAAGAAAAGTAAACAAGACAAGTAGTAGTCATAGCGAGTGCTACGGACTACGGGACTAGCCTACAGGTGCCAAGACAAGATGGAACACGGAAGCCAGACACGACAAGACAAGACAAGACACGAAAAGGGTTCACGCCTGTTCGGTTCGAGGGGGATCAGTCCCTCTTGCCGCTTGCACGCTCAACCCTACCCCATAACCCCAAGAATCGTGACAAGACATGGGATCACTTGCTCTAACTTGACAAGTGCCCAATTGCTCTCTGAGCTGTGTATCAATACATGGGATCACCTGCTCTAGCTTGACAGGTGCCCAATTGCCCATCGGGCTGTGAACTAGTACAAGGGATCACTCGCTCTGGCTTGGCGAGTGCCCTATTGCCCAGCGGGCTATGCAGACAGAAAGAAACAAGACACGACAAAACAGGAGGGGTTGTACTAGGGTGTCCACAACTCACGCACACGCATGTCAATCCTATGATGTCAAAAATTGTTGTTGTTGGACTCAGATTTCGTTGTCAAATCTGAGCCATCAAAGGCGTCCCGGACGCTATCATTTCACGTCCGGTTCTCAAGTTCCTAAATTAAAAATCTAACAGGATGAAAGGCCTAAACATGGCCAAGAACGCAAGTGGTACACTTGTCTGTGGTGGCGAGTGCGTCGTCTCCCTGGCACGCCTCGTCCAAACGTCTCGTCGACGGAAAAGTGTCTGAAAATCGTGACACTGCGACGGTGTCAGATCACGATTCATTAATCCCTATTAGGGTTGTGTCTAGATTATCGGGACTATCCTATTCAATTAAAAATCACATTTTTAATGTAATTGACCTAATCGACGATCTATCCTATGTGTACATGCATAATGTCCATTCGTCGATTTCTACAGTTTGCATAACGTTTTAAAGATCCGCGGAAAATAAATTTAGTTTGATTAGGTTGCTGATTTTAATTAGGGTTTGATCATCTATGGGGTGGGTTACTAAGAATTTAGGGCACCAACCTGAAATTGACGATTGCACGAAGATCCGGCGTCAACTCTGGAATGGGTGGAAGCTTTACGTCGTTCGGAAATTCCCAAGCCGCAGGTAGCGCAGCGAGAAACGTTAATCACCGGTGATGGTAAAGATCCCAGCGTCTCCCGGCGTCGTTGTTGCTGGATCGGAGTTGGGAACACCGTGCTAGGGCAAAAGGAAGAGAAATGAGAGAAGAGGGAGAGCTTTGGGGAAGATGGAGGGCGCAAGGATGGTGGAACGAGCAAAGGGGAGGACGTGAGAGGTATGGAAATGGGTTTGGGGAAGATGGAGACTGAAAACAATCAGGAGAAATGAAGAGAAAGCCCCGTTTAAATAAGAAAATGAAACGGCGGCTAGGTCAGAAATTAGGGTTTCGGGGTCAACTAGTCGGTCTGAGAAGGACGGTCTACCGACTAGTTTGGGAACTAGTCGGTCGGTCGTATAACTGTGACCGACTAAAACCCAAACCGTAAACAGGGTTGTTGTAGTATTTATAGAGTTAGTCGGTCTGTGAAGGCTCGTCGACCGACTAGTTTGCAACCTAGTCGGTCGGCCAATGTTCATAGACCGACTAAAGGGTGAAAATGGTCAACAATATATTTTGAAGATTAGTCGGTCAGAGAAGGATACCTAACCGACTAGTTCGTCAACTAGTCGGTCGGTTTTCGTTCTTTGACCGACTAATGGTAAACAGTAACCTGGTGCGAAAAATGATCTCTGTACTTAGTCGGTCTGCGAAGAAGTGTTAACCGACTAGTTCGATAACTAGTCGGTCGGTGGTTGAACTTAGACCGACTAAGCATAAACAGTAACTCAAGGGAAAAAGCCTGACAAAAACTAGTCGGTCCATGAGGAGTTGTTGACCGACTAGATTGACATCTAGTCGGTCGGTTCCTCAACGTGAACCGGCTAATTGGCACAGGAAGTCGCAAATTGAGGCGGGAAGCTTCGGAATGATTTCAATAAGTTCCAAAAGTGAACCTATACTAAGATACGAGCGCGGAGAGGTAAAGAAGGAAGACGAACAATCGCATATATATATAAATAATATTCATCATACAAAACCAGCCGTTACATCCTACCCACCTTAAGAAAATTCCGCCCTCGGAATTTCTTTCAGAATAGGTGAGGGTAACGCTCTCTCATCTCATCCTCTCTCTCCCAAGTGGACTCTCCAGGCGATCCGTGACGCCACATCACTCTCACTAGGTCGACTACCTTATTCCTCAACTGCTTCTGTCGACGGTCCAAAATCTGCACGGGCTGCTGGTCGTAGGTCAGGTCCGGACGGATTGTGATCTCCGAGAAATCCACCGTGTGCGACGGATCACTGACGTACCGACGTAACTGTGATACGTGGAATACGTCGTGAACCCCCACCAAGGATGGTGGCAGAGCAAGGCGGTAGGCCACTGCTCCCACACGTTCCAGCACATCAAAAGGTCCAATAAACCTCGGGCTCAGCTTCCCTTTCTTCCCGAAACGAATAACTCCGCGGTTCGGAGAAATCTTCAAGAAAACGTGATCTCCAGGCTGAAACTCCAACAGTCTCCTCTTGGCATCAGCCCAATGCTTAAAACGATCATGCGCAACTCTGAGCTTCTCCCTGATGTCTCTCACGACATCCACAGCTTCAACAATCATCTCCGGACCCAACAGCTCCCGATCTCCAACATCATCCCAGCTCAGTGGCGATCGACATTTTCTCCCATATAAGGCAGCAAACGGCGCCATGCCAATGCTCTCCTGGAAGCTATTGTTATAAGAAAACTCCACCAAATGGAGATGGTCCTCCCAAGATCCCTTCCAATCGAGCGTGCAAGCTCGCAGCATATCCTCCAGAATCTGTATAGTCCTCTCGGACTGGCCGTCGGTCTGTGGGTGGTACGCCGTGCTGAAACTCAGACTCGTACCCAAATGCTCCTGCAGACTTCTCCAGAACTGAGATGTGAACCTCGTATCTCTGTCAGACACGATGCTCACGGGGACCCCATGTAAGCGTACAATCTCCTGCACGTACACGGCCTACGTTACAACTAATCAAGGAGGAAAAATTAAAGAGAAGTAGAAACGAAATTTTACCTCAAGATATTTCCTCGCCAAGGCTTCCGTAGACTGGCCCACTCGAAAAGGTATAAAATGCGCAGACTTGGTCAACCGATCTACGATCACCCAGACTGCGTCGTTCTGCCTCGGGGTCCGAGGTAAACCAGTCACGAAATCCATCGTAATATGTTGCCACTTCCACTCCGGAATAGGAAGCGGTTGCAGCAACCCAGCAGTACGATGATGCTCGGCCTTCACCTGTTGGCATATCAAACACTTCGCAATGCTCCGTGCCACACTCATCTTCATGCCGATCCACCAGTAATTCATTCGGAGATCCTTATACATCTTGGTGCCACCAGGATGTATAGAATAAGGCGAGCTATGAGCCTCGCTCAAAAGCTCCTCCCGAACATCTCCCGCAGGTACGCAGAGTTTGCTGCCGTATCGCAGCGAACCATCCTTATGAATCACGAACTCTGCTCGCAGCCCAGCTTCAACCTGCCTCCTGATCCTCTGTAACTTCGGATCTCCTGCATGTGCTGCCTTGATCAGATCCACGATCGTGGACTGAATCTGCAAATTCATGAAAGTATGAACCACACCAGGTAGGACAACCTCCAAATCCATCTCCTTCAGCTCCGGCTGAATCCTCCAGTCAGCAGTATGCACCATAGCAGTGGGGAGTCTACTCAAAGCGTCCGGCACAACGTTCACCTTCCCCGGATGATATTGCAAATCTATCTCGTAGTCGGCCATGAGCTCCAACCATCGTCTCTGACGCATGTTGAGCTCCTTCTGGATGAATATGTACTTCAAGCTCTTATGATCGGTAAAAATCTTTACACTCTCACCCAGCAAGAAGTGCCTCCAAATCTTCAGCGCAAAGATCACCGCCGCCAACTCCAGATCGTGCGTCGGGTAATTCTTCTCGTGAGTCCTCAATTGACGAGAAGCATACACTACCACGTGGCCATGCTGATGCAGAACACATCCCAGGCCCTTCCCCGATGCATCACAATAAACTGCAAAGCCTCCGCTCCGATCCGGTACCGTCAAAACTGGTGCCGTGGTCAACCTCGCCTTCAAGATACTGAAAGCCTCCTCACAAGCATCAGACCACAGAAACTCCTCATCCTTCCTTGTCAGCTTCGTCATCGGCTCCGCAATCCTCGAGAAATCTTTAATGAACCGCCGATAATAGCCTGCTAGACCAAAAAAAACTCCTGATGTCGGATGCTGACTGCGGAGTCGGCCAATCTCTGACTGCTCTGACCTTCTCCAGATCCACAGATATGCCATCACCAGACACCACGTATCCCAGAAACGCGACTCTGTCCAGCCAGAACTCGCACTTGCTATACTTGGCATACAACTTGTGTCGCCTCAGCGTCTCCAGCACTGTCCTCAGATGACAGCTGTGCTCCTCCTCAGACTTCGAGTAAATAAGAATGTCGTCAATGAAAATAACGACAAACTTATCCAGGAAGTCGTAGAAAATCAAGTTCATAAGATTCATGAACACAGCTGGAGCATTGGTCACGCCGAAAGGCATCACCACAAACTCATAGTGCCCGTACTTCGTCCGGAAAGCTATCTTCGGGACGTCATCCTTCTTTACCTTCAACTAATGGTAACCGCTCCTCAAGTCCAACTTCGAGAAAATCCTCGAACCTCCCAGCTGATCAAATATGTCATCGATGCGCGGCAGCGGATACTTATTCTTCACGGTGACAGCATTCAATCCTCGATAGTCCACGCACATCCTGCGGGACCCATCCTTCTTCTTCACGAGCAACACAGGTGCACCCCACGGTGACACACTAGGGTGGATAAAACCCTTCTGCAACAACTCATCCAACTGCTTCCGCAGCTCCTCAAGCTCCGCGGGAGCCATCCGATACAGCGCCTTTGATATCGGCTGCGCACCCGGCATCAGATCGATGCCGAACTCCAAAGCTCTGTCGGGTGGCAGACCCGAGATATCCTCCGGAAAGACGTCGTCAAAGTCTCTGACAACCGCTGGTCGGTCGATCTCCATCTCCATCTCCAATGCTGCTATCACCGGTACCTCCGGCTGGGCCCGAAATCTGATGGGCCCAAGCGACTCATCTCGGCTGCGGAACTCGAACTCCGGATGGCCTGGAATCCGGAAAACCACTCTCTTGCTGTGACAATCGATCGAAGCGTGGAAATCTCCCAGCCAATCGATGCCAAGGACGACATCGAAATGCGGCAGATCGTGGACGATGAAATCTGCATATAGCTCATGTCCACTAACCACTAAAGGAATCGACCGACATCCCAGATTCATCGTCACCACTCCGTTTCCAGTAGTGATGTCCCAACACTTAGGAAGTGTATGGGTAGGAATGGAGTACTTTGTTATGAACCTCCGGGATAAGATGCACATAGATGCACCGGAGTCAAACAAAGCCAAAGCGGGGTGAGAGGACACAAGAATGGTGCCTAATAAAACAAGGGGTCTAAGGTCAAACACTACTCTAACAATCAAACAAACAGACAACACTAACTAGACTATCAATACAATATAATTATGAAATGAAAAGACTAGGTCAAGATATTACCTGTAATCACTCTATCAAGCTCCTCGGTCTCTACAGCAGTCATAGTATAGGCCGGCCTCGGAGGCTGCACTGCTCGCTGGTATAACTGCCTCTGTGGCACCAAGGGTGGTCCACGAACGGCAAGTCCTCTCTGAACCGGAGCAGGTGCCCTCATCTGTAACGGTGCTGGCGCTCCAACAACAGCAGTGCAGGATCTAAGACAGTCCTTCGCAGCATGCGAAGCATCTCCACAAAGTAGGAACAAACCCAGCTTCCTCCGACAGTTGGTCTGAACGTGTCCGAGCTTGCCGCAGAAATGGCACGGACCCTTGCTCTGCTGCTGCACTGGTGCTCCAGGCCTCTTAAATGGCACAGTCTGGACTGGCCTCATCGCCGGCCTAGCAGGTGGCCGGTACTGCTCCATGGGACGCTTCCCCTTATCAGTTGGAGGGTCAGGCAGAAGAGTTAGGTGCTCATGATTTTTCACAGCATCAAGCACCTCCCTCATAGTCGAGAAACTCGCCGAAGACATAAAAGCCTGAATCTTCGGACGCAGTCCCTGACGGAAATGATCAGCTCGCTTCTCCTCCTTCTGCACCATATGCTGGGCAAAATGGCTCAACATCTCAAACTCAGCTTCATACTCCTCGACAGTCATATCCCCCTGCTTCAGATCTATAAACTTGCTCAGCAGCTCCCTCCTAGAAGACTTGGTGAAATATTTATCCTTGAACATCGATCTGAAGGTCTTCCACTCCACTGGTTTCTCCAGACGCCTCTCCTCAATGCGCCACCAGTTCCTCGCATTCTCCGTCAGCTGCATCTTCGCTATCTCCACTCGGGTATCGTCAGGAATCTTCACAGCAACTAATTTCTCCTCCGTGCTCTGGATCCACTCATCAGCACCCAGAGGTCCTTCCTTCCCAGAGAAAGTCTTCGGCTATAGCTCGTTGAACTGCTTCACTCCTGGAGAAGCTCGTGGGGCAGGCGGAGGTGGTGGTGCAATAGGTGGAGCCTGGGCAGCACGCTGAGACTGCTGAACCAGCTGGTGCTGAACATCCAGCATCTCCCTCATCACACCCAGAAACTGACGGAACTCTCCGCCCTGGTCCTCCGGAACTCCATCGCCTAAATTTCTCGATCGGGTAACGCGTCGTCCGGCCATCCTATTGACAGATAGACGAAAAAAAGTTAGACTCGTACAATGTTTGAATATCAAAAGTGAATGTCCTTACTCTTACTATTCTGTACTTGCAGAAAGATTGGGACGTGGACCTGCATGGGCCACCACTAAAACATGTCATGCCCCGCTTCCCAAAACAGCGGAGGCGAAGCGTGACTAGGCACGCTTAGGCCAGAGCTGCGAAGCCCTGACCCAATAAGCGTCTGTGTGATACCAAGGCAAAGGTACAGGTCCCTGCATGTTAGTACAGAACAATAAAAGTACAAGAAGGAAAGAACATCACATTATTATTCCAACATATCAAAGTAGCGAGTCACAACGCCCGAAGGGCTACAATAGCTGGAAAGTAAATCTAATGGTGCAAGCACCCAACCTAGACAAAGAAACATAAAGGTGTTACGCACCCAACAAAAATAATAACGTCTCCAGAAACTGCAACTAGAAGTCTCTAACTCTGATCCTCCTCAGGGTCGTACTCGGGACCGACGCTCTCTGGCTCCACGTCAGCTGGCAGGTCAGTCTCCTCCACGTACTCTGGCTCAATCCCTGACGTACATCACCAAGAGAAGGAACTGTACGTCAGGTAAGGTCTACAAGAAAAGGATTAGAACAAAACTACAAGTGTACCAACTACTTACAACGTTTTACTGGTTGATTAACATGCTGAGGTTTTAACAACAGAAGTAAACGCAACAAGAAAAGTAAACAAGACAAGTAGTAGTCATAGCGAGTGCTACGGACTACGGGACTAGCCTACAGGTGTCAAGACAAGATGGAACACGGAAGCCAGACACGACAAGACAAGACAAGACACGAAAAGGGTTCACGCCTGTTCGGTTCGAGGGGGATCAGTCCCTCTTGCCGCTTGCACGCTCAACCCTACCCCATAACCCCAAGAATCGTGACAAGACATGGGATCACTTGCTCTAACTTGACAAGTGCCCAATTGCTCTCTGAGCTGTGTATCAATACATGGGATCACCTGCTCTAGCTTGACAGGTGCCCAATTGCCCATCGGGCTGTGAACTAGTACAAGGGATCACTCGCTCTGGCTTGGCGAGTGCCCTATTGCCCAGCGGGCTGTGCAGACGGAAAGAAACAAGACACGACAAAACAGAAGGGGTTGTACTAGGGTGTCCACAACTCACACACACGCATGTCAATCCTATGATGTCAAAAATTGTTGTTGTTGGACTCGGATTTCGTTGTCAAATCTGAGCCATCAAAGGCATCCCGGACGCTATCATTTCACGTCCGGTTCTCAAGTTCCTAAATTAACAATCTAACAGGATGAAAGGCCTAAACATGGCCAAGAACGCAAGTGGTACACTTGCCTGTGGTGGCGAGTGCGTCGTCTCCCTGGCACGCCTCGTCCAAACGTCTCGTCGACGGAAAAGTGTCTGAAAATCGTGATACGGCGACGGTGTCAGATCACGATTCATTAATCCCTATTAGGGTTGTGTCTAGATTATCGGGACTATCCTATTCAATTAAAAATCACATTTTTAATGTAATTGACCTAATCGACGATCTATCCTATGTGTACATGCATAATGTCCATTCGTCGATTTCTACGGTTTGCACAACGTTTTAAAGATCCGCGGAAAATAAATTTAGTTTGATTAGGTTGCTGATTTTAATTAGGGTTTGATCATCTATGGTGTGGGTTACTAAGAATTTAGGGCACCAACCTGAAATTGACGATTGCACGAAGATCCGGCATCAACTCTGGAATGGGTGGAAGCTTTACGTCGTTCGGAAATTCCCAAGCCGCGGGTAGCGCAGCGAGAAACGTTAATCGCCGGTGATGGTGAAGATCCCAGCGTCTCCCGGCGTCGTTGTTGCTGGATCAGAGTTGGGAACACCGTGCTAGGGCAAAAGGAAGAGAAATGAGAGAAGAGGGAGAGCTTTGGGGAAGATGGAGGGCGCAAGGATGGAGGAACGAGCAAATGGGAGGACGTGAGAGGTATGGAAATGGGTTTGGGGAAGATGGAGACTGAAAATAATCAGGAGAAATGAAGAGAAAGCCCCGTTTAAATAAGAAAATGAAACGGCGGCTAGGTCAGAAATTAGGGTTTCGGGGTCAACTAGTCGGTCTGAGGACGGTCTACCGACTAGTTTGGGAACTAGTCGGTCGGTCGTATAACTGTGACCGACTAAAACCCAAACCGTGAACAGGGTTGTTGTAGTATTTATAGAGTTAGTCGGTCTGTGAAGACTTGTCGACCGACTAGTTTGCAACCTAGTCGGTCGGCCAGTGTTCATAGACCGACTAAAGGGTGAAAATGGTCAACAATATATTTTAAAGATTAGTCGGTCAGAGAAGGATACCTAACCGACTAGTTCGTCAACTAGTCGGTCGGTTTTCGTTCTTTGACCGACTAACGGTAAACAGTAACCTGGTGCGAAAAATGATCTCTGTACTTAGTCGGTCTGCGAAGAAGTGTTAACCGACTAGTTCGATAACTAGTCGGTCGGTGGTTGAACTTAGACCGACTAAGCGTAAACAGTAACTCAAGGGAAAAAGCCTGAAAAAAAACTAGTCGGTCCATGAGGAGTTGTTGACCGACTAGATTGACATCTAGTCGGTCGGTTCCTCAACGTGAACCGGCTAATTGGCACAGGAAGTCGCAAATTGAGGCGAGAAGCTTCGGAATGATTTCAATAAGTTCCAAAAGTGAACCTATACTGAGATTCGAGCACGGAGAGGTAAAGAAGGAAGACGAACAATCGCATATATATATAAATAATATTCATCATACAAAACCAGCCGTTACAAAGATAAAGAGTGTTACAACCACCTCGCTAACGGTGGAAACGTGTGGAAGAAACGTGTGGTGGAACTACGATCCTATCATAAGTAGGTAGGGTTAGAGAACCAAATGAGAGGTCGGATAGCTAGGTAAGGAGCATGGGTTGTGGGTTCACCAAGATCGGTGTCAATCAAGCCCAAATCACCCTCAAATAACTCAATCGGTCATCCGGCTAAGGAATCCCATTCGGAAAATTTAACATTCAAGTATACAATTGTTTTGCAATAAGGATAGATGCATCATCATGGCATTAATCAAATTAGAAACATGGATTCATCTCGAATTGTGCCCTTTCAGGTCTTCACCAATGAAATTATGCCCTAATAATTCATCCAACATCAACATTGATAATAGGCAAGAGGTAATTGGAACCAAATTAACAACCAATCACAATGAATCATAACCCAAGAAAATTAACACTACTTAATCATGCTAAACAAGATGAGATTTTTATACGAAACTTCATCCAAATTCATTACAAAAGAGAGATGCTAAACTACAAAAGGGGAAAGAGAGATATCACCAAGGATCTTTCTAAGATGAAGCTCACCTCTCCCTATTTGCTCCTCCTCCATGCTTCTCCAAGCTCCACCAAGCTTCAATGGCCTCCTCCCCCTCCAAATTTCAGCAAAAATAAGAACTAGGGCTGAAAAACAGCCCAAAATCGAGTTAAAACCCTTCTTCTAGCAATTCGGGTCTGCAGGGGGCATTGCGGGTCGAAAAACCCGCCCAGAACCCACAAAACCCCCCACAAAACACCCCTTAAAGGCATTGCAGGTCGGGCGCAGGGGCACCCGACCCGTGGCCACAAGGGCGCTCGCACTGGGCGTGGGCACGCGCAACGCACGTGCTCGCCCCCAAGCGGCTGCTGCATCTGTTTTTTTATAACGCGCAGTGGCCCGCTCAGGAGAGTGGGCCGCGGAGCGGGCCGGCCCAAGTGCGCGGGCATGCTTTTATTTATTTTTTTATTTTTTAAAAAATACAGCAGCCCGCTCTAAGAGCGGGCCGCGGGCTGCAAGGCCCAAAAACCCTTTTTTTTTTGTTTTTTCGTATTTAATAAATTCCAGAATGTCCTTCAATGCCTCTTTTGCTTCAATAATTCTTCAAAAATACCCAAAAATTCCAGAAAATCCCCAGAAAATTCTGGAAAATCCCCAAGACTCTTAGGAGTACTTGAAAAATAGGAGAAGGAGAAATTAGTCCATATGATGAGAAAATTAATATAATGACATATAAAACACAATATTAACTTCCAATAATCATATAAAATAATCTATTGCTCAAACAATTCTCAAAAAATGACAATATTATCACAATAATACCAGGAGCATATGAAAAATATCCGGAAGCAAATAAAGACGATAAAACCTATATTTTTGCCAAGAATGAGAGTAAGCTCCTAAAACGACATGAAATGAAAATATACCCAAAAAGAGCACGTTTAAGCCTAATCTTTAGCACAAAATGGAGGTAGTTAGGGGGTATAAATATACACTTTTCACTCCAAATCACACCCCCAACTAGATTTTTGCTAGTCCCTAGCAAAATATGCGATAAATTCGGATTCAAGTGAAACCATGCACCAACTCACAATATCCTCATGACATACCCCAAATGATATTTCCAAATGATTTCAAAGCCAATATACCCAATATATGAAAGTAAACAACAAATGACATTCTCTTCAATCCAGTTCAAAGAAAAGTGAAGTAGTAAGCACCATATCGCATTCTTTGGGATATATCGCAACTGACGAAGCTTCTAACTTTCATGGAAATGGCCAAAACAAAAGAAATTCCTCTAAGTGGTGGGAGATGAGATTGCATCACTCATGTTGCTTATTCTTTCATTTATTTATTCATTTTTCTTTTCTTTTCTTTTTCCTTCTCTTTTTTGTATTCTTTTTTTGGATGTTTATGTTTTGCATTTACGCGATAACGCTATGAAATGCAAACACCGTCCCCTTTTGCTTACACGCGATAACGCTATATAGGCAAAGGGATGGAATGATCCCCTAAATCTCATCTTTGGCGTCCTCCCCAATGTTTCGTGAGACACCGGCTACTTGATTCGATTAGAAAACCTATTTGCTTATATTAACTCTCTTTCTCATTCCAAACATGAATTATCAACTCATTCACCCACTCCTTAAGAGAAAAACAAAACATGCACCATATGGCCACACCCAATCCAATTAAAAACTAAGCCATTCATCCCAAATCATGCAATCACTTACACTAAACTATTCCCAAATTATTTCAAAGAGATATCACGATGTAAAAAATAACTTTATACATGGCATATTATCATTTGACTCCAAAATAGAAAAGAAATTAAAACGTGCCAATCAAACATCGAAGAAGTTGATACCAAAATAATAATCCGAAAAAATTGCATGGCATTAAGCATGTAGGGACTACGCATAAAGATAGCGGTATAGGGACAAGGAGGACAAATATGATATGCAATAAAGAGCAATGGATGATGGCGAAATGGATGTATCTCAAAAAAATTTGAGCTAACATCAAAATCCTAACAATCCTAAAGATTCTAACACTCTCCCCCAACTTAAAATAAACATTGTCTTCAATGTTGGAAGAGTATTAGATCTCGAAAACAGATCCTAGAAAAGAAAAGAAAAGCATATGAAAGCACTAAAATAAAACATTTATTTATTTACACTATTAGAAAGAACACACCGTGGCAAAAGGCGGATCTCGGATGTATAACGGCGATGGCAACTGCTCGATCATATTCTTACGCTCCTCCGCGAGCGTCGCCACGTCCAATGCCCTACCTCTGTTGCAGGCATTGGTGCAAGAGACACAACCCCAAGCATCTCCTTATGATGGGTTCATGCCAAATAGGGGAGATATGTCATGTCAAAAATAATTGGGCGATAGCACCCATCCAAGTGAAAAGCTTGCCAAATGGGTCGTCAAAATGAATAAATGAATTTACGATCAAATGACGACAATCCAAATCATTATGGTATGGAATAAAATAATTTTATTCGAGGGTGGAGGGAAAAGAAAGATAGAAACTTCCCTGAAATGTGATGCTAGGCTTGGGATGATGCACGACCTCAAGAGGAGGTGGAAGTGGCTGCAGAGAGAAAACTGGAGTAGGAGGGAGCTCGGGCTCAATATATACCATGTCGTAATCCTCGTCACTATCCTCTTCCTCGACATCAATATCAACATCAACGATCTCTGCGGCACTCCCCACAATTGGTAACTGCTCCTGAAAAATCTCCTCGATGACTGGCAAGTGCGCATCCTGAGGCGAGGGAAGTGACATCTGTGACAGGACTGGAGGTAGACATGTCTCGGGCAAATCCAAGCACGCATCATCCTCGTCATCCCAGAAATAGTTCATCTCAGTCGTCCTCCCTAAGTACTCAACTGCCTCGACCTGTGAAGCTAACTCTGAAGTGGATTGTGGCTCAGGCTCCATGGTGCCCTCAATCTGCTCTTGGCCATCATGCACATCCGCTTCATCCTCAACCTCAAAGTGAAAATGCATCGTGTCACTATCATGGTCGACACGCACTCTATCATCCATCCCCTCCGGCTCATTCAAATGTATATGTTCAAATTCTTCTACTTAGCCCCAATGCACCCTCTTTACATGTTTCTCTTGGTATTCCATATGGTCGCATTGGAATGATCTCTCAGCTGGCTCATCAGGCTGGTCCTAAACCTGCTGGACTGTCTTCTCATACTCTGCAAGGTCCCTCAGGTAACACCATGAATCCTCGGTCGAATAATCAAAGAACTCCCAACCGTAGCTCATCTGCATGAAGTCACGCCCAGATGGAGATAATCCTGTATAAAATATCTGCAGTAGATGATCCTAATGAAAGCTCTAGTGTGGACACGCAAGCACCAAATTATTGAACCTCCACCAATCCTGATGGTAGGCCTCCCACTCAGCTTGGATAAAGCTCGATATATGCTGCTCCATGGCTTGCCGCCCATGTACCTGCTCCAAGAAAATAGGCAAAAACACTCGGAGGAATTCAGCCTGAAATGACAACCAAGTAAAATGTGAGTCGAGAGACAATGAATCAAACCAAAGTCTAGCATTATCTTGTAAAGAAGAGGGAAAAAATCTAAAGTATATGCAATCATCACAAATTCCCACCAAGACATGAATACATCCATTCTTCAAATTTTTTTAATATGTAAATGAGGGTTCTCCCACTCTGAATCAAGAAAATATGGCGGAAGTGGAATATCCTCTAAATCAATGTTCGAAAAATCTGAAGATGATGTCATTTTGGTGTTAAAAAAATTTATCAAGAAAATGAAAATAAACAACCAAAAGACTCAATAAGTGGAAAATAAATAAAATGGAAAGACACAACACTAAGAGATAGAATTATCACACTAAACTTTCAAAATCAATCAAAAAATGCTAATAATAGAAACTGTTGTCACCGGCAACGGCGCAATTGATTGAACCGGAGGATGCGCAAGGAGCACGCCTTCCACTTCCAAGCATAGGACCGTCAATACAATATAAATTTATAACCGGTGAGTACCGGGTCGGATCATAGGGATAAGTCGTTCTACACTCGCAAAATTGATCGATAAAGAGAGATAATAGCGTGTTACAACCAACTCACTAAATGGATGGAAGCGGAAAAAATGTGTGATGAAACTACAATCCTATCCTAAGTGGGTAGGGTTAGAGAAGCAAAAGTGGAGTTATGATAGCTAGGAGAGAAAGCATAGGTTGTGGGTTCACTAAGATTGGTGTTAATCAAGCTCTAATTACCGCATCTAACTCAATTGATCATCCGGCTAAGGAAACTCAATCGGAAAATTTAGCATTCAAGAACACAATAATTAGCAATAGGGATGGATATATCATCATGGCACTAATCAAATTTAAATATGGTCTCTTCTCAAAGAGTGCCCACTTGGGTCTTGGCCAATTAAATTGTGCCCTAATAATAACCCAACATTAACATGATAATAGGCAAGAGGTAATTGGAACTAAAATTAACAACCAACCATCATGAATCACACCCCAAGCAAATCAACACTACTCAATCATAGTAAACAAGAAGAAAAATTCATTCAAAATTAACCCAAGTCTATTACAAAATGAGAGATATCAAAATACAAAATGGAAGAGGAAAGATTTCACCAAGATCTCCCCAAATGAGCCCTAGCCTCCTCTAATTTGTTCCTCCACCAAGCTTTCTAGCCTCCCATGGCATCCAAGCCCAAATCCTAGCCTCTTGGAGAAGAAGAGGGGGGTAAAAACCCCCCAAAATCTGTAAAAAATGAAGAACAGCCGAACTGGCCTCTCAAATTGCCTCGGGCCGCAATTTACCCAAAAAAAACGGGTCTGCGGGTCGGGCGCTGGCTGCCCGACCCGCCCGCATGTTAAGTTGTGTGCGCCTGCTACAAAAAGCATGGGGCCGGGTTTCGACCCGGCCCAAAATAACGCCCGCCTGCTCCTTTGGAGCGGGCGCTACACGCCGCATGCGTTTGTTCGGGCAGCGGGCCGGCCCGCAAAGCGCGCGAGATTTTTAATTTTTTTTACTTTTTTACTAAACAAACAGCGGCCTGCTCAGCGAGCGGTCCGTGGGCCGCGGGCCCAAAACCCTATTTTTTTGTTTTTCTATTTTTAAACATCCCAGAAAATTCTTCTTGCTTCCAAAATTCCCAATAAATAGCTCCAAGCTCCCAAAAATTCTAGAAAAATTCCAGAAAATCCAAAAAAATCCCAGAAGTACCTGAAAAATAAGGGGAGCAAAAATTAGTCCATAGAAACCACATTTTATGTATGAAATAGGAATATGCTTTAATAATTCACGATATCAGAAATACGCACATATCAAGCCAAAATTAACATGATATATACATAAAATGCTCAGAAATGGAGGGAAAATATGCAATTTATATTCCGAACCACCATCCTTTAAGTATACCAATGGTTGTTAGATCTTTGGATGTACTTAAGGACCCTTTCTGGCCGCTGGAAGAGGGGGAGGAAACATTAGGTCCTGAAGTACCTTATCTTAGTGCCATTGGAGCACTTTTATATCTGGCAAAACTGCACGCATAACGACATAGCGTTTGCATTCAACCTACTAGCCAAATACAGTTCAGCACTCATAAAGCGCCACTGGAATAGAGTTAAGCAGCTTCTACGGAGTTAAGCAGGTTTAAGTCGTCGATTGACCTGGGATTATTCTTCAGGAAAGGTGGATTTTCCACTTTGATTGGGTATGTAGATGCAGGTTACAGGTCTGATCTACACACCGAGAAATCACAGATTAGTTTCGTGTTCACCTACGGTGGTACAGCCATCTCCTGGAAATCTGTGAAGCAGACCACCACATCAGTCTCATCCAATCACTCAGAGCTCCTGTCGATCCATGAAGCTAGCAAAGAATATGTCTGGCTTCGTTCAGTCATTCATCACATTCTAGTGAAGACCGGCCTGAAGACGGACGACCTTGAGCCAACCATTTTATTTGAAGATAATGCAGCTTGTATTGCTCAACTACAAGCTGGTTACATCAAAGGCGACAGGACGAAGCACATATCTCCCAAGTTCTTCTGGATGCACGAGCTACAAGAGCAGAAGCAGATTGAAGTACGTCAGATTCAGTCTTCTAATAATTTAGCTGATATGTTTACTAATGCATTGCTTAGATGTACTTTTAGAAAGCTTGTAAAAGATATAGGGATGCGACAGCTGAAAGACCTACAAGCCTGAAGCTTGTACGGATCAGGGGGAGTCACTTATGTATTGTACTTTTTTCCTTAAGCTGCTGGTTTTTCCCACTGGGTATTCCACAGCTAAGTTTTTAATGAGGCAAAACATGGTAACTCTGGATCCAACAGTATCTACCCCACATTAGCATATTGGATCATGAAGAATTCATATGCTAAGAATGGATGGATGGGGGAGTATTATGAATGGGGGAGACCTTTGGTTTCCACCCACTAACATCCACCATTACACCCACTATTAGTGGGTGTCCCTTGAGTTCCATTACAATATAACTCCTATATGACTAATATTTATATGGCTATGGTTGAGACCATGAGCTATTACTTTCTTACAATTCTAACAGAATATTTGATTTCCTTCACCCAATAATGCTTCTTTTTATTTATTTATCGGAAAGCAGTAAAGAACATTCGACCTCACACACTGGAAGAGAGGGCACATGGGACGTGGAAACACGAGGATTTCTCATGAAGTCACCTATCCTGATATTGCTCTTGCACCCTTCACCCATTAATGCTTCTAACACCTACTTATTCCATTTATATCGGGACTAACTTGAACATCTAAGAAGACAACTTAAGGTTCAAGCTTGATTTGTTTCAGCTTATGCCCTTGTTTGTTCCTTGTACGCAGGTCTTATGAACTCCTCAAGGTAGTTATCCCAAGTTACATGATACTTTGGTGGCCACTCACTTGCCCATCCATTACCCTGATTGTCTAGTAAGCCTAAAGCAGCAATTCTTGTTTGGGGTATGCGGGTCCGGATACCCTGTTTTTTATGTTACCCGGACCCTACCTGATAAGGAATCGGTTCCTAAAATTTGGACTTGGAATCTACCCAGTTGGACCCTATTCCCGGAACCAATCGTGGTTCCGGGTAGGTTCCGGGTACCTTGTAAATTCTTATGCAACACACAATGTGCTTTCATTTTTCAGCAGATATATATACCCAAAAGTTTTCACCATATATAGATTTTTATTTGATAGTGGATCATGATATGATGAGGTGATCGGGCTGATGGGGACATCATTAGTCCCAAATGGGAATATAGAAGTATGCCTACTTGAACAGTGACAACTTGGTAATAGATCTCGACTAGATGTCTGTGAAACTAATATGGTATTCATTTGAATATCTGTTTGACGTATACCATATCCATATAGATATGGATAGACGTGTTGGCCCGATACTATGGGACCCGATTCACACTGAACTATTTATATAAAAAAATAAAGCTATCTATAATTAAACCAAGGTCCGGATATCGGTTCCGGGTCCGGGTACCAGGTTTCTATAGATGGAAACAGGAACCGGACCCAATTCACATCGGTACCTAATTTTCCATCCGAAACCTACCCAGAACTGGTGGGTATCTGTTTCAGAGTGTTTTCTCACTACAAAGCGTTGACCGTGGAGAACCCGGTCAACGTGGTCAAGGGGGCCGCTTTGGGTCCCTTGGGGGGCTTCGAATTGGTGCAGAAGGGGCGAGGGGAAGCCTCGGCCCTGGTTAAGACGCTCGGCCTCGGATAGTCGCGCTCGGCCTCGGCTGGAAGGGGGACGAGGGGTAGCCTCAGTCGCCCGGGTAGATGCACGGCTGACGGGCGGCGCGGGGGAGTCTCGGACCCGACTAAGACGCTCGGCCTCGGTAGGGCGTGCTCGGCCTCGGCAGGCTGTCGGTGAGGGGAAGCCTCACTATCCAGTCGATCGAGTGGTCGGAGAGGGGCGAGGGGTAGCCTCGGCCCGTTGATCAGCTGTCCACCTGCGTAGACGAGAACGCTCGTCAGGGGGCCGGACCTTGGTTCCAGCCAAATCCTCTCCGATGCCTAAGTCAGATAGTGATCTGAGAAAGGAGGCCCGGCGGAGACGGTTCGACTCGTGAGGAGATCGTAACGGCGTCTCTCGGCGCGAGCGGGGGAGGAAGGAGATGAATTGGGGGAACGAGGTCGTTGATGGAGTACCTTAGGTTTTGTTACCTGAGATGCGGTCCCTTTCTTCGTCGTCTTCCTGGCCCTTTTGTAGAGCTCCCAGCGTGATTGCCTCTGGCCCACGTCCCACGCCCGCCATCGATCGTGCCCCATCAGTCCTCCCTCGCCGCCGCTCTCTCCGCCTTGCCAGCACCTCCCCATTATCGCTATTTAGTGGTCGCGCGTCCGGGGGAGTGGTTTTCGCAGGAGTGGGCGAGTGACCAGCGGGTTATTGGGGCCGGATCGGATCGACGTTCGAGAGGGTCCCTTGTAGGGCCTTTGCAGAATGGGCTTTTGAGGATGCAGATGGGCTCTTGATCAGTAGTCGGGCTCCTGGGCTCGTGTCTTTTGGGTCTCGGTCAAATAGGCGTAACAATTGCCCCCATCGGTCGGGTTGATCGACCTCGATCGGTTCGGCCCGGTCGATGTGACTTCTGCCGATTTTGACAAGCTCGCCAGTCGATGCCGACTCATTTATTAGTCGTCATAATGTGTTGGTCCGTTTGCTATTTTTAAGGCGCGGGTCCCGAAGTGCCGTCGGCCTTCAGATGTTGCCACGTGTAGCGGCCAGCTTATCCCCGCCGCTCGCGGAGTCGCCTTAAGTTTGAGAAGCCGAGGGGTTCGTGAGTCGCCATTGGTGGGGTCGATAAGCCTCGGCTCGCTCAGATCGGCCGATGTGCCTCCTGGGATTCCGAGGGGGCGCTTCAATCGAGGTTTGGTCATAAATGCATGTCATGATGGGGCGGATCGATTGAACTCCTCCTGGCGCCAATTTCGAAACGCCGCTGGTTCTTTGAGCCTTGCCACGCGCTTCTGTCAGGCGCTTCGAATTCGCCCTTGGTATATAAGATCCTCAGCCGCGTTGATTTCCACTTCTCCCTTGCTCCTCCCGGTATTCAAAGCCTTCCACAACTCGGAGTTTCCCGTCGCCTTCGCTTCCTTGCCTTCTCCAAACTAATTGAAAAAAGGTAATTTCTCTCTCGCTTTCTTCTTATGGCTGCTCTTGAGATAGGCGGTTCTGGTCGGAGGGCGAGGGGTCCTCCGGAGTCTAGGCGGGGTGAACCCCGGCTAGGGGAATCAGGTTCCCCCGACGGGAGTTGTTCTCTTCAAGATAAGGGGAAGGGGAAACTTTTTCCAGACTACGTCCGTGATGACGTGGCGTCGGCTGCCGTGCGGCTTAATGTGCCCCCGGTCGTCCTCCGTACGCAGTCGAGGACTCCTCCTTCGGTGCCGCGGAGATCCGGGAAAGATATCTCTGCTTCCCATATGAGGTTCGAGTTCCCTTTGTCGACGAGCGGATTTGCCTTCCGAGGAGCAATGAGGTCGGCGCCTACGTCGAGATGTTCCGCCTGGGTCTTCGCTTCCCGCTCCATCCTTTCTTCATCCAGGTCATGGAACATCTCACGGTGTCCCTGTGTCAGTTCACCCCGTGTTCGATCGCGGTACTGACGTGCTTCGTAACGCTCTGTTGTATTCGCGGTCTGGAGCCGTCTCTCCCCCTTCTTTTCCACTTTTACCAGGTCCAGGCGGTCGGGCCGGGGTCATGGCTGCACCTCCGTGCCCGTTCAAAGAGGGGAATGTCTGATCGGGCTTCCCCGCTGGTCGGGGGATTGGAGCTCGGATTATGTCTTTGTGGTCTTTTTAGGCGATGCCCAGATCCTGACAAGCTGGGGCGCGTCTGTCCAGTCTTGCTCTCCGTTAGCCCTTTCCGACGCTGACCAGACAGCCGCCGCGATGCTGTCGGCTCTTCCTTTGGAATCGAAGTCTGTCTGCTCTTTGTTGGATGACCTACTCCTGAAGGCCATCTTGTGGTCCCCGGGTAGGCCGCTTTTTCTTCCTCGGACTGCCCTGTGACTCATCCTGATTTCGGTTTCCTTTGCAGGGATGGCAGGCCGCGAGTTCGTTCATGACGTTGATGAGCTGATCCATCGTGGAGCTGCTCGGAGCCGAGGCAGTACCTCCGGAAGGGCGCCTCGACGGACCGTTGAGGAGGAGGTGCGCCGAGCCGAGCCCTCTGTGGGCAAGGTAATGGCCGTGCCTCCCGCCTCTTCTTCTGGCGATTTCCTCCCCGAGGGAGTAGTAAAAGCCGGACCTGCCCCACCAGCCCGAGTGGTAGGGGGTGATGACGGGTCTGGTGTAGTCCCCCCCCGCCCTCGGAGTGTCCCCTCCCGTCCTCGAGAGTGGAGATGGGGCAAGGCGGAAGCGCTCTCCTTCGGCGCTCGTGGAGCCTCACGGGAGGAAGAAGAGGAAGGAGGATGCGAAGTCCCCCAGCCCGGCCAGTTCTGTGCCTCCTGCAGACAGTTCTGTGCCTCCTGCAGACACCACCGGGGATCTTCAGGTGATTCTGACGACCACCCCCATCGCAGCGTCCCCGCTTCCGTCCCCGGGAATCGGAGCGCTATTGGCGAGCCATATGGCTTCCCTCGATGTGGCCCCCGGGAGTTCGGTGTTCGTCGACCGAGCCCTGGCCCAGCAGGTAGCCGAGAGCTCTGTTTTCCCCCGGGATCGCAGCACCCTTGAGAAGATTCCCGCCGACAAGGTGTCGGATTCTTTGGTTTGGGCCCTTCAACAGGTTCGGCCCTCTCGCAGTCCTTTCTTTCCCTTCACACCCTTCTTAGCTCATGCCCCGTTTTCCAGGGGTCGACGCTTGCCGTGGAACTGCAGCGGCGAGCCATCCTCTTGAGGAAGCTGGAGGAGTCCACCATGAAGGCTCAGGAGCGGGCCGGGGCGGCCGAGGTGGCCATGATGGAGGCCCAGATGGAGTCTCGGCGCCTCAACCTCCGTGTGGCCGCGTTGGAGGGACAAGTGGGTGACCTCGAGGGAAAGCTGGAGGATGCTCATCAGTCGGCTGAGGAAGTGGCGGAGTCGTTCCGCCTGGAGAGGGAGGAGCTTCAGAGGGAACTGTCGGATCGGCGCCAAGTGATGCGGCTTGCAGAGGAGGTGGAGAAGGGCGTCGTCGAGACCCTGGGGAAGAGGATCTTTGAGGTCCTCAGGGAGGCCTTCGGTAAGTATGTAGACCTCATCGCCCCTCGGATCGTCGAAGTCATTCAATCTTCCTTCCGGGAGTGTGCAGAGCGTGTTCGGGAAGCCCCTCCGCCGGCCGAGTCCCCTCGCTCCGAGCAGGGCGAAGTGCCTGAGGATGTGTCCTCTCGAGCTCGGGCTCCCGGAGCTGTCCCTCTCGGCTTTATCCTCAAATTTTTTAGCATCCGCTTCGCTTTGGGGCCAGTCTACTTGAAATGGATCCCTAGCCCCCGCCATCTCCTTCAGCCCCGCGGCCAATAATTGCTGGTTGCATGGCTGTTAGCTTGGGTTACCTACTTTGGGTCTTTTGTTAACCAATTTTGCTTTGTCGGTGTCGATCTAGCTTCTGTTGGTGATGAACTCTGTCATTCGTCATGAGTAGATTGTTTGTAGGGTGTTTCCTTCGCCTTGATCCCCTGTAAATAAGACGTATTTTTGTATTCTGGTTAACTATTATAAACGAAATCGACTTACTTGGACTTCTTGTGTACTCTGCGTTGTCGCCTTGTTCTTGGCTTAGGAATGGACGAAGCTGGCGTTGGCTGGGGGGGATTCTCCCCAGACTTAGGGGCGCAGGAGTCGGTCAGCGAGGGCAGAGCTCCTCGGCTTAGGACCGGTCGGCGTCCGTGCCTGCTGGGGGAATTGCCCCCAGACTTATGAGCGCTGGAGTCGGTCGGCGAGGGCAAAGCTCCTCGGCTTAGGACCGGTCGGCGTCCGTGCCTGCCGGGGGAATTGCCCCCAGACTTATGGGTGCTGGAGTCGGTGGGCGAGGGCAAAGCTCCTCGGCTTAGGACCGGTCGTCGTCCTTGCCTGCTGGGGGAGTTGCCCCAGACTTATGAGCGCTGGAGTCGGTCGGCGAGGGCAAAGCTCCTCGGCTTAGGACCGGTCGGCGTCCGTGCCTGCTGGGGGAATTGCCCCCAGACTTATGGGTGCTGGAGTCGGTGGGCGAGGGCAAAGCTCCTCTTCCTCCTCCAGTGAGGCGGCGGTCCCCAACCTTTCGTGCTATTGGTGTCATGTCAACTCCGTCGGGGTTTTAAATGAAGATAACAAAAGGAATGCATTTGTACTCTCAAGAGTCCTGCCGGACCGGTACATTTGGAGGAAATGGAAAAAAGAAATGAAGCTAGACAGAGGGATGCAAACTTAGATAACTCCCTCATACTAGGCCGCTTCCGGGGGGAGAGACGTCGCCCGCTCACTCTATGATGCAGAGGGGGCCTTGGATGGTGTTGATCTTCTTCCCCTTGTCTGACTGTATGGAGGTCCCTTCTCCGTGGGCCGGCTCGTCGGCCTGATTCCTGGCGTGCCCTCGGCTCATCAGCTTCTCAATGTCCTTTTTCAAATGCCAGCAATCTTCTGTGTCATGACCATCGTCCTTGTGGTACTTGCAGTACTTCTCCCTGTTCTTCCCGCCTCTTTTAGCCTTCGGTGGGGGGCGATCAGCTCGCTCTTCCTTCTGTACTTGGGCGAGAATGGCGTCCGGGGTGGTGTCCCTCGCGCTTTCTCCCCGCTGCCTGTTCCTCTGCCTCTTCTCGGTCCGGTACCCTTCGGGGCTAACTCGTCCGCCGTCGCCGCGCTTGGTTCCTCGAGCGGCTTTTCCTGCATCCTCGGCCAAGGCCTCCTCGGTCAGCATGAAGCGTTCGGCCCTTTCCATGATCCCAGGGAGGTCCTTCGGGGGGTCGTTGTGTAGGGACTTCTTGAGGCCCCTGTGGCGAAGTCCTTTCTTAAGGGCCGTCTGGACCACCAGGTCGGGTGGGTTGTTCACGTTCAGCCTTTCCGCATTGAAGCGGCGCATGAACTGTCGGAGTGGCTCGGCCGGGCCTTGCACTATGTTGAACAGATGTTCAGCACCAGGTTTGATCAGCCTCCCCGCCATGAACTGTTTGCAGAACAACTGGGCGAGTTGTTCGAAACTGTCGATGGAGCGGCCGGGCAGGCTGTGGTACCAGATCCTCGCCGCTCCCCTGAGAGTAGAATAGAAGCCCCGGCAAAGCAGGTCATCGTCAGCTCCCTGGAAGGCCATGTCCCCCTCGTAGTCCATCACGTGGTGTGCCGGGTCTCCTATTCCGTCGTACTTTCCCAGCACCGGGATCCTGAATCGAGAGGGGACCCGTGCGTCGGTTATTCTCCGTGATAAGGGACACCGGTCTCTGTGGATGCCTCCGGGGATGCGGTACTCGCCTGCCTTTGGATCGATCGGGGGTGGAGGTAGCACCGGCGCCAGCGGGGCTGGCTCCGCAGCCTTCGCCACGCTGGGGTCGGGCTGTCCCGACGCTCCCGACTCCTCCTGCGGGAGCTCCTGCTCCGCCGTGATCGGTCTCTCGAGTGGTGTCGTTCGCTTCTCCTGCGGCGGGACGACCGTGATCGACGAGACGATGACGTCCTCGATTCGCCGTCCGTACCTTCGGTCTCTCTTCGGCTCCTTTCACGATAGGGTGAGGAGGCGCGTGACCTCGCCTGACGAGAGCCGGACAGCGTGAACCGATGCTCCGTGTTCGGTTTCTGGGCCCCGTGGTCGTCGACCACGGTAGACCGCAAGTGCGGGGGATCCCCTGTCCATCAATGGCCATCGTCCAACGTGCCTCTGTTGGGCGGCGCCGGGCCGACGAGTTGCTGCACCGTCGCGACCAACGTCTGGAGGCTTGCGTTGGTCTCCTGAGCCAGGGCGCGGAGTTGTCCTTGCGTGGCCAGTTCTGAGCCGCCGGTCTCTTCGGTTGAGAGGGCATGGTGGTCGCCGACGGGCATGTCCTCGGGGTTGCCATTCGATGCGTCATTCCCCTCCTCCGGGATGGGGGGCATGTGCTTCCTTTCGTTGCTGGCTCGTGCCATTGTTGGTGTGGTTTTCTGCTTTGTGGGATGATTTTCAGGTTCCCACAGACGGCGCCAGATGTTTCAGAGTGTTTTCTCACTACAAAGCGTTGACCGTGGAGAACCCGGTCAACGTGGTCAAGGGGCCCGCTTTGGGTCCCTTGGGGGGCTTCGAATTGGTGCAGAAGGGGCGAGGGGATGCCTCGGCCCTGGTTGAGACGCTCGGCCTCGGATAGTCGCGCTCGGCCTCGGCTGGAAGGGGGACGAGGGGTAGCCTCAGTCGCCCGGGTAGATGCACGGCCGACGGGCGGCGAGGGGGAGTCTCGGACCCGACTAAGACACTCGGCCTCGGTAGGGCGTGCTCGGCCTCGGCAGGCTATCGGTGAGGGGAAACCTCACTATCCAGTCGATCGAGTGGTCGGAGAGGGGCGAGGGGTAGCCTCGGCCCGTTGATCAGCTGTCCACCTGCGTAGACGAGAACGCTCGTCAGGGGGCCGGACCTTGGTTCCGGACAAATCCCCTCTGATGCCTAAGTCAGATAGTGATCTGAGAAAGGAGGCCCGGCGGAGACGGTTCGACTCGTGAGGAGATCGTAACGGCGTCTCTCGGCGCGAGCGGGGGAGGAAGGAGATGAATTGGGGGAACGAGGTCGTTGATGGAGTACCTTAGGTTTTGTTACCTGAGATGCGGTCCCTTTCTTCGTCGTCTTCCTGGCCCTTTTGTAGAGCTCCCAGCGTGATTGCCTCTGGCCCACGTCCCACGCCCGCCATCGATCGTGCCCCATCAGTCCTCCCTCGCCGCCGCTCTCTCCGCCCTGCCAGCACCTCCCCATTATCGCTATTTAGTGGTCGCGCGTCCGGGGGAGTGGTTTTTGCAGGAGTGGGCGAGTGACCAGTGATCACTCCTTATTTTACACCTTTTTTCCGGATGTTTGCATGCCATTTAGATCGCCCAAATCATGTTTTTCACGATATATCGACGATATTGCGATGCTTTTCACGCTTTGTTGTTTTTGTCGCATTTCAGGTGATTTGGCGCGATTTGGAGTGATCATGAGATGCGCTCACGATAGACGGCCACCGACGACCTCCCCGAGGGGTATTTTGCTGTTGGAGAGGAGCGGAAGAAGAATGGACGTCGCAGGAGCGACGAGGAGGCCAAAACAATCAGTTTGGGCATTTTTTGTGTCCCACTCGGCCGAGTGGAGGAGCCACTCGGCCGACCAGTGAGACACTGCTCGGCCGACCCGTTCAGACACGATTTCCATGTGTACTCGGCCGAGCGACGGAGACCACATCGGCCGAGTGACGATACCACGTCCGCCCGAGTGGCGCCCAGACGAAGCCCCTCCAGAATATCGAAGTTACTGTTTTTCGGCCATCTGAGCTTCAGAAGACCCACTCGGCCGAGTGGATTATTACGTCCGCCCGAGTGCCTTGAAGCCATCGGCCGAGTGACGACAACTCACTCGGCCGAGCCGCCCCCCGAACTGAAGACCCCTGAAGCGCCCGACTTACTGGAAAAATGACAGGGTTTTCACTCGGCCGAGCGACTTTTGTCACTTGGCCGAGTGCGATGCGCTGCCTGTAGCGAAATTTGCGGAAAACAGGCTGTGCAGGGGCATTTTGGTCAGGATTTTTAGACGATTTTTGGGGCTATTTAAGCTCTGTTTTTAACCTAGTTTAAGGAGCCATCTCTCAGATTTTTTGCAGCTTTTTGGAGTTTACTTTTTAGGTTTATTAATTGTGATTGGAGAGGAGAAAAACTTGGATTTTTGTTGGATTAATTGAAGATCTACATTGGTTTGCATTGTTCTTCCCCAAAAACTCTATTTTTATTGTTTATATCATTGTTGTGATGAATTCCATTGCCTATTTCATTGATTATTTTTGTGCTATTGCTATGATTTGTGAGTAGTCTCCACGTCTTGGGGCGTGGGGATGAACCCTACAAGCCCAATTTCGTATTTGTGATAAATTGGTAGAAATTGTGCTAGAATCAATAATTAGGGATTAGATTGGGATCGAATTACTACGGATAGCTAGGTATTTATATCAATTGGGATTTGCAAGAGATTGGGTCCCAATTTGATAGGAAGCCCTAGAAATCCGAATTGGGTTGGAGTCGGATTTCCGAAGTATCGGTTTGCAAGAGATTGGACCGATACTAGGACCTCCGGTTGCGATTCCGTGACGATACCTGTTTGCAAGAGATTGGACGGGTAGGAACTATCCCAATTTAGATTGTGGACCGGGTTTGCAAGAGATTGGGCTCGGTGCGCAATTGAACGATGATGTTGATCCTAATGCTAGCTTCCCTAGGCTAGGGTTTGCAAGAGATTGGACCCAAGCCTAGGATAGCTATAGACCGGCAACAGCGCGAGAGCGTGAGCTTGGTTCCACATTTAGTTGCAACTAGTTCATCCAAATTCTCATACTAGCGATTTCGATACCGGCGAACCACACTTATGAAATACGGTGAGTAGTGGGGATTCCCCTTTCCCTAGACGTTCTTTATTTGATTTGATATTTCGCAAATTTGTCTGACGATTGTGACAGGATCGCCCAAGGCAATTATCTCTATCTGTTCATAAATAGCCAGGTGGATCAGGAGCAAGCACGGTCATTCGTCCTCCCTGTGTTCGATACCCGCTCGCCGCTATACCGTGCGCTTGCGGTAAAACTACAACCGTCGCCTCGGGACGTGTATCCGGGGTGCGATTAAGTTTTTGGCGCCGTTGCCGGGGAAGGCATTTTGACGCACTATTTGCATATTCTCCCCGTATTTTCCGTAAGATCTTAACGGGGAGAATGGAGGATGCAACGCCAACAATAGAACTCAGTCGAGAAGACTATGACTCCTTCACAGACCTTCTTAAGGAGCTTGTCGACGAGGTCCACACTACCGGAGCATTTGCTATCAATATCAAGGACCCCGACGAACAACTATTTGCTAGCTTTGTGATGGACCAAATCTCCCCGGAAGGGACTATCGGAGGCAATGTCAGAGTTGACGTGGTCGACGACAAATTGTATTTCGAAGACAATAGAGCAAATGTCGAAGAGCACTATGCTCCCGAAGAACCCTTCGAGCAAACCGACATTCCGGGTGTTACACTTTATGACGCTCACTCTTGTTTTTATGAATCGTCTGATGTGTTTCTTGATTCCAGGTACGAACTGGAGCAGAGTGAAGGTTTTGGCGATGCTAGCACTGAATCAGAGGGCGCCTACTTCGATGCCTCATCCTCACTAAGTAGCGAGTCCGACTCGTCATAAGAAAGCATTCCACCTGAAGATGAGCTAAACCAGGATGACAAGGAAGAAGCCGAATTCATGCGAGCTGAAAAAGTGGAAGAAGCAGCGCCACCTCAGGTAGAGCTTAAACAATTACCGCCGAATCTAAGGTATGCCTTTTTGGGTAATAAATTGACTTTTCCGGTGATAGTCAATTCCCACCTCACACAAGATCAACTTGAAAAACTCCTAGACGTCCTTAGGAGCCACAAAGATGTCTTGGGATACACTATCTCCGATCTAAAAGGGATAAGCCCTAGGCTTTGCACGCATCGGATCCATTTGGAGGATACCGAAGCCACCTCCATAGAGCCTCAAAGGCGGTTGAACCCGAACATGAAGGAGGTGGTTAAAAAGGAAATCCTAAAATTGCTTGAAGCCGGTATAATTTATCCTATCTCTGACAGTAGATGGGTTAGCCCCGTCCACGTCGTCCCCAAGAAAGGAGGGAAGACTGTCATAAAAAATGACAAAGGTGAACCAATATCCACGCGCACTGTCACGGGATGGCGAATGTGCATTGACTATAGGAGACTCAATAAAGCCACCCGAAAGGACCATTACCCATTGCCATTCATCGATCAAATGCTTGAACGCCTCGCGAACCATAAATACATTTGCTATCTAGACGGGTATTCGGGTTTCTTCCAAATCCCTTTGCACGAAGATGACCAAGAAAAGACAACTTTCACTTGTCCCTATGGCACCTACGCATACCGTAGGATGCCGTTCGGCCTTTGTAATGCTCCCGCCACTTTTCAAAGATGTATGACATCCATATTTTCCGATTATATTGAAAATATTATGGAAGTTTTTATGGATGATTTCTCGGTTTACGGAAGTGAGTTTGACTCTTGCTTGGAAAATCTCACTAAAGTCCTAAAAAGGTGCCAACAAAACAATCTCACTCTCAATTGGGAGAATTGTCACTTCATGGTCACGGAAGGTATAGTCCTCGGGCATCTTGTTTCCTCAAGAGGAATCGAGGTAGATAAAGCTAAAATTGAGGTAATCGAAAAACTTCCTCCTCCTATTAATGTCAAGGGCATTAGAGGCTTCCTTGGTCACGCGGGGTTTTACCGCCGCTTCATTAAGGATTTCGCCTCGATTGCCCGACCACTTACTTCCTTACTCGCTAAAGATGTTCCTTTTGACTTTTCAGGAGAATGCTTGCAAGCTTTCAACACCTTGAAGGAAGCGCTAGTCTCAGCGCCCATCATTCAACCGCCGGATTGGAGCCTCCCTTTTGAGCTAATGTGCGATGCTAGCGACCAAGCCATTGGAGCGGTATTGGGACAAAGGAAAGATAGGAAGCTTCATGCGATATACTACGCAAGCAAGACATTGGATGACGCGCAGAAAAACTACACAACTACCGAAAAGGAGCTTCTAGCGGTCGTCTATTCCATAGAGAAGTTTCGCTCCTACCTCCTCGGTTCCAAGGTGATTGTCCACACCGACCATGCGGCATTGAAGTATCTTTTAAACAAGAAGGAGGCCAAACCCCGGTTGATTAGGTGGATACTCTTGTTGCAAGAATTCGACCTAGAGATCAGAGATAAGAAGGGTACAGACAATGTCGTGGCGGATCATTTATCTAGGCTCATTCGCGACAAGGAGGATGAGAGCTTACCTATTGACGACACATTTGTTGATGAGAGGCTATATGCGGTAAGGACCGAGGAAGTACCTTGGTACGCGGACTTCGTTAACTACTTGGCGTGCGGAATCAAACCGCATGGGATGTCCACGCAACAAAAGAGGAGATTTATGCATGAGGCCCGTAGCTATTTTTGGGAAGATCCTTACCTTTTCAAGATATGCAAAGATAGTGTCATTCGTAGGTGTGTTTCTAAAGAGGAGGCAACGTCTATCATTTTGCATTGCCACGGTCTACCATGCGGGGGACATCATGCCGCCTCTAAAACAACCGCTAAGATCTTGCAGAGCGGATTCTTCTGGCCCACAATGTTTAAAGACACCCACACTTTTGTGAAGGGTTGCGATAGATGTCAACGGACCGGGAATATCTCCAAGCGCAATGAGATGCCGATGAGACCCATCCAGGAGATTGAGCTTTTTGATTGTTGGGGAGTAGACTTCATGGGGCCTTTTCCGTCGAGCAATGGCAACAAGTACATCCTATTGGCCGTTGACTATGTCTCCAAATGGGTGGAAGCTATTGCCACCCCTACTAATGATGCGAGGGTCGTCTCCAAATTCTTCAAGCAAAATATCTTTCCGCGCTTTGGAGTGCCGCGTACCTTGATAAGTGACGGGGGAAGCCACTTCATAGAGAACAAGTTTGAAGCCATGCTAAAGAAGTACGGGGTAAATCATAGAGTTGGAATGGCTTATCACCCCCAGACAAGCGGCCAAGTAGAAGTCTCAAATAGAGAAATCAAGCAAATTCTCGAGAAAACAGTAGATCGGTCTAGAAAGGATTGGTCAATGAAGTTAAACGATGCTCTATGGGCCTATCGCACGGCCTTTCGCACCCCCATCGGTACCACACCGTTCCGCCTAGTTTATGGGAAGGCTTGCCACTTGCCGGTAGAGTTGGAACACCGCGCATATTGGGCCATCAAGACCTTTAACTACGATTATAAGAGTGCGGCGGTGAGGCGACTCTTGGACATCAACGAACTTGATGAAATAAGGAGAGACGCTTATGAGAGCTCGAGAATTTACAAGGAAAGGACCAAGATTTTCCACGATGCCCGCATAACTGTCACGGACTTCAAGGTGGGAGACAAGGTCTTGCTCTACAATTCCCGACTCCGACTATTTCCCGGTAAGTTGAGGTCACGTTGGTCGGGACCTTTCACCATCAAGCACATACAACCGGGAGGAGCTTTCGAGTTGGAAAGCAAGGAAGGTACCACATTCAAAGTAAATGGGCAAAGGCTCAAGCACTATTCTGAGGGGATCCCGACGGGCGAAATCAATAGAGTATATTTGCTTAAAGAGCCGCCGGATGATCTCTCGGACCTCCTTGATGAGGTGATAGAGGAGGCGATTCCTCATTCAATTGGTGCCCTCTTTGATGAAGAACTTGATGAAGGCCCGGATTTAGGCCAAGATGAAAAGATTGAAGACGATTCCCCCGACTTCTCCGCCGACGAAGATGAAGGCGACGCTGATGTCGCAAGGATTCGAGAGCTCTGCAAGCTCTCGAAATTAAAGTCTCCAAAGAAAGCCCCGCCGGCACGGAGATCGGCATCGCCGGTTAAGCCGTTGACCGGGGCAAATGCTAGCTTGGGGGAGCCCCCCCCAACACCATTCGGGACAAGAGACCTCCGAGGGAGACCGCTACGCCGCCACGTCCAAATCCAATCGCGCTCCCTGGGAAGTTTGACGGGTGCATCTCATATGCACCAAACATCCCGCATTGATTGAAAACTATAGGGGGTCGAGCTCACGACCTAAAACGAGCGCTTGTCGGGAGGCAACCCGACGGTTTTTGCTTTATTTTTTTATCTTTTTTCTTTATTTTCGTTTAGAAATTTTTAGTATTTTGAGTCACCCGACCAAAAATTTTGTGATAACGGGTCCTATTTTTCTTGACAGGAGAGAAGATAGGTAGATCATCATGAGGAGGATGAACGAGACGATGAGGAGCGCCCCAAGAAGGCGTTCGACGCTTAGGAGGAGCATGAAATCGACTGGAGAAGGAAAGACGGAGTTTAGAGCCCAAACGAAGACAAACAGCAGAATACAAGGCTCACTCGGCCGAGTATACTAGTCACTCGGCCGAGTCCAGAAGTTCGTCCGGCCGAGCCGCTCACGAACGATGGAAGTCTGCTGTACCCAACTCTCTGTTTATTTTCTTGATTTCGATATAACTTCTACTCGGCCGAGTACATATATTCACTCGGCCGAGTAAAACGGATACCCTCCTAGGGCGAGTCTTGCCGAGTAGCTTGAGTCACTCGGCCGAATGGACTTACTCCACTCGGCCGAGGCTGGCAAAGCCACTCGGCCGAAGCGATATCAGGGAGAAAATTTCTATTGCCTCGCTCGGCCGAGTGACCACGTCACTCGGCCGAGTCGTAACTTTCTATTATATAAGTGACGAAGGGGCGCGGATTTCGAAATCTAAATTCCCAAATCCGCCCGCGCCCCTTCGCCTACCCTCGCCCGATTCCCCTTCGCCCAACCCTCACTCGCCCGATCACGCCCGCGCGCGCCGCCGCTCGGCCGGCCACCGCCGGCCGACCGACGCCGCGCCCCGCCCGAGTCGCCGCCGGCGACCTCGTCTTCGATCGCCTCCGGTATAGCTCGATTTGCCCATTTTTCTTCTCTTTTTGCGTAGTTTTCGAGGATCCGTGTATTAATCGAACCCCTAACCCGAATCAATTCCCATATCTATCTGTTATACCCCTATTGCTCCATACATTTTGATTATTACTCGCTGATATCGCTTTTCCATGCGCAGGTTGCTTTTTGGAGCTTAGGGGAGCTCAGGGGAGCTTCTACGGGCTGTTTTGGATTTCGTGGAGGCGCGGACTTCGCACGCTTCCACCGCTTAGCACTCGCGGCGTGTTTTGGTACACTCTTTCCACTCTTTTTGCACACGCTGCACTTTTTCACTTTTCGGCGCGCTCGGGGCCGATATGCCGCCCCGGACACGGCCTCGGACGAGGAGACCTTCCGCTAAGCGGAAGAGGTCGGATGACGCCGGCCCCGCCCACGAGGCGGAAGAGTCTCCTCCTCCTTCCCCCGCACACCCCGCACAGCCTGCAGGCCCCGCACACCCCGCACAGCCTGCAGCGCACCCACAGCCCGCACAGCCTCTCCCTGCCGATCCACAGCCACCACCACCGGCCCCACTGGTCGGGCCGCTCGGGATTACGTTCCGAGACGACGCACACCGCGCCGTCTTCGAGCGTATCTCCCAGCGCTCGATCGTACCCTCCAGGTTCGCACACCTCGCTGACCTAGGACGCCTGGGGGTACTTGAGGGGATACTCACGTTGTACGACAACGTGGGTTGGCGCGACTTCCTTCAGGTGTCGGCGGATACTTTTACCCGCCCGACACTTGAGGTTTTGAGTTCGATCGCCCGGACCGATGAGGGATGCTCATTCCGGTTCATGGATCGAGAGTGCCAGGTCACTCTCGATATGATGAGAGCATTTTTCTCTTGGCCCGCCGTCCCCGGTGCCGATCGTGGTTACGGCCCCACACATATCCCTCCACCCTCTTTCGACGCCGGTGCCTTCTGGGCACGTATCACGGGTCTCCACGCCGCCTTTGACCCTAGTAGGGCCAAGGCCTCAGCCATCGTACATCCCTGCCTTCGCATTGCTCAGCGCCTTATGGCGACGACATTTTTGGCCAGATATGAGCCGGGCACGATGTCTACGCCAGAGCTTTACATGCTCTACACGATGACCCGTCCCAGAGCTCTATCTAGGGATGGAGATGAGCTTGTCCCCGCCGTCGTGATCGATATCGCGGCATGGTACTTAGACCGCATCATTGTATCGGTGGGCGCCCGCTCACCGATATGCTGCGGCGGCCTGATTACACTGCTGGCTCTTATGACCGGCGAGGACTTCCCCGACGACCTGCGACGAGTATCAGGCCCCACCTCTTTGTCGATAGACGTTATGGCCCGGATGAAGATGCTTCGTCCGCATGGTGAGCGTCACTGGGTCTGGTTGCACGGCCCCTATGGGGCCGATTACATGATTCTCCCGAGCCCTGCTCGGACTCTGATTGCACCAGCCCACGTTGACTGGATTCCGGCGGCGGATGTCCTCATCCCCGCTGCGTACGTGCTCGAGGCCGAGGAGGCCGAGCAGGCCCACGCTGCCCACGCTGCCCAGGCTGCTCCCGCAGACCCTGCTGCACACCCTGCCGAGCATGCTGCCTACCCCGTCGACCCTGCGGCCTCTCAGCCTGTTCCTGACGTTTCCACTGCTCTTGACACTTCTGTCCCCACCTCTGCCTGTGTCGAGAGTACTTTTGCTGAGCCCACTTCCACCACTGTCACCACTTCCGAGGCTGTCCCCACCACTCCCGCTACCACCTCCGGCCCTCTGTCCGTGGAGCCTCTTTGCTCCGCTCTCCCCCAGCGCCCGCAGACCTTTGTTGAGAGTGGAGAGCCCTCGTTCGCCGCGGTCGTGGAGACCATGGCTAGCATGATCTCCGCTGGGATTGCGCCTTTTGGTCCACACACTTCCGCCCCAGCGGGAGATTCCTCTCCCTCCACAGCTGCCGTATTCTCCGAGAGCGTCGTGGCGTCTGTCCACACTTCTGGGCCACTGACCTCTCTTGCCGCCTCGCAGCCGCCTTTGTACTCTTCTTTCGCTGCCGCTGCCTCCACTTCCCACCGCCCGTCCCGACCTCACACTGAGGCCCGGCCCACATTTCCAGGCGCGCCACCTTTTGTCCCCTTCCCTGCTGAGCCCGTTACATACTCCACTCGCGTACGCCAGCCTCGCCCTGCGCAGCCCCGACAGGTGCGTCCCTCTGCATCACCCCCGCCCGACACTGTACTGCAGAGCATACGTGCTCTTGAGTTGGCGGTGAGTGGTCTTAGAGGAGACCTTAGGACCCTGTCCGCCACCGTCTCCGCGATGGCTGGACGCTTTGACCTGATCCCTCACATCCACTACTGCCTGACACAGATCTTAGAGCGTCTTCCGCGCGTACCCCCGCCCACCCAGCAGGTTCCCACACACCCTCCCACACACACTAGACCTGCTTCCACTTCCACTTCCACTTCCACGCCCACCCCAGCTCAGCAGCCTGTCCAGCCTACACCACCACCACCACCTCCGCCTCAGGACGGAGACGGCGCGGCACCGCTTTCTTAGGCACTCTTGATGCCTTGATCCATTCCTTCCGTTGTGCTGCCCGTCTCTGCTGGGTCCCGATGCACTTTTGTACACCCCCCCTCCCCTCACTTATTTTGGGATTATATTTTCGATCATATCTATTTGTGCTTATCGTATCATATCTACTTGGGATTCTCATTTTGATCACATCTATATATATCTTTTTGGGAGAGAGGGAGAGTTTTTTTTTGGTGCCTCATTTATTTTCATATCACTCCTATCTGTGCATGCATCATTTCCGCATCATATTTTCATTTCCTTTTTTTCCTTTCATTACTTTTTTTTTCTCCACATCATGCATGCATCCTCACTTGCCCCTCACATTACTTCTCTCTCTGTGTGCCACACTTTGCACATTGAGGACACTGTGCCGTTTAGCTTGGGGGAGTGAGTTCTCACTTTCTTTTTCGATTTGCCACCTTTATTTTCAGTTTTTCACACCGCTTTTCACTTTTGCACTCATTTTTCATTATTTTTCTTTTATTTTGCCATGCATCACGTTTTCCTTACTTTCCTGTGTGCCGCATTGCATAGTTCTATTTTCCTTTTATCTTTACTTCCTTCTTTTTCATCTCATGCTAGAGATGAATTTTCTGTGATGATGTCCACGTGGAGTTAGCTTATTCTATATGCATGCTATATTTGTCGTGTCTTAGACTTCATTTCTGATATCATATGCTATGACTTGCTTTGCATTTAGGAGTAGTAACCCACATTTTTTTCCCTCATGAAAATGGATGAAATTTTATTATTAGCTGAGCCTGAATATTCATATGTATGCTATCACAGAAAACACACCAAGATTCACGCATTGAATGCCTATGTCTGGAGTATTGACTTCTTTTCCTTTATCACTTCTATATGCATGAATTGTACACTTCACTTCCGGATGATTGAATGATGATTAGCTAAGATATATCTGGATTAGTTAGCTTTTTTGTGATCGAAACTGAGTAGATTAGATTACCCCGCTGAAGTTGTCGTGCATGTCTTATAGAGTGAGCCGAGAGTTATATTTATTTCTTTCTCCACAAATCTTGAACATCATTTCTCTACTTTTAAAGATCATTGGTGAATCTCCCCTTAGTGACTCTATTTTATGGCATTTCCCCCGCTATTATTTCCTAGCTCCAAACCTCTCATTATAAAAAAAACAACAATAAAAAGAGAGGAGAACATTCTTGTATATCATTATCTCTCTTTGAGTTGGGATCATTGTATATATCTTATATTAAAAAAAAGAGAGAAAAGAGGAAAAATCCTCAATAAAAGATCCCATCTCGCTTACTTTCTTTCTTCTTTCTCTTCTTTGCCTTTGGAGCTATATAAAAACGGGGATGTAAATATTTTTGTGCCACCACGCTTTTAGATAAGCTTGGGGGAGGGGATCCATTGATGTGTCAGAGAGTGACTACTTGACATTGCACGACAACCTAGGCTAAGTAATATTTTATACTCGGTGAGATTGTTTCTAGCTTTACGAAATCCAGAAATCTAAGCCTAGCATTCATTTCATGAAATCCATACTTTTCTATTCTCTCTATTCTATGATGTGATACTCTTACACTCCAGATAGAAAGCGTTTAATTGAAAAGTGTGTGATCTGAGATTTGTATACCGCTTTAGATGATTCAGGCGATGTTAATTTTAAAATTATTCCGTTTTTCATGATTATACCATCGTGCGTGGGTTTTCTATTTTCTACTTGCACTATCATACTATGATGTCAAAATGAGGTTCTTTGACATGTATTTCTCGCTCGATGCATGCTATAAGAGTAAGTGAAACCCGCGTCCTGAGAAAATGATCTAGCATCCTATCTTTCTTTCTTTCTTTCTTTATTTTCGTTTGGTTTTCATTCTTCTTCGTTTTTCATTTTTTTTCGTTTTTTTTTTCGTCGTTTTCGTATTCCGAATCCACCGGGTTCGCCTTTTACTTATCTTCCTCGAGGACGAGTAAGAGGCAAGCTTGGGGGATTTTGATCACTCCTTATTTTACACCTTTTTTCCGGATGTTTGCATGCCATTTAGATCGCCCAAATCATGTTTTTCACGATATATCGACGATATTGCGATGCTTTTCACGCTTTGTTGTTTTTGTCGCATTTCAGGTGATTTGGCGCGATTTGGAGTGATCATGAGATGCGCTCACGATAGACGGCCACCGACGACCTCCCCGAGGGGTATTTTGCTGTTGGAGAGGAGCGGAAGAAGAATGGACGTCGCAGGAGCGACGAGGAGGCCAAAACAATCAGTTTGGGCATTTTTTGTGTCCCACTCGGCCGAGTGGAGGAGCCACTCGGCCGACCAGCGAGACACTGTTCGGCCGACCCGTTCAGACACGATTTCCATGTGTACTCGGCCGAGCGACGGAGACCACATCGGCCGAGTGACGATACCACGTCCGCCCGAGTGGCGCCCAGACGAAGCCCCTCCAGAATATCGAAGTTACTGTTTTTCGGCCATCTGAGCTTCAGAAGACCCACTCGGCCGAGTGGATTATTACGTCCGCCCGAGTGCCTTGAAGCCATCGGCCGAGTGACGACAACTCACTCGGCCGAGCCGCCCCCGAACTGAAGACCCCTGAAGCGCCCGACTTACTGGAAAAATGACAGGGTTTTCACTCGGCCGAGCGACTTTTGTCACTCGGCCGAGTGCGATGCGCTGCCTGTAGCGAAATTTGCGGAAAACAGGCTGTGCAGGGGCATTTTGGTCAGGATTTTTAGACGATTTTTGGGGCTATTTAAGCTCTGTTTTTAACCTAGTTTAAGGAGCCATCTCTCAGATTTTTTGCAGCTTTTTGGAGTTTACTTTTTAGGTTTATTAATTGTGATTGGAGAGGAGAAAAACTTGGATTTTTGTTGGATTAATTGAAGATCTACATTGGTTTGCATTGTTCTTCCCCAAAAACTCTATTTTTATTGTTTATATCATTGTTGTGATGAATTCCATTGCCTATTTCATTGATTATTTTTGTGCTATTGCTATGATTTGTGAGTAGTCTCCACGTCTTGGGGCGTGGGGATGAACCCTACAAGCCCAATTTCGTATTTGTGATAAATTGGTAGAAATTGTGCTAGAATCAATAATTAGGGATTAGATTGGGATCGAATTACTACGGATAGCTAGGTATTTATATCAATTGGGATTTGCAAGAGATTGGGTCCCAATTTGATAAGAAGCCCTAGAAATCCGAATTGGGTTGGAGTCGGATTTCCGAAGTATCGGTTTGCAAGAGATTGGACCGATACTAGGACCTCCGGTTGCGATTCCGTGCCGATACCCGTTTGCAAGAGATTGGACGGGTAGGAACTATCCCAATTTAGATTGTGGACCGGGTTTGCAAGAGATTGGGCTCGGTGCGCAATTGAACGATGATGTTGATCCTAATGCTAGCTTCCCTAGGCTAGGGTTTGCAAGAGATTGGACCCAAGCCTAGGATAGCTATAGACCGGCAACATCGCGAGAGCGTGAGCTTGGTTCCACATTTAGTTGCAACTAGTTCATCCAAATTCTCATACTAGCGATTTCGATACCGGCGAACCACACTTATGAAATACGGTGAGTAGTGGGGATTCCCCTTTCCCTAGACGTTCTTTATTTGATTTGATATTTCGCAAAGTTGTCTGACGATTGTGACAGGATCGCCCAAGGCAATTATCTCTATCTGTTCATAAATAGCCAGGTGGATCAGGAGCAAGCACGGTCATTCGTCCTCCCTGTGTTCGATACCCGCTCGCCGCTATACCGTGCGCTTGCGGTAAAACTACAACCGTCGCCTCGGGACGTGTATCCGGGGTGCGATTAACCAGCGGGTTATTGGGGCCGGATCGGATCGACGTTCGAGAGGGTCCCTTGTAGGGCCTTTGCAGAATGAGCTTTTGAGGATGCAGATGAGCTCTTGATCAGTAGTCGGGCTCCTGGGCTCGTGTCTTTTGGGTCTCGGTCAAATAGGCGTAACAGTATCTATCCACAACCTACCCGTTTGGATAGGTTCCGATCAAATATCTGGGTACTATGTACTCATGTACACACCTAAAATTCCTTGTCGCATAACATATTCTTAACTCAACCAAGTTAAGTAAATTAGATTCTTAGCTTTGTCTTGGGCATTGCAAACTTTATCAAAATGTCTCTGCCTATTTACAGAAGTGCCAAAAAGACATGTCACATCAACCAACCCATCACCGGGCTGGTGGGTGACCAAGAACGTGATCCACATGGGGTGATGGACGATGATTATACATGTATGTAATTTTGCTTTTTCTTTTCTTAATCTACAATTTTGATTTTTTTAAAAGGATCATTTATATCATTGTTATTAATCCAGTTCAATAATCCCAAGTCAATTACATCATATGAGGTTCAATCAAGTTAATTACTAATTAAAGGGGTCAAGACAAAATAAGGGCAATTTGTTAATGTTATATCAACATTAAATAATCAATCTTAACTTACGAAAATTCCGAGTTGTCCTGTGGATCAATGATTATCACGTTCTCCTGTCGGCGCTTGCGTGTCAACAACCGCCGACGTGGATCTCTGTTTTCCTATTCTTTCGGAACTCCAAACCTTATCCGATTCCTACGAATCCGCTCCAAACAACGAATATACCTTCCCTCTTCGTTGAGAGCAACGAAAGCAATAAATAGGGATTGAAACAAAACAAAGAGAACGAAAAAAGAAAGGAAAAAAAAACTGAAAAAATAAGAGGAAAAAAGGAAGGGAAAAGGGGGGAGAAAACTAGGGGTTGTTTTCTTCCTTTCTTTTCTTCTTCTTCTCTTTTCGAATTCGATCTCGTCCTCTCTCCGGAAACCCTAGGTTTTTTTACAATGAAGGGTGCGGAGACGAGGAACGGATCGAAATACCCGCTCTCGAGATGGGAGGCCGCGATGGGGTTGGGCGTCGTGTTGAGCTTCGGATTAGGGCTTTTTGGCGTGTATCTCTCAATGCCGGCCTCGGATTATAGCTTCCTCAAGCTGCCTCGAACCCTCGAAGAGCTTCAAATTTTGAGGTAATTTGTGATTTTAAAAAAAATATTTTCGATAAAGCTGGGATCTTTGTGCCTAATGTTAGGGCTTGAGCGTGTGTTTTCATATCTGGGTTTTTTTTTTCGCTTTATGTTTGGATTTTGGATGGAACAGTAGCTTTCTTATGTTAGAGATAGAACATGCATTGCGTTATGCTTTATGAGAAGTTATAAGATTTTGTTTTAGATCTGGGTTTGCATTCGATTAGGTTTCGTTGTGTTTGAAATTTGGAATGAAACAGTACAACATCAGCACATTTGGAAAACAGATTAATTAATTAATTTGGTAGCATTGTCTAGATTTATGCTCTTAGTAAAAAAGGATTTATCAGAGGAACCTCTGGATCACACATTGGAAATGGGCAAAGTTGAAAAATAATTGAATAGTGATTTGGGAAGTTTTAGAAAACACAATGATATCATATCTCTTTATGTTGATCAGAGGCACCTCCGGATCACAAATATTGGAAATGCACAAAATTGAAAATTCATTGAACAATGATTTGGGAAATTTTAGAAAATGCAATTAAACGATTTTCTATCTCTTTATGTTTCTATACAAATGTCGGTTTTCTTTTGCTATGCGTAATGTGTTTGATGTGCTATGTAGTTGTGATAAATGTGGCATTATTACAAAGAAGTGGTTCAAAAGAACTGTCATAAGAATTCTTGATGGTCTGAATGATGCTTATAGCATGGTTAATTAGTTACATGCACTAGTCTTCAGGTATGTGCAAATGCACGTGCACATAAAATAAAAAGTGTAATTTTTGTATATTTGTACATGAACATAAAATGAAAAATACACTATTTATGTTATTAGAACCAAAAATAAAATAAAGTATTTAATATCAAGTTATAGATTAGTTTTGTAAATGGAGTACATGAAATGTAGCTAATCAACCAAAAAAGTGGCAAATTTTTTATGCATTAAACATGTGGACAAATTACTTATGCATGGTATATGTGTACATGTACAAAAAAAAAGATTACACATATAGATGAAAAATATGTTTTAATGGTACGCAAAGCTCTGGGGCATAGATTCTTCTAAAAGGGTCACGAATTGTATCAGATACATACCCGACACCTGTATGGCTTGCATTCTAAAAGGGTAATGCACCATAGTTTTTCCAATTTCTTGCATACTCGTGTCACATCCGATACTCTATCTGTATCTGTATCCGTACAACCTAGATGCAAAATAATCCTACAAACGTTTATCTTGGTAAATGTGTGCATGTAAGGTTTACTTTGATAGATACATCTGTAAAATTTAAAAGCTAATTAAAATATGCAAATATTAAATTTAGAAATGACATGTTCATGAGAAAAAGATAAATAAAAATGATTTGATTTAAAACTTGTCATAATCCAAAACTTAAAATGTAAATGGATGTATTTTTAGGCTTCATATGTGTCAAAATATAATCTTGTTAGACTTCAACATAAGGCATCATATTGAATTGATGAATAGATAACTAAAATTTGAGGCCCTTATCCAAAAGTGCTCATGTGTACTATATAAAGAATGGTGAGACTGGCACAACAATTGGATGGTCGAATGAATCGAGAGCATGTTGTTTTTTGTTTTTTGTTTTTTATTTGTCATGGTCTGTGGTTTGATTAGGGAATGGAAGTATACATAGTTTTCAGTTTGCATGGTTCTGAATGGTTGTGAACTGTATCACTAGCTAGTATAAGAAAACAATTGTTATTTCCAATTTCAGAGCCTATTTTATCCTCCTAGACAAGGGCATGTTCAAATTTTCATCCTGTGGTATGATACCACATTTTGGTTTTATGTTATGTAATATAAATGGGATTAATGTACATGAGGAAAGATAATGATTTGTGTCCATAGAAATGCCTTTTAAGCAGCCATGCCCATAGAGCTCATATGACCTCTTGATTATTTATTTATTCTATTTTCTTCATTTATTGCAGGGATCATCTTGAGAGTTATACTAGTGATTACACCATCCAAGTTTTGGTGGGTTATTGTACAGTTTACATTTTTATGCAGACCTTCATGATTCCGGGGACTATTTTCATGTCCCTGCTTGCTGGGGCACTTTTTGGAGTTCTCCGTGGTATGGCTTTGGTTGTCTTTGCTGCCACAGCTGGTGCATCTTCTTGCTATTTCCTGTCGAAGCTGATAGGGAGGCCCTTGGTCTTCTCATTATGGCCAGATAAACTCAGTTTTTTCCAAGCACAGGTATAATTGTGGTTTCTATGTTACATCACACACAATTTTCTTAGAGGCTGCTATATTTAAGTACATGGTCTTGATTGACAAGCTGGTCAAGCTTTACTCGACATGCTAACATTTATAATCCATGTTGGTATTCAATGATCTAGCTTGCTATAAAACCTTGCTGTTTGTGAAAATAATTTCCCTGGGGGAAGAATAGCGAGGCTTGTGGAACATTAAAAAAACTATAACTTTAATTCTGATGTGATCACCATTTTCTAGAAATTATGCTTATTGTGTCAAATTAATTTCACTTTCAGGTTGCTAAAAGAAGACACAAGCTGTTGAACTACATGGTTTTCCTCAGAGTTACCCCGACACTGCCAAATACTTTCATTAATGTAGCTTCGCCTATTGTCGATGTACCGTACCTGGTATTTCTGTTAGCAACTTTGATTGGCCTGATACCAGCCGCTTTTGTGACAGTAAGGGTATGAAATGATTCTTCCTCTTGATTTACTTCCCTGTCATCTGCCTTTTAAGAATCGAGTTAAAGAAGTTATATGACCATTTTTGGTTTCAAAATAAGCCATCTCACATCTATGTATCCTCTTCATTCACTTCTCTTGTACAGGCTGGAATTGCACTCGGGGAGTTGAAATCACTGGGCGACTTATATGACGTTACGTCGATAGCTACACTTTTTCTTATTGGCATCATTTCGGTAACACCAACGCTAATCAGTAAGAATGAGGATCAAGAATGTAGATCCACGTCGACACCCAAGGCCATCTGATTGCATTGCTAGGAGTAATATTGTTGTATATATTAGTTTCACCCTTCTTGCAGCTTCTTAAAGCTGCGTGGGTTGTGTATCATCTGCAAATCTGTTTCTGCAGTGGTAATCACAATCAGGACATTTTTGAGCCCAGCAGGGAGGTTGATGCCACAGGATCTTCAATTATTTATATATATTGTTCCTGATCAATTGTAACGTCTTTGATATCATTGTACATGTCACACTAATCAACTTGGATGGATCAATTTAAATGAGTTGGTCTTTTGCTTGTATTCTTGCGGTCATCTGTGAAGCAGTGTACATATGTTGTTTTCTGATCTCTATTGGAGATTATTATATTGCTTCTAAATTTGAAAATCTCCCTTTGTGCTTGCTCTCATGTCGTGGAGTTGTAAAGCAACAAGCTCAGTGTGGAGTTATAAAGCAACATGCGCAATTAGTGGTACGATCTTGAGGATCGATCAATTAATTTCAGATTTAAAAGTAGAAAAATTATGAAAAGGTGGAATTTTTATATAAGAGAATAGCAAAGAACAATGATAACTTGGGTTCTTTTCGAGACGAATCATATCTCCTAGCTTTTAACTGAACGGAATAAAGGCCTAAATCTCATTCACGAGATGCCTAAGAAGTTCTTCACAATTCAAGCATAAAAAACAAGAAAGGCGGCTAGCCCTAATAAATAGAAAAGAGGGGATTTACTAATCTAGTCTAAAAAGACTAAAATACCTCTAGACCCACTAATCCCACTACGCGGTTCCTCCACGCCTCCTACGCCGCACGTACGTCACCAAAGGTGGACCCGCCCCTTCATTGGGGCCGAATGATGCGTCTGCATTAATACTCTCCCTAAAAGAGCCACCTTGTTCTCAAGGTGGAAGTCCGGAAACTGCTCCTGGATCACGATGTACTGCTCCTGGATCACGCTGTATGCCTCCCATGTAGCATCGCAATCTGGCAACCCCGCCTAATGTATCAACACCTCTCTGCTCCCGCTCGGTCCCTGGCAGACGGCCCGAACCTCCAATGGCTCCAACAGCACCTCCATATCCTCAGTCAGAGTGGGCGGTAGCGTAGACGACACCGTCTGCTCTCCAATGGCACGCCGAAGCTGTGACACATGAAATACTGGATGTATCGTAGCCGTCGGGGGGCAACCTTAACCTGTAAGCCACTTGGCCAATCTTGGCTGAAATCTCAAAGGGCCCAAAGAATCTAGCTGACAGCTTCTCGTTCCGTCTCCTCGCTAGTGATCTCTGTCTGTAGGGTCTCGGCTTCAGATATACCATATCTCCCTCCTGAAAGTGCACATCACGACGATGTTCATCTACTCTAGTTTTCATCACCTGCTGAGCCCGTAACAAGTGCTTCTTCAGCTCCTCCAACATACCCTCCCTCTCCTCCATGTAATCCTCCACCTGCGATACTGGTGTCTGTCTGTCCCCAAACCGAAGCAACTCAGGTGGGTCCCTCCCGTACAACACCCGAAATGGTGTTGTCCCTGCTGCTGTGTGGTATGACGTATTGTACCAATACTTCGCCCACGCCACCCACTGATACCACTGTCGAGGTGTCTCCGATGCAAAACACCGTAGATACGTCTCAATGATGCGGTTCACTACCTCCATCTGCCCGTCTGTCTGTGGGTGATAGGCGGTACTCATTTTCAACACCGTACCCTGGACATGAAATAGCTCCCGCGAAAACCCACTCATGAACACCTGGTCCCGGTCCGACTCTATGGACGCTGGGATCCCATGCAGCTGTATCACCTCTCGAGTAAAAGTATAGCCACTGAAACTGCTGTGTACGGGTGTTTCAGCAGTATGAAGTGAGCCTACTTACTTAATCTATCCACCACCATGAATATCACTATGTACCCCTCTGATCTGGGTAGCCCATCGATGAAGTCCATCGTCACATCCTCCCAGACCCGCTCAGGCAACGCTAAAGGCTGCAGCAACCCGGCTGGCGCCATGGCCATGTACTTGTGACGCTGGTAGACGTTACAAGCAGCAACCAAGCGGGCTATCATCTTCCTCATACCAGGCCAGTAAACCTCCCAGGACATCCGCATATATGTCTGATGTACCCCGAGATGTCCCCCAACCACCAAATTGTGAAACTCCTGAAATAGTACTGGTATGAAATCCGACGTCTGTGGTAATACTAACCGCCCCTGGTACAGCAGCCTCTGCCCCTCTAGAGAGTACTCCTTCGGCTCCTCTCTGCCTCCCTGTAGCCGCTCACAGATTTGCCTTAACTCTGGATCGGCCTCTGCCTCCTGCAACATGGGTTTCCCATCTAAACCACATCGGTAACGAAAGCGCCCTCAAGTGCACCCCCTCCTCTCTGCGGGATAAGGTGTCAGCCGCCTTATTTTCCAACTCCAGTCTGTACTCAATGTCGAACCGGTACCCCACCAGCTTGGATAGCCAATGCTGATGCTCCTCAGTCACTAACCTCTGCTCCAATAAATATTTCAGGCTGCGCTGATCTGTCCTGACCACAAACTCCCTCCCCATCAGATAGGGCCGCCACTTCGGCACCGCTAACACGATAGCCATCAGCTCCCTCTCGTACACAGATTTCAGCCGTTGTAACGACTGGTTTTCATGTATCCGGATTTATTATATTATAATATATGTTTTGGTGGATTTTCTCCTCATGTGTGGTTTTCGTCTCCGTAATTTTCATTTTCGATCGTTTCGTCGTGTTTTCACGTTTCTTCCTTAGGATCGTCAATTTCGGAGTAAGTCATTCGTGACGGGCTTCATAACGGTCGTATCTTACTGTTAGATCAAGCCTAGGAGTCTTAGGAATCGATCCCGGAGCTCCGCGCTCCGTATCAGAGTTTTTGGTGCTTATTAGCCGGTCTAAGAAGGGGCACCGACCGACTAGATGACGATCCAGTCGGTCGGCAATCCTTCTTGAACCGACTAGTTGGCTTTCTAAATTATTCAGGAGTTACTGTTTATCGTTAGTCGGTCTAAGAAGGTTTGTTGACCGACTAGGTTGCAAACTAGTCGGTCAGAAATGCTTCTTTAACCGACTAACTCATTAACTAATTTTGACACTAGTTACTGTTTACTCTTAGTCGGTCCATGAACGTTCGTCGACCGACTAGATGCCAAACTAGTCGGTCAGTAGTTGTTCATTGACCGACTAACTCTTAGTTCAGGTTTTCGACTGAAGCTACTGTTTACACCTAGTCGGTCTACGTTGGTCGACCGACCGACTAGTTCCCAAACTAGTCAGTCAGTGGTTGTTCTTTGACCGACTAACCAGTGCTGTAAACCCTAGTTTTGCCCTAGCCGCCACCAAACTCTATAAATACCCCTCCAAACGTTTTCTTCTTCTCCCTCACGACCTAAAACCCTAATTTCTCCCCCATTGAGCCCCCATCTTCCTCAAGCCATTATTCCTTCATCCCAAGCTCATCCTCCATCATCCAAACCCTCCCTTGTCACAACCCATCTCTCATCTTCCCCAAACCTTCATCAAAACCCCAAAATCCACCTCCAAACCCATTTCTCCAGATTTTTCCCTTATTTCCAGATCTGAGCCGGAGCCGTTCTTCCGTTGCCGTGGTTGCTCGGCATCGCTCCTCCGCCTCTTCACGGTAATACTCGATTCCTTTAGTTTTAGCATAACCCCCATTGACATGTGTGAAACCCTAATAAAATGGATTATTAGAAAGTTAGGATTATAATAAGAAATCGATTTAGAATCATTGTTCTAATGATTGTTTTGCCATAACAGCGATCTATTCCGTAATTAGCTTGTGACGATCTTCATTGCTGGTCAACCCCGGTATCAGGCAAGTGAAACTTGCAACTCTTGAATTGGGCCATGTCTTAGGCCATTTCCCTTACCTTAGCGTAAAAGAGACTAGACGGTGAAAGGATAGCCGTCTAGACGCCTTTGACCTAGCTTGACAACGAAGCTTGGTCCGTCACCCTCATCATGCTTGTATGTCACATTTACTTTCAATTAACGGTACGCGAATATGTTCATGTCATTGCATTTTGCATGTCACGTTTAAATTCAATTAACGGTACGCAATTATCTGTTCCTGACATTGCATATTGATTTGTCATCGTGATTGCGTAGCACACGCTACAATGCTATTATTTTCCTGGCTCGTGTTCCAGAAGCGAGCCCTGTAGTTGGAAACCCCAACGCTCGACACACATGGGTGGGGTAAGAGATAAGCGGCCACCTGAGCCCCGAGTTGGCCTGATCCGCCACTCCGGCCAGCAGGCGAAATCTCTAGTGTTTAAGTGATTAATAGTGATAGAGATAAGCGGACTGAGCCACGAGCTGGCCAGCAGGTGGACTCTCTATGCACTAAGTGATAAGTGATAAGTGACAAGTGATAAGTGACAAATGATAAGTGATTAGTGATTTGGTAGCTTTTGCTACATCGTGCGTGCTTGCCTCTCTTTTAAACTGTTGCATCATACTTAACTGCCATGTCATTGCTTAATATAACAAGTGCTAGGTTGTTAGTCACTTTCAGTTTCCTTGCTCAAGTCTTTTAGACTTGCTGACATGTGCCCCTTTCTCTTTTGGGTGACGCATGTTAGACTTTGAGCCCGAGTTACTTGCTGAGGGTGAGGTGTTTGCGGACGCCGAGCTTGCGCCCGAGTCGGGCGAGGACTTCGTGGACACTGGAGATCAGTCTTAGTGTCTACGTCTAGTTTTGTTAGATCTTTTGAGTTGTCGGTGCGTGGCACCTTGTTTGATACTCTGTTATATTCGTCTTTTGTTTGGCCTTGTTCTGGGCCTTTAGACTCTTTCTTTTAGCCTGGTGGCTTTTCTGTGATGTTGAATATTTTGTGGACAAACGGTGGGATTGGTATTTCATATCCGTCTCATATTATAATTATTATTGTTGTTGTTTCGTTTGCAATTACAGGGATCTGCTGATACTAAATTTACGCTTATCAGGCGTGCAGCTTCACAGCTCCACGTTTGAGCGGACCTTCTCACGTCTCGCCTCCATTTAAGGGAAGCGGGTCGTGACAGGTTTTAGTGGTGGCCCATGCAGGTCCTTCTGTAACTGCAACTACCGAGATAACGATAATAATACAAAATTGTCCAACAAATAAGTTCGACATCTGAGCCCTAAGCTATGAGTCTAATTGTTTTGTTTTCTGTGTCATTAGATGGCAGGAAGGCGAATCACCCGTGGTGGTGGTAGTGGTGTGCCCCCTCATGACGAGGAGCCTGAGCGGGAGCCCACTAACGGAGAAATGATGCGGATGATGTTGCAGATGATGCAGGTTCAGCAGGGTGTGCTTCTGCAGGTACAGAATGCTCCGGTGACTCGAGCTGCTCGGGTGGTGGAAGCCCCTCGCCCTGAGCCCGGGGCGAAGCAGTTCAGAGAGCTGGGTCCTGCATATTTTGATGGGACCGAAGGTCCACTAGCTGCTGATGAATGGATGAGAAATATCGAGGACAATCTGAAGATGTCCAAGGTCAACGAAGTTAGTTGGGTTGACTTGGCGAAGCGCCAGCTGAGGGATAACGCCAGGAATTGGTGGGATGCTGAAGAGAAGATGTTGGTGGAGCCGATCGTCTGGGCTACCTTCAAGGCCAGATTTGATGGTGAGTTCTTCCCGAAAGCTGCCAGGGAAGAGATGCTGCAGCGTTTTATCGATTTGAAGCAAGGAAGCTCGTCGGTGGACCGATATCACCAAGAGGTCATGAGGCTGAGTCGGTTTGTACCAAAGATGGTGCAGGACGCTGAGGAGAGAGCTCAGAGGTTCCTGCAGGGACTTGCTTCGGAGCTCCATAGTTTTGTGACCTCTTCTGACCGGGAATCTTATCAGAAGGTTCTAGTAGCAGCCAAGAGGCAGGAGCTGCTCGTGAACCAGAGGAGGGGGTTTATTGTTGGTGCTGGGAAGAGGCCTGTGGAACAGGCGAGAGCTGTGGTTAGACCTGGATTCAGGCCGAACCAGCCTGTTCAGTTTAAGCGACCAGTAGGGCCTGTTCGGAGGACTTGCCATTTCTGTGGCAGGGAGGGCCATATCAAGGAATCATGTAGGAAGTTCTTGGGGCAATGTATTGCCTGTGGAGATCCTGCCCATGTTCTCAGGGAGTGCCCGAGGTTGAAGTAGCCTTGGAAGGCACCTATTGCTGCCCCGCCGTTGCAGCAGAGAGCCCCGGTGCCCGCTGGTCGTGGGGTACCCCTTGTTCCGCAGGGGCATGCCTTTCGACAGGCGGTTCCGCCAAGGAGGCAGGCATTTCTGATGACCGAGGAGGAGGTTTTGGCCATGTATGAGGTCATTGCAGGTAACTTTCAATCTAGTTGTTCCTTCCCTAATTAGTTGATTGTTAAAATTATGTTGAATGCTTGTGTATGAATGTTGCTAGAATAGGATTTGATTGATTAGACTGTTTGTTAGGTGTGGTTTTGGTTTGCACGTTCCCTGCCCGAGTCCTCTTTGACTCAGGTGCGTCGATGTGTATTTTGACCCAGAGCTTCGTGGAGAAGCATTCCTTGTCGACGTCCCCTCTCTCCAAGAGTTGGAACATCGTTACAGGGAATGGAGTAGTCACGGTGCATCGTGGGTGCAGTCCTTGCTCTGTGGTGGTTTGTGGACATGAGCTTTATGCTGATTTTATTGTCCACAACATCACCAACTACGATGCGGTCTTTGGGATGGATTGGCTTGCGAGCTTCTATGCTACGATCGACTGCAGGAGGAAGAAGGTGGTGTTCGAGATTCCCGGACATCCAATATTTGAGTTCAGTCGTGGAAGCAGTTCGCTTGGTCCTGTCAGATTTCGGGCCAGGCCGGAGGAGGTTGTGGCTATGCAGATGGAGATGGAGTGGCCAGCTGTGGTGCGAGATTTTGGCGACGTCTTCCCCGAGGAGATGTCTGGTTTGCCACCTGATCGAGCTCTAGAATTTTCTATTGATCTTGTTCCGGGAGCGCAGCCGATTTCGAAGGCGTCGTATCGTATGGCACCTGCAGAATTGGAAGAGTTGCGGAAGCAGTTGGATGAGCTTTTGCGGAAGGGTTATATCAATCCTAGCGTGTCTCAGTGGGGAGCACCGGTGTTGCCGGTGAAGAAGAAGGATGGTTCGCGTCGCATGTGCGTGGACTATCGGGAGTTGAATGCGGTGACCATTAAGAATAAATACACGTTGCCTCGCATCGATGATATTTTTGATCAGCTTGGAGGTTCGAGGGTGTTTTCTAAATTGGATTTGAGGAGTGGTTACCATCAGTTGAAGGTGAAGAAGGGAGATGTTCCGAAGACAGCGTTCAGGACGAAGTATGGACACTTTGAGTTTGTGGTTATGCCTTTCGGCGTAACTAACGCACCCGCAGTTTTCATGAATCTGATGAACCTGATTTTCTACGACTTTTTAGATAAGTTTGTCGTTATCTTTATTGACGACATTCTGATCTACTCGAAGTCGGAGGAAGAGCATGCCTCGCACTTGAGGATGGTATTGGAGATTTTGAGGAAGCATCGGTTGTATGCTAAGTTTTCGAAGTGCGAGTTCTGGCTGGATAGAGTTGCTTTTCTCGGGCATGTGGTGACTGGAGATGGAATTTCTGTGGATCCCGAGAAGATTAGGGTCATCAGGGAGTGGCCCGTTCTCTCGTCAGCTTCCGAGATCCGGAGTTTCCTTGGTTTGGCGGGATATTATCGTCGTTTCATTAAGGACTTTTCCCGTATTGCCGAGCCGATGACCAGATTGACGCGGAAGGATGTACCTTTTGTTTGGTCGGGTGATTGTGAGAGTGCTTTTGGTGTTCTGAGAGAGCGTCTGACGACTGCCCCTATACTTGTCGTGCCTGATCGCAGCGGTGGATTTGAGATCTATTGCGATGCTTCTGGCAAGGGTCTCGGTTGTGTGTTGCATCAACAAGGGCATGTTGTGGCTTATGCGTCTCGTCAGCTTAAGGTTCATGAGAAGAATTACCCGACGCATGATTTGGAGTTGGCTGCCGTTGTGTTTGCTCTTAAGATTTGGAGGCACTTCTTGCTGAGTGAGAAAGTGAAGATTTTCACCGATCACAAAAGCTTGAAGTATATTTTCACTCAGAAGGAGCTCAACATGCGACATCGTCGATGGTTGGAACTTATGGCAGATTATGAGATTGATTTGCAGTATCACCCTGGCAAGGTGAATGTGGTTCCGGATGCTTTGAGTAGGCTTCCCGCGGTGATGATGTTGACCTCGCAGTGGAGATTGCAGCAGGATTTTTGCGAGTCCGGAGTGGAGATTGTCCTTCCTGGGAAGGATTCGTCGTTGATGTACATGCAGGTGCAGTCGACGATCGTGGATCGGATTAAGGCTGGCCAAGCTGAGGATCCGAAGCTGGTGAAGATTCGAGGGCAGGTGGAAGCCGGACTGCGGACTGACTTTTTGATTCATGAGGATGGCTCGCTGAGGTTTGGAGCCAGGTTGTGTGTGCCAGCTGGGGATATTAGAGAGGAGTTGATGGTGGAGGCACACAGTTCGCCGTATTCTGTGCATCCTGGTGGCACCAAGATGTACCAGGATCTTCGTCTGAATTATTGGTGGCATGGTATGAAGAGGAGTGTGGCTCGGAGTGTAGCCAAGTGTTTGGTTTGCCAGCAAGTGAAGGCGGAGCATCAGCGTATGGCCGGGTTGCTGCAACCGCTTCCGATTCCGGAGTGGATGTGGCAACACATCACTATGGATTTCGTGACTGGACTACCTCGGAGTCCGAAGCAGAATGACGCGATTTGGGTGATCGTAGATCGATTGACCAAATCCGCGCACTTTATTCCGTTCCGGGTGGGACAGTCCACTGAGGCGCTAGCAAGGAGATACATGGAGGTAAAATTCTTTTACTCTCCGTTTTATGTCCTTTCCCTAGTTTGGATAGTGATGTAACGTGAATCGTGCAGGAGGTCGTGCGACTTCACGGAGTCCCCGTGAGTATCGTGTCTGACAGAGACACGAGGTTCACATCTCAGTTCTGGCAGAGTTTGCAAAAGAGTTTGGGTACGCGTCTGAGTTTCAGCACGGCGTACCATCCGCAGACGGATGGCCAGTCCGAGAGGACGATTCAAATTTTGGAGGACATGCTGAGAGCGTGCATGTTGGATTTCAAGGGTTCGTGGGAGGACCATCTACATTTGGTGAGGTTTTCTTACAACAACAGCTTCCAGGCGAGTATTGGCGTGTCGCCTTTCGCCGCTCTTTATGGGAGGAAATGTCGATCGCCATTGAGTTGGGATGACGTTGGTGATCGGGAGTTGTTGGGACCTGAGATGATCATGGAGGCCGTGGTTATCGTCAGGAATATTCGGGAGAGGTTGAGGATTGCTCAGGACCGTTTTAAGCATTGGGCGGATGCTAAACGTCGTCCTTTGGAGTTTCAGCCGGGCGATCATGTGTTTCTGAGGATTTTCCCGAATCGTGGAGTGATTCGTTTTGGGAAGCGAGGGAAGTTGAGCCCGCGATACATTGGACAATTTGATGTTTTGGAGAGGGTCGGCGAAGTAGCTTATCGCTTAGCCTTGCCGCCATCTTTGGAAGGAGTCCATGATGTTTTCCATGTATCGCAGCTTCGTCGATACATCAGTGATCCGTCTCATGCCGTGGATTTCTCGGAGATCGCCGTTCGCTCAGATTTGACGTATGACCAGCATCCAGTGCAGATTCTGGACAGGCGTCAGAAGTCACTTCGAAACAAGGTCGTCGATCTTGTTAGAGTGATGTGGCGGCACGGTTCGCCGGGAGAGTCCACTTGGGAGAGAGAAGATGAGATGCGAGAGCGTTTCCCACTTTTGTTTCCGGACACGTGAGTGTTTGGAAATTCCGAGGACGGAATTTTTCTTAAGTTGGGGAGGATGTAACGACTGGTTTTCATGTATCCGGATTTATTATATTATAATATATGTTTTGGTGGATTTTCTCCTCATGTGTGGTTTTCGTCTCCGTAATTTTCATTTTCGATCGTTTCGTCGTGTGTTCACGTTTCTTCCTTAGGATCGTTGATTTCAGAGTAAGTCATTCGTGACGGGCTTCATAACGGTCGTATCTTACTGTTAGATCAAGCCTAGGAGTCTTAGGAATCGATCCCGGAGCTCCGCGCTCCGTATCGGAGTTTTTGGTGCTTATTAGCCGGTCTAAGAAGGGGCACCGACCGACTAGATGACGATCCAGTCGGTCGGCAATCCTTCTTGAACCGACTAGTTGGCTTTCTAAATTATTCAGGAGTTACTGTTTATCGTTAGTCGGTCTAAGAAGGTTCGTTGACCGACTAGGTTGCAAACTAGTTGGTCAGAAATGCTTCTTTAACCGACTAACTCATTAACTAATTTTGACACTAGTTATTGTTTACTCTTAGTCGGTCCATGAACGTTCGTCGACCGACTAGATGCCAAACTAGTCGGTCAGTAGTTGTTCATTGACCGACTAACTCTTAGTTCAGGTTTTCGACTGAAGCTACTATTTACACCTAGTCGGTCTACGTTGGTCGACCGACCGACTAGTTCCCAAACTAGTCGGTCAGTGGTTGTTCTTTGACCGACTAACCAGTGCTGTAAACCCTAGTTTTGCCCTAGCCGCCACCAAACTCTATAAATACCCCTCCAAACGTTTTCTTCTTCTCCCTCACGACCTAAAACCCTAATTTCTCCCCCATTGAGCCCCCATCTTCCTCAAGCCATTATTCCTTCATCCCAAGCTCATCCTCCATCATCCAAACCCTCCCTTGTCACAACCCATCTCTCATCTTCCCCAAACCTTCATCAAAACCCCAAAATCCACCTCCAAACCCATTTCTCCAGATTTTTCCCTCATTTCCAGATCTGAGCCGGAGCCGTTCTTCCGTTACCGTGGTTGCTCGGCATCGCTCCTCCGCCTCTTCACGGTAATACTCGATTCCTTTAGTTTTAGCATAACCCCCATTGACATGTGTGAAACCCTAATAAAATGGATTATTAGAAAGTTAGGATTATAATAAGAAATCGATTTAGAATCATTGTTCTAATGATTGTTTTGCCATAACAGCGATCTATTCCGTAATTAGCTTGTGACGATTTTCATTGCTCGTCAACCCCGGTATCAGGCAAGTGAAACTTGCAACTCTTGAATTGGGCCATGTCTTAGGCCATTTCCCTTACCTTAGCGTAAAAGAGACTAGACTGTGAAAGGATAGCCGTCTAGACGCCTTTGACCTAGCTTGACAACGAAGCTTGGTCCGTCACCCTCATCATGCTTGTATGTCACATTTACTTTCAATTAACGGTACGCGAATATGTTCATGTCATTGCATTTTGCCTGTCACGTTTAAATTCAATTAACGGTACGCAATTATCTGTTCCTGGCATTGCATATTGATTTGTCATCGTGATTGCGTAGCACACTCTACAATGCTATTATTTTCCTGGCTCGTGTTCCAGAAGCGAGCCATGTAGTTGGAAACCCCAACGCTCGACACACATGGGTGGGGTAAGAGATAAGCGGCCACCTGAGCCCCGAGTTGGCCTGATCCGTCACTCCGGCCAGCAGGCGAAATCTCTAGTGTTTAAGTGATTAATAGTGATAGAGATAAGCGGACTGAGCCACGAGCTGGCCAGCAGGTGGACTCTCTATGCACTAAGTGATAAGTGATAAGTGACAAGTGATAAGTGACAAATGATAAGTGATTAGTGATTTGGTAGCTTTTGCTACATCGTGCGTGCTTGCCTCTCTTTTAAACTGTTGCATCATACTTAACTGCCATGTCATTGCTTAATATAACAAGTGCTAGGTTGTTAGTCACTTTCAATTTCCTTGCTCAAGTCTTTTAGACTTGCTGACATGTGCCCCTTTCTCTTTTGGGTGACGCATGTTAGACTTTGAGCCCGAGTTACTTGCTGAGGGTGAGGTGTTTGCGGACGCCGAGCTTGCGCCCGAGTCGGGCGAGGACTTCGTGGACACTGGAGATCAGTCTTAGTGTCTACGTCTAGTTTTGTTAGATCTTTTGAGTTGTCGGTGCGTGGCACCTTGTTTGATACTCTGTTATATTCGTCTTTTGTTTGGCCTTGTTCTGGGCCTTTAGACTCTTTCTTTTAGCCTGGTGGCTTTTCTGTGATGTTGAATATTTTGTGGACAAACGGTGGGATTGGTATTTCATATCCGTCTCATATTATAATTATTATTATTGTTGTTTCATTTGCAATTACAGGGATCTGCTGATACTAAATTTACGCTTATCAGGCGTGCAGCTTCACAGCTCCACGTTTGAGCGGACCTTCTCACGTCTCGCCTCCATTTAAGGGAAGCGGGTCGTGACAGCCGTGCTCTAGCTGAAAGCACCTAGCTGAAATAGGCTGTCGGCCGACCCAACTGCATCAACACATCCCCCAAATCAACGCCTGATGCATTAGTCTCCACTACAAATGCGATGCTAAAGTCAGGTAGCGCCAACATCGGGGCTGTCGTCATCGCCATCTTCAAGGCCGCAAATGCCTTGGTCGTCTCCACTCCCCACTGGAACGCATCCTTCTTCAACTGATCAGTAAGTGGTCATGCAATAGTACTGTACCCCCTCATGAATTTCTGGTAATAGTCTGTCAGTCTGAGAAATCCCTGCAACACCCTTAAAGAGGTAGGTTCTGGCCAGTCCAACATCGCCTCTATTTTCGCCATGTCTGCCGCTACTCCTGCGACCGACACCACATGCCCCAAGTACTCTATCTGTCTCTGGCCAAAGTTGCACTTCTTCCAGTTTGTATATAGCTGACGCACCAATAACTCCCGAAAGACCACCTCCAAATAGTCCACATGCTCCTCCATGGTCTTGCTGTAGACTAGAATGTCATCAAAGAAGACGAGTATGAACCTCCTAAGGATCGGTCGGAAGGCCTTGTTCATCAATGCCTGAAATGTGGAAGGGGCATTCGTCAAGCCAAAAGGCATGCCGAGAAACTCGTAGTGCCCCTCGTGTGTGTGAAATGTTGTCTTCGACACGTCCTCCGGTCTCATCAGGATCTAGTGATACCCCGCATTCAGGTCAATCTTCAAGAAAACAACTGCTCCATGCAGCTCGTCCAACAGCTCATCGACCATAGGAAAAGAAAACTTGTCAGCCACCATTTCCTTATTCAGCGCTCGGTAGTCTACGCAGAAGCGCCAACTCCCGTCCTTCTTCTTTACCAATAGCACCGGGCTAGAGAAAGGGCTAACACTGGGCTAGATTATCCCAGCCTGCAACATCTCACCGACCATCCTCTCTATCTCGTCCTTCCGCACATGGGGATAATGGTATGGCCACACACTCACCGGCGATGCTCCCTCCCACAGAACTATCGCATGCTCATGCCCTCTCACCGGTTGGTAACCCCTGCAGTTCCTGAAAGGCCTCCTGGAACTGCTCCAACACCTGCTCGACCCCCCCGGAGACCCCTACCGGTGACTCCTGCTCAACGTCAACGACACGACACTCCACCAGGTATCCCTCTCCCTCTCTCCGTAAGGCCCGAGTAATGGCCTTAAAGGTCACCAGTGACAAACATAGGGTAGGATCCCCCGTGAACACTGTAAGGACACTGGCTATAGGAAAAACACTAGGATGGGGGTTGAATAGTGTTTATGCAATTTAAAAAGATAGTTACACCAAATTAAATTTCTAACCAACAATAAGTGCGGAATAAAAGAGAACCCCAAAATGAAACAATGCAAACGCAAGGATGTTTCAAGGGTTCGGATTACCAAGTCACTTTCCGACTTGTTTCCGGTAATACTACATCCCTTCCACCCGGTAACCACCGGATACTCAAGTTAGAACCATAACTTGAGGTTTCCTTAAAAACCCACTTGTAGCAACCCTACAAGTGAAATCAAAATACACTCGATGTCCTTGACTCCCATAACTTAGGAGCAAGCAAACCACTCTCACAACCCGAGAGTTAATCAAATAACATGAGTTATGAAATATGAAAATAAGCAACACTTACAATCACCTATGCCTTGAGGTAGAACTTGAAGGAGAAGTGTGTTGTGTGTTGAAAGACTCTCTTGGAAGAGAGGAAAGCCATTTCTCTTGACTGCACCAAATGCCTAGAAGATTTCTCTTTGGTTCTAGGTTGGAGAGCAGAGATGGAAGATTGGAATTTTAGGGCTTTATGATTTGAGAGATTTTATCTTGAGAGAAAGAAAGCTTGAGTGATTTAGCAAATGAACCTTGAATGAATGAGTAACCTCTCAATGGAACAGTAGAGGCTCCTTTTATAGATTTCTCAAACCCTACAAACTGAATCACCAAAAACCCCTTTGAAATCCATGAGGAAAAACTCAATGGATAGAATTTGCGCCCGCAACAGTCGACGGTTGAATAACTCACAGTCGACTGCTGCACAGTGACAGAGGGTAGGTGAGAATTCATAACGATAACTTATCATGTGGACAGTCGACTGATGAGGCATAGACAGTCGACTGTTAAACCAACAGGCGACTGTAAATCCTACAACAGGCGACTGGCCGTAAGCTTGGTAAGTTGAGGAAATCTGAGAAAAGTCTGGAAATACAGGACATGCGACTGATGAAGAGAAGACAGTCGACTATTAAACTAAACAGGCGACTGTAATTCCTTTTACACACGATTGTCAAGACCCTGACATTTTCCAGAGAGTTGAGTCATCAAAGAGGCTCAAAGACAGACGACTGTTGAAGCATTGACAGTCGACTGTGTCATTGGAAAGTCGACTGACAATACAACAATAGTCGACTGGCCAGATCAAAACAGAGAAAACTATTTGGGCTTAAGATAGACATGCGACTGATTAATAAAACACAGTCGGCTATCACTTGGACAGGCGCCTGTGAAATGTATAGTAGTCGCCTGAAGGAGTTAAAGCTAAGAAGCCCAAAACTAGACTGATAAAGATTGTGCATAACATGCGACTGTAGAACAAAACACAGTCGAATGATTTGAGACAGTCGACTGTAAATCATTCAGCAGTCGACTGTAGAGATTATATCAGCACAGTCTAGATAGAAATGAATTGAAGCATAAGGAAAGTTGATCTGAAGAAATCCTAAGACTGAAATAAAGATGTGTGTGTGCTCCAACAAAGTTCTACTTCTAAGCTACATACTAGAAGAGAAACAAGAAAATTACACTTGTAGAACTCTCTCTTCTTTCCAAAGCATGAGCTTGAAGTCTTCTCGGAGCATCAATCACCATCTATGATTATCCAATCCACTTCCTTTGCTTTCAATGATCTTTAGTATCATCCATTGCTAATAGATCTTCATGACATCATGGGCAAAAGATTAACTGCAAATAGGAGATTAGTCACAAGTAATTATGTTTGCTCATCATTAACACCAAGCAGGAAGAAGTCCAATACTCAACATTCTTTCCCTTTTTGATGATGACAAACAAACATAAACAAAAAGATAAATAATTGTGCTTAAGAAAACTTACTCCCCCTACATCGATGCCAATCAAGTTAGTCAATAAATATAAGGGCATCTATTGATCAAATGTAGCAAATTAGTAAGATATGCATGAAGGCAATGAATCCATGAAATCTGGGATTTATAATCCATATTCATTATATCTTACTCCCTCTAAATTTAAGGCAACTTCAAGCTTAGATTTAAGTGTAACTAGAATTTACTTAGCAAATTACTTATGAATCTGTTTATTTCTCTCCCCCTATGGCATTATCCAAAAGGTGGGAGTAAAATAACAACAACAATCGTGCTAAATAAGAACTAACAACAATTACACGAGTTTAAAGATATGTAAATCAAAACACTCATAAACCACAGTATAAACTTAGGTGATTAGAGGAATGAGAGTCCAATATCAACTTTGAGGAAAAAACGAAGGAAAAATATCTTCTCAAATCACATCACATAGAGAATATACAATTCCACATAATGCACACAGACAAGATCAATAATTATACTATGTATGAAACTGAACGAAGAAACTGCATGTTCATATATATACATAAGATCACATGGGTACACAGTACATGAACATCACCATGTGCAACAAAACGAACAAAAATACATATGCCAAAATGCAACATGATCCCTACATCATCATCTCAAAAAAAAATCTAAGAGTGAGTGTCCCTAGGAGGAGCAGAGGAGGAAGCTGTCTCTGGGTCAATGGGGACATCCTCTGGAGGAGGAGCAACAGCAGCAGTATCAGTCGATATTGATAACAGTGGGGTTCGAGGGGCGACCAGACGGACGGAACATCAGCCTGGCAGAGCAGCGAGTAGGAAAAGCAGGAGCCTTCCTCTTAGATGAAGATGCACCCACAACAGAAGACTCACCACGAATAGGCACACTGGGCTGGACAGCAGTAAACGGGGGCACGAAACTCGGAGGAGGAGGAACAGTCACAGACTCGGGACACTCCTCAGGAGGTGGAAACATGGCCTGAAGTTCAGCCGGAATGGGAATGTCGTGAAAAAGGAAAGACTAGAACTGAAGCTCAACAAGAAGCGAGAGCTTATGATCCAAGTCAGATACACGTGTTTCGATCAAGGAAACACGGTCACACAGCCTACCGAGGAGGAAATCCCCGAGATGAACAGAAGGTCGAGACGAGGGTGGTTGGTCAGTTTGCGGAGAGGAGGGTTCAGCTACATTTGCTGAGGGAATAAGGTCACCAACTGTGATATCCAGGAACTCATCTAACGTCAGAGGACTGACAGGTTCCATGAGGTACAAAGGGTAGAAGCTAGGTTAAGCAGGAAATGGTGAAAGAAATAGGATGAAACCAAAGATTTGATGGTTAACGGATGATTGTCAATCAAGCAATCAATCGACGTCGAGAGAGGCTTCGACTATGTTCGAAATCTACAGAGGGGAGATCGACAAAGGATTTGAAAGGAAACGCACGAAAGAGATAATGAGAGAAAGCAAACCTAATCCGAGACGAAGAAGAGACAGTCGACGAAGCACTAGAGAGATGCAATCGATATATCGACGAGAGGAGTTGATGGAAAACATCAGCGGAGTGATCGACTGTGAGTTCGAATGGGGGAGACGAAAGGATTTATCAATCGGATGAGAGAGAAACTGTTCGGTCGAATCGAAGGATCTCGGTGATATATCGAAGGGTCAGATGAATCTGGGCCGTTAGATCGAAAAATCGACGGCTAAGATCAAATTAACGAACTGCCACAACAGAAAACAGTTGACTGATGAACAATCGTCAGTTGACTGAATGATAGTGTAAAATATGAGCTTAGGTTGACAGACAGTCGACTGTTGGGTAACTTACAGTCGCCTGTCAGTGAGACAGTCGATTGTATTTTACTTTGCAGTCGACTGACTGAGAATCAATAAAACTGATGATAAAAACAGAGACTACTGACGAAATGGACAGGCGCCTGATTACCAAAATGCAGTCTCCTGTTGATCCAACAGTCGACTGTAAAGTCGTTATCAGTCGCCTGGGAGAAAGATATAGTCTGCTGACAGAGAAGATAGAGTAGCGCAGTCGACTGTCGAAGGAATGACAGTCGTCTATCCTGGTCCTAAAATGCACAGTGAGGTTGAAATCCAGAGGATATGCACAACTCACCCTAGGACCTATACTCTAACACAAAACTCATCACAAAATCAATATAAAAGTAATCGATTAACACACAATTCTCTTAAAACAATTTGAAAACTTGCGAAATCAACACAATCTCAATAAACTTCTCTTAAAACAAATACATGTGAAACATATGATCTATCAAGATAAGAGAAGCATAAAAATGTTATGAGTTCATAAGATGATATATCATGAAATTTGAACTCATAAATCTCAGATTCACCCATAATCCCTAATTCTCCACGCAACCTCACAAAAGAATCTTCTTTAAGAGGTTTAGTAAAGATGTCGGCAATTTGTTTTTGGGTTTCAATGTACTCTAAGATGATGTCCTTCTTAGCTACATGATCATTTATAAAATGGTGTCTCACATATATGTGTTTGGTACGGGAGTGATGTACCGGATTCTTGAAGAGACATATAGCACTTTGGTTATCAATCATGATAGGGCAAGTATCGCAATTGACACCATAGTCCTTTAGAGTGTGTCTCATCCAAAGAACTTGTGCACATGCAAGACCCGCGGCAATATATTTCGCTTCAGTCGTGGACAATGATACCGAGTTCTGTTTCTTGGAGAACCAAGAAACAAGAGAATTTCCTAGAAAATGGCAAGTGCCACTAGTACTCTTCCTATCGGATTTGCATCAAACAAAATCGGCATCACTATATGAGATTAACTCATATGTGCTCGATTTAGGATAAAGTAACCCATAATCTAGAGAGTGATTGAGATAACGAAAGATTCGTTTCACCGCAATCAAGTGTGACTCCTTAGGTCTAGCTTGATATCTAGCACACAAGCATATGGAAATCATGATATCGGGCCTACTAGCAGTTAAATAGAGTAAGTTACCGATCATACCTCGATATAGATGAACGTCTACATCTTTTCCGTTCTCATCATTGTGTAGATGGGTTGTCGTATTCATGGGAGTCCTTTTGCTTGAAGACGATTCCAACCCGAATTGCTTGATAAGCTCTCCTGTGTACTTAGTTTGATGTATAAAAGTCCCATCCTTCATTTGTCGAATTTGCAATCCAAGGAAATAGTTGAGCTCACACATATGGCTCATCTCGAATTCATCCTTCATAGACTTAGAAAATTCTTGACAAAGATTAAAGTTAGTAGAACCAAATATGATATCGTCTACATAAACTTGAATTAATAGGATGTCATTTTTATAATCCTTAATAAAAAGTGTTGAATCAACTTCACCCATTTTAAAACCTAAATCCAAAAGAAAGGTTTTGAGTCGATCATACCAAGCTCTAGGAGCTTGTCTCAACCCATACAATGCTTTCTTAAGTTTGAAAACATGGTTTGGAAATTTTTCATGAATGAAACCGGGTGGTTGAGAAACATAAACTTCTTCATTGACAATACCATTTAAAAATGCACTTTTAACATTCATTTGAAATAATTTGAAATTCTTATGAGATGCAAAAGATAAAAGCAATCTAATAGCTTCTAATCTAGCTACGGGTGCAAAGGATTCTTCAAAATCGATACCTTCCTCTTGCCGGTAGCCTTGAGCTACTAACCTTGCTTTGTTTCTTGTGATGACCTCATTCTCATCGGTCTTGTTCTTGAAGATCCACTTGGTACCAATCACTTGGTGACCACTTGGAAGAGTGACGAGCTCCCAAACTTCATTTCTCTCGAATTGCATGAGTTCTTCTTCCATTGCCACTATCCAAGAGCTATCCTCACATGCTTCTTTGATGTTCTCTGGCTCAATGGTAGAGACGAATGCGCAATGAGAGAATTCTTCAATTCTAGACCTTGTTCGAACACCCACACCAATATCTCCAATAATTTGGTCATGAGGGTGATTGTGAACGGTTGGATAAGCTTTGGGAATCCCTGCATCACTTGAAACATCTTCAGCAATCTCATTAGTAGTGTTAGTCTCAATAATTGAATCATTAATCTTGACATTACTAAGAGAATCACATATAGCATCTACACTATTATCAACAACATGAGGAAAATCAAAATCTTTATAGAATGATACGTGTAGTGATTCCTCGATCGTTGAAGAGGTTTTTTTGTATATCCGGTAGGCTTTACTACGTGTGGAATATCCAACAAAAATTCCTTCATCGGATCTTGGCTCAAATTTATCTAAGTTACCAAAGGTGTTCTTGATAAAACATTTTGAACCAAAAACACGAAAAAAATTAACTTGTGGTTTCTTGTCATAAAATTACTCAAAACAAGTATTGTTCATTCAGGGTCTCACTAGGATCCTATTGAGCACATAACATGCTGTGTGCATCGCTTCTACCCAAAATTGTAGTCCAATATGACTATCATGGAGCATGGTACGAGCACACTCAATAAGAGTCATATTCTTTCTCTCTACAACACCATTTTGTGGTGGTGCCCGAGGAAAAGAAAAGTTGTGAGTTATCTCGGTGTCATCACAAAACTTTGTAAAAGATTCATTCTCAAATTCTCCTCCATGATCACTACGAGTAGTGATAATGGTGGATCCTAAGAAATTTTGAATCTTCTTTGCAAATATGGTAAACTCTTCAAAGGATTCATTTTTATAGTTAAAAATAAAACCCAAGTAAATCTAGAGAATTCGTCAACGACAACTAATCCATAATGAGCATTACCTAAAGAAGCGGTTCTAGTTGGCCCAAACAAATCTAGATGAAGTAATTCTAGGGGCCTCTAAGAAGTTATGCCTTCTTTAAGTTTGAAAGATGATTTACTAAGTTTACCTCTTTGACAAGAGTCACAAAATTTTTTCTTACTAAAAGTAATTTTTGGAAAACCTTTGACAAGATCATGCTTAGCTAACTTATATAAGTGCTTAAAATGAACATGACCAAAACGGCGATGCCATAAAAGTTGTTCATTCGTATTATCAACTAAGAAATGTTCTACGGTTTTAGGCAAGCTCAAATAATAAATATTCTTGCGCCTAATACCGGTAAATAAAACATGAGAATCAAAATCAATAATTTCACACATACCCTCTCCAAAATTAACCTTGTAAGTTGTAACCTTTGTCACAAAGTTGGCTAATAGAGATAAGATTATGACATAAACCACTCACTAAATATACATTAGTAATGAGTGGTTTGGAAGGATTATCGACTTTACCTACTCCAATGATGGTTCCCTTTTGATTGCCTTCAAAAGTGACTGTTGCACCATTCTTGATGCTAATCACTTCGGAGAGTAGTGAGGGATCTCTCGTTGTGTGTTTGGAGCAACCACTGTTGAGTATCCATCCTTTCCTTTTAGAGCCAATATGACGTTTATTGCTCTCTTTCTTCTTCTTGGGTACCTAAATGATATACCATAAGCTTATGGTACCCAATTTTTGTTGGGTCCAAGGGGATTATCCCTTTGGAAGCCAAATCCAAGTGGACTTCCGCTTCCCAACATAATTATCACTATTGATAATATCATGGAAGTATGAATCAACATATGCATTTCGATCATTTAAGCTAGCGTTCTTAGGACCCCAAATAGTGTAAGTTTTGGGAGTCCTTTTTCTAGTTGCATGCACAATAGTTTGATTTCTATGATGTGTGTGCATCCTATGAACATGAGTTTTAGCATAAAAATGAGGATGAGGATATGCATTAGTCATATGTGGATTGAGTGAAACATATGGGGCATGCATGACATGTGGAGGATGTGCATACATGTAAGAAAGATACGTATGAGCATATGAGTGTGTAGGAGCACGTACATGAGTATTTCTCATGTATGGATTTGTACGTGGCCGTGGGTGTGGAGCATAAAAAGTGTCATGTGTATCACTTGTGAAGTAGGAGATTTCCTACATGGATAAAGGTTGGTGTACATGAAAGCATGACTGCTCTTTTGGTTTCCACCCACAGTGGATTTCTTACCAAAAGGAAGAGATTGTGAAGTGGTGACTTTTTTGATAGGTTTGCTACCTATAGTGTCTTTGACACCACTTGTGGATGCACCGGAGGATGGCCTCACAAAGTCTATAGTAACATTACTAAGGTAGTGCGAGCATTGGATGCATTTGCTTTCACAAAACCAAGACCAACACGATGTGTGGCTGGAAATTAGTTTGCTAGCAAATCGTCCAATTGTCCTTTTCCCTTATTAAATCTCATAATACGGGAGGACATGAGCTCATATTTCTCCTTAAGAGAAGAAATGTTGGTATCCAATGTGGACACCCGTGCTTTGAGCTCGTACACTTGGGTTTTAAGAGAATCATTCTCTAAACCCAATTGTGTGTTTTGTAAAGCTAGATCACTATTATCCTTAGGATGTGTTTGATCTAGTTGAGATTTGAGGGTATTCACCTCATTTCTCAAAGTGGTATTTTGAGAAACCAAATTTGCTTTCTCAAGAGTTAGTGTATCAACAATGGTGTCATTGTTGATGATGCATGGTATGGATGGATTGCTAACATATTGTTTCTTTAAACTAGTATATCTAAGCATTAAAGATTGATACTTAGCAAATAGTTCTTCATTAGCAATACGCATCGGGTTCATCCATGTCGGAATCACTCTCATCGGAGAGTGGATCTTCCCAGGCCATGAAACACATGTTGGCGCTTTTACCCTTCTCATCATCAGAATCACTTGATGATTTTCCACTTGAGTCATCGAATGTACATACGAGTCCTTTCTTCTTATCTTTCTTATTCTTGTCGGATTTGTGGTACTTCGGAGCCTTCCACTTCTCTTTGTTTCGGAGCATTGGGCAATCCTTCTTGATGTGTCCTGGCTTATTACACTTAAAGCAAAGAGAGGAAGAGTTATTAGTAGAATCAAATCTATTCTTAGAGGAAAATTTATCTTTGCGAAAGAAGCGTTGGAACTTCTTCGCCATTTGAGCCATTTCCTCTAAGTCCATGTCATTTTCGGATTCTTCGCTATCAGAGAATGAAGAATTTGCCTTGAATGCTAAAGCTTTATTCTTGGCCTCCGAAGGGTTCATCATAGCTCAAATCTTCAGTCGGTTATCCCGTCTTACTTCGTAAGACATGATAGTGCCGATGAGATTCATGACGGTGTAGTTCTTCAAGTCGTTGACCTCCTCAATGGTGATATCTCTTCGTTCCCATTTGGAGGTCATCCCCATTATGATCTTTCTCACCTTCTCTGGTTGGGTGTATGTTTTCCCAAGCGCTTCCAGTTCATTGGTGATGTCGGTAAAACGTCTGTACATCGATGCTATGCTCTCATTTTCCTGCATGTGAAACATATCGAAATTTTGCACAGCAACATATAGTTTAGAAATTTTTACCGTGTTCGTTCCCTCATGGGTAACGACGAGGTGGTTCCAAATTTGATATGCACTCTTACATGTGCATATCTTATTGAACTCATTCGGGTCCAACACACAATGAAGAGCGTTCATTGCTTTTGTGTTGTTGGCTTCGACGGACTTCTCGGAGGGTGTCTATTTTTCGAAATCCTCTTCGGTGGGCTCGATGTATTCCTTGTGGAGGGTTCTCCAAAGGAAATCACTCCTTAGGAACGTCTCCATCCGGCATTTCCAATAGCTGAAGTTCGTACCATTGAAACGCGGAGGACGCACCGTGGATTGACCTTCGAAAAGAGTGGACGCTCCATCACGATCGTGATTGTTGTACGAAGTCGGTGGAGGAACGTTGTTGTTGTTGGATGCCATAGCTTGAAACTTGCGCTCTGATACCAATTGTAAGGACCCTGGCTATAGGAAAAATACTAGAAGGGGATTGAATAGTGTTTATGCAATTTAAAAAGATAGTTACACCAAATTAAATTTCTAACCAACAATATGTGCGGAATAAAATAGAACCCAAAATGAAACAATGCAAAAACAAGGATGTTTCAAGGGTTTGGATTACCCACGTCACTTCCCGACTTGTTCCCGGTAATCCTACGTCCCTTCCACCCGGTAACCACCGGATACTCAAGTTAGAACCCTAACTTGAGGTTTTCTTAAAATCCACTTGTAGCAACCCTACAAGTGAAATCAAATTACACTCGATGTCCTTGACTCCCACAACTTGGGAGCAAGCAAACCACTCTCACAACCCGAGAGTTAATCAAATAACGAGAGTTATGAAATATGAAAATAAGCAACACTAACAATCACCTATGTCTTGAAGTAGAACTTGAAGGAGAAGTGTGTTGTGTGTTGAAAGACTCTCTTGGAAGATAGGAAAGCCCTTTTCCTTGACTACACCAAATGCCTAGAAGATTTCTCTTTGGTTCTAGGTTGAAGAGCAAGAGATGGAAGATTGGAATTTTAGGGCTTTAGGATTTGAGAGGTTTTATCTTGAGAGAAAGAAAGCTTGAGTGATTTAGCAAATGAACCTTGAATGAATGAGTAACCTCTCAATGGAACAGTAGAGACTCCGTTTATATGTTTCTCAAACTCTACAACTGAATCACCAAAAATCCCTTTGAAATCCGTGAGGAAAAACTCAACGGATAGAATCTGCGCCTGCGACAGTCGACTGTTGAATAACTCACAATCGATTGCTGCATAGTGACAGAGAGTAGGTGAGAATTCAAAACGGTAACTTACCACGTGGACATTCGACTGATGATGCATAGACAGTCTGTTGGGGGGGTATGCCCTCAGATCATTTGTATTTGATGCAAATAAAATTTAAGCTTAGATAGGGACTATTTTGCATTTGATACAAACCGGATTAAAGGTGTCGTAAATAGTTTATGACAATATTTAATATAATAAACACATGGAAAAGGTTACCTAAATGACGGGATCGTCCCGCTCTAAACGCAGGTTCAACCCGCGTCAAAAACGGAGTCCAAATGCACAAGGTATAGCCAAAACAAGTCAGCCCAAACTGTTGGGCTGAACCCAGCGAAAATGGAGGCCCACCAAGCCTAAATTTTCTGGTTTGGGTTTTTTTAAACCCGGGATTTTTTGACGGCTGGATTTTCCATATTTGAATGGTTTTGGCTAATTTTGGACGATCAATTGGAGGGTCAAACGGACTCCGATTGACTCGCCGTTTTTTCTTATGCGTTCATCATTGAACGCCCTTCGATTTGGTAGGTTGTACCAAGATTGAATCTCAACGGTGAGGGAGTTAAAATTCACGGAAGTTTGCCCTTTGTGGAAGGGAAACTAACGTGATTTAATTAACTCAAATTTAATAGTCCCACATTGGTTGTGGAGAAAAGGGGAGAGTCAGCCGCCTATATAAATAGGGGCCTCCCCCTTCCTCCAAACTCGTCCCAAGCTCCAGATCTGAGCGGCTCCCGTAAATGTTGGAGCATGCTTGGATCTAGGCTTAAATTAGTATTCTTCTTCTCCCTATATTTCTGCCTTACTCCTGAGGGCTCTAGCAAAGCCCCGAAGGAGTTCGGATTCGGATCCGAAATCTTGGCGAAGGCTTTCACTCGCGTGAAACTTTCTTCGACGCGTGGTTGGCTCGGCGACACGAGGATTGCTCGCCTCGGGACACGGAGCGGTTCGAGGAGCGGTTCGACGTAGGACGTGGAGCGGCTCGGAAGACGGTGCAGAACATCTTGCCCGCCCTAGGGTTGAGATTCCCGGTATATTTTAGAAGATTTTGTTTTAATTATTCGCAGTAGTTTAGATCCCTCTTGGAGTGGTCAGATCCAATCCGAGTTGGCAGAGATCCTGGCTAAGAGGGTTTGTTTCCTTAGGGCTGCATGTTAATTAGATTAACATAATTTTTTCCGCTGCATTTTTATGTCTATGTTCCGTCCAACTTAGAGCGAGAATAAAGTTTTTGTGTCCTAAGGGTCCTAGAAAACCATTCAGTGCTATCAGAGCCATGTCTGTATGCTGATCTAGGACTGCGATTAATTAATTGAACGCTTTTAAATTTAGAAAAATGTTTTCTTTAAATTTATGGGATAAGTTTAAAATAATTTTAGATGTTTAAAAAATTTTATATGCTAAATTTTAAACATGAAATTTTAAAATGATGTTTTAAATTTATGTGATAATTTTAAAACTGATTTTAAAACTTTAAATTTATGCGATAAGTTTAAAATGTTTTTAGATGTTTAAAAATTTTATATGATAAATTTTTAGGCATGAAATTTTTAAAATGCTGTTTTAAATTTATGTGATATTTTTAAAACTAATTTTAAAAGGTTTAAAATTTTTATGCGATAAATATTTTAAGTAGCATGTAAATTTTGTGATTTTTTAAATACAAGTTTTTATTTTATTAGATAAAATAAAATTTTTTAAAAATCATATTTTAAATTTAAATGTTAAATTTAAGTATGCATGCTAAAATTGTTTATGTGATAAATATTATTCTATTTAATTGTTAAATAGTTGTACACTCTTTTTATGCGTTAAAATTAGTGTAACTTTATGTTAATGGCTATGCAAATGTTGTCACTTATTTGATAACACAAGACAACCCTCTTAGGCTAGCCATTAAGAACTCGTTAAAATTTATGAGATAAATTCTAATGACATGCTATGTTTTAATAAAATATTAACAACACTTTAAGACCTAATTCCTGATTAGGGTAGTCCCTTTAATGATATTTTAATTCTAATTGTTATGAAATTAATTTTCATTGAAGGACTTTGCTTTTAGCGTTGTTAATAAATTTATTAAAATCCTAATAACGATTAGGATAGCACGTGGACCTTATAGTTGATAAGGATTTAATAAAAGTTATTAAACAAATCCTAAAATTTTGAATTTAAGGATGCAACTAGTTGATATGATTAATTAGTTGTTAATAAAAGCCTTTTAGTCTATGGCACACATATAAAAATGACAAGCTTCATTCAATGGACCATGATCCAGTCAATGTGCTTGGCTAAGTTTATTGGATCACCCTTCTAAGGGATAGTGATCCTGGCTTAGTCAATTCACTGGCTGTGTTCCGCTTGACCGCAATAACACGAATCATGACTATATGACACCCTGAAATATATCTAAGTCAAATATGTTAATAATCTTCTTCAAGATTAGCCGTAGCCCTCATTGTTTTAGGGGTTGGCAACTATAGGACCTGTGTTCCAGTTGTTGAGCTACACTCAAGTTGTGACATGGCAACCTTGTAGAAACCAACTCCTTAAATACATAAGATGAAATATTGACTTGACCCAAACCGTCGTGTCGTGAATACACCGAGCGCCTGCGTAAGTTAAGTCAATGATGTAGTCTGGCTAGATGTAGTCTAAGACCTGACCCAACCCGACGGGTTGTGAATACACCGAGCGCCAGGGCAAGTCAGGCTAGACACGGAAACAAGGGTCCGACTAGACTAGACATTATGATTTGGATGAGCACACTCATGATCACAAATGGCTAGGGGTAAAAACCGATAAGAGGGTCATATCTGATTTGATCGATGAAGAGTCATCTTTCGATTACAGAGTCAAGCAACTTGTTGAGATACACTCAAGGTTGTTGGGCTCAGGGTGATTGGATCTCTTATCCATTTATTTAATTCGATTAAATCGTTTATTGTTAAGGCTTAAAATGATCGTAAAAATAGTGGGAGGATATAGATAGATAAAAGTCATTCTACCTATATTTAATATTGAACATATGCTAAACTAGGGTAAGTTCTAAGTTTGCAAATGGAATCAAAATATTTTAATGGAATTAGTTAACTGGTTAAATAGGTTGATTAATTGAATATCAAGTTAAATTCTAATTGATAGAATTAAACTATTTTCTCGTTGACATTAAAATGACCTTCTAAAGAACAGACTTAAGAAATATGATTTCATTAAGTTCTGGGTCCAACAAATAAATTCACGCTACATGTCACTCACCTCTATATGGGGCATCTTGAACATATATGATTTTTGAAGTATATTTCTCCCTACAACTTGTCGAACTACACTCAAGGTTGTATGAAAAAATAATTTTGATCTGCAAAGTTCGAGAATTCGATCAAACAGTCGAATACGAGTGCATGAGCGGTGCAAGACGATGCATCCCAACCGGATCTTGAGACAAGCAACGTGTTGAGCTACGCTCAAGGTTGCAAAGCTCAAGCATTTGGATACATGAGATGCTTGCATAGCTATTCATTTATGTTGGGCTATTTAATATCTAAATATGATTTAGAAAAGGAAGAAGGCACTCCGAAAAGTCAATTGAGAAAGTTAGTTATATTTATCATTAGTAAAGGCATAAGTAGGAGGAAATGAAAATGTGACATATTTTGATGTCACGATTTCAGAATAATTGTTATACAAAAGACGTCTAACACATTTTGACGAATGTCGTCACTTTGCTTCTGAAGCAATGTTTTGTGTTAGTAATTTGTAATAACTATAATATATTAAATGTTAATATATAAATACACAAGATAGTAACAAACTTATATGGCAAAATAGACTAGGCCGTATCGAGAGACTAAGCTTCACAAGTCACATAAAGAGGGGTCTGACCTCTCGTATTATGAAGTCTACGGACACTTGTGAATCTTATCCTCTTAGATATAATGGCCGAAACCCATCTATAAGACAGTGGGAGAATGAGTTGTCGAACTCAGTCACGTACATACTGATGTACCCGATTCTAGATTAACCAAAATAAGTTATTGGTATATTTTATTAAGTCACGTGTTCTTGATGAAACACAAGTCTGATAAATTAAAGAACGAAATGAAAAAAGTATTTAAACTGATTCGATTGGATCGAATGGTCAAATACTTAACTACAAAAAATCTTGTGTAATTAAAAGAAAATGTGATTTTCTCCCAGGTCAAGTCTATTAACACATCGGTGTGTTAAAAGATATGAATCGCACTTAGTTAGACTTGGTGCGATCCATAGCCAGTGACTCTGAGTTAAGTCCTCCTTCTGGGTTAAGTCACAAATAGTGATGCATAGGTTTTGATAATGTTCTATGAGGACATTATCAATAAGATATTCATTAAATCAATCGTAAGGAAGTTGTATAATTACTCGAATCTCGTGAGACGAAGGAGTCGAGTTAGACATCATAACTGATGATGACTTAGTCAACTGCCGGGATGAAATTCGGAGTAGTAAATCCGATTAAAAACTTGATGCAGTTAGAATAAGTCCGAGCACGTGAATAAAAGTATGTACTTTAGTTTACGTGCCCAAGGAAAATGTTTCCTCATTTTCTGCAAGAAAATCTTCAAGTTAAAAGATTACAGAAGAAAGGAAAATAGTGAAGTATAATTATGTTGGTTGAAAACGGTTTTCATCCTAATTCCTATAAACAGATTATGTTGAATCCGTCTCCCCAGCAGATGTGTACGGATCTACTCGGACCGAACTCGATGTGAATGCTCATGATGACCATGAAAACTGGAACATTCACTTATAAGTTCGTTTTTTTTCTAAATATGATTTAGACGAACCAACTTATATGAATTAGCCAGAAAGTTTTCAAAGTCAGTGGGAGCGTATGAATTACATGCGAGGCATCAAAGGGATGGAACATTTATTTTGACGAAGAAATCAAAAGGTTTGATACTTTATCAGAAATAGATATGCGTCATTTGAAATGACCAGTAACAAATTTAAATCATTATCGTAAGGTACGATGAACTAGATAAGATCCAAGAAAATAAAATATTATGGATTCCAAAAGACCAAGTGAATTATTTGAATGAGATTCAAATGGTTGGTCTAACATGAACATAGAAACCCCTTAAGTCTATATTGTAGACGGTTTTAGCAGATCCACTCATAAAGGCTCTACCACATGAAGTCGGGAAAACTTATGTGTAAAAACGATATGAGATACCGGGATAAATGGGCCTGAGTGCAAATGGAAGATGTAGAGAGATGATGCCCTCGAGGCTATTTATCTCTGTGTGAATAGCACAAACATCTTGTTCGAAATAACAATAAGCTGTTTGGTAATGATTTATCTAAGTTATTTTATAATGTAGTAAACATTAGATATTAACTTAGGTAAAGTCCTGAGACATTATGCAAGGTCAAACATGTATCGAGATGAGTATCTCGATCATGGAGTAATGTTTGACCGTCTGTAGCATAAGTCTAAAAGGGTTCGTGGTCGTAGATGTTTCGAGACAAGGATATCAAAACATCGGATAGACCATTGTGTCTTAGTCTTCACCGTTTAGCGGTGGAGATGATCTCATGATCGTTTGACTTGGCGCAGTCGAAGATGAGACACAGGTGCTCATTAGAGAATGAGTTCACTGAACGATCCACAAAAAGCTATCATATGGTTATATTGACCAATCTGTCAATGATAACTCTTAGTGATGATAAGCAAGTTGGTCTTTTGACTTGAGGTCATTTTACGAACCTGTGCGTGAATGGTGCCACTTAGATCACTGAACTGGTTTCGAGGCTAGGCCTGTCGAAAGGTCTTTGATCGGGTGTCACTTGAAGCGTACGAGGAGAGTAATGACCAAGAGAGGATTCGTCTCTCCCGGTCAATGGGAGTTAGTGTCGTTGAGTTAGTTCGGTCTTTAGTAAAATCTCTGATCAGAGTATGTTGGAAGAAGTCCAACATTAGTTGACTAAAGATCGATAGAAACTAACCATAGTCAAGTTATTGGGGTTGACAGTTTGACTGTACCCTACACTTGATCCACACGACATGGTTTAGATGAAGAGACTAAAACTGCAGAATTCATCACGGACACAGTCAGGGTGGTCCTGACAATACTCATGTCAATGAGTCAACCAGGTAATTATGATTCTGAAGCAGGGACGGCAACCACTACTCGTGGTCACTGCCGTATAGGGCTTCGAGCCCAACCTGTAGTAAGGGTCAGGCTGTAGGGTCTCACATAGAGTGCGACCTTTGTCTAGTAATAGGTAGAAACGATTAGGGAGAATATGCATTTGATGCAAGGGATAAAATATTGCAAAAGATGTTTGCAATTATCTCCTGCATTCGGGATAAATGATCCTGAGTGCAAGTGGGAGATGTTGGGGGATATGCCCTCAGATCATTTGTATTTGATACAAATGAAAATTTAAGCTTAGATAGGGACTATTTTGCATTTGATGCAAACCAGATTAAAGGTGTCGTAAATATTTTACGACAATATTTAATATAATAAACACATGGAAAAATTTACCTAAATGACGTGATCGTCCCGTTCTAAATGCAGGTTCAAACCGCGTCAAAAACGGAGTCCAAATGCACAAGTTATAGCCAAAACAAGTCAGCAAACTATTGGGCTGAACCCATTGAAAATGGAGGCCCACTAAGCCTGAATTTTCTGGATAGGGTTTTTTTAAACACGAGATTTTTTGACAGCTGGATTTTCCATACTTGAATGGTTTTGGCTAACTTTGGACGATCAATTGGAGGGTCAAACGGACTCCGATTGACTCGCCGTTTTTTCCTATGCGTTCATCGTTGAACGCCCTTCGATTTGGTAGGTTGTACCAAGATTGAAGCTCAACGGTGAGGGAGTTAAAATTCATGAAAGTTTTCCCTTTGTGAAAGGGAAATTAACTTGATTTAATTAACTCAAATTTAATAGTCCTACATCGGTTGCGGAGAAAAGGGGAGAGTCAGCCGCCTATATAAATAGGGGCCTCCCCTTCCTCCAAACTCGTCCCAAGCTCCAGATCTGAGCGGATCCCGTAAATGTTGGAGCACGCTCGGATCTAGGCTTAAATTAGTATTCTTCTTCTCCCTATATTTCTGCCTTACTCCTGAGGGCTCTAGCAAAGCCGCGAAGGAATTCGGATTCGGATCCGAAATCTTGGCGAAAGCTTTCACTCGCGTGAAACTTTCTTTGGCGCGTGGTTGGCCCGATGACACGAGGATTGCTCACCTCGGGATGCGGAGTGGTTCAAGGAGCAGTTTGAGGAGCGGATCGACGTAGGACGGGGCGCGGCTCGGAAGACGGTGCAGAACATCTTGCCCGCCCCAGGGTTGAGATTCAGGGTAGGTTTTTAGAAGCTTTCGTTTTAATTATTCGCAGTAGTTTAGATCCCTCTTGGGGTGGTCAGATCCACCCCGAGTTGGCAGAGATCCTGGCTAAGAGGGTCTGGTTCCTTAGGGCTGCATGTTAATTAGATTAATATAATTTTTCCGCTGCATTTTTATGTCTATGTTTCATCCGACTTAGGACGAGAATAGAGTTTTTGTGCACTAAGGGTCCTAGAAAACCCTTCACAGTCGACTATTAAACCAACATGCTTCTGTAAATCCTATAACAGACGACTGGCCGTAAGATGGGTAATTTGAGGAAATCTGAGAAAAGTCTGGGAATACAGGACATGCGACTGAAGAAGAGAAGACATTCGACTGTTAAACTAAACAGGCGACTGTAATTCCTTCTACAGATGACTGTCAAGACCCTGACATTTTTCGGAGAGTTGAGACATCAAAGAGACTCAAAAACAGACGACTGTTGAAGCATTGACAGTCGACTGTGTCATTGGACAGTCGACTGACAATACAACAATAGTCGACTGGCCAGATCAAAACAGAGAAAACTATTTGGGCTTAAGATAGACATGCGACTGATTAACAAAACACAATCAACTGTCACTTGGACAGGCGCATGTGAAATGTATAGCAGTCGCCTGAAGGAGTTAAAGCTAAGAAGCCCAAAACTAGACTGATAAAGATTGTGCATACATGCGACTGTAGAACAAAACACAGTCGACTGTTTTGAGACAGTCGACTGTATATCGTTCAGCAGTCGACTGTAGAGATTATATCAGCACAGTCTAGATAGAAATGAATTGAAGCCTAAGGAAAGTTGATCTGAACAAATCCTAAGACTGAAATAAAGATGTGTGTGTGTGCTCCAACAAAGTTCTACTTCTAAGCTACATACTAGAAGAGAAACAAGAAAAATTACACTTGTAGAACTCTCTCTTCTTTCCAACACATGAGCTTGAAGTCTTCTTGGAGCATCAATCACCATATATGATTATCCAATCCACTTCCTTTGCTTTCAATAATCTTTGAGTATCATGCATTGCTAATAGATCTTCATGACATGCATGGGCAATGGATTAACTGCAAATAGGGGATTAGTCACAAGTATTTATATTTGCTCATCATTAACACCTAGTAGGGAGAAGTCCAATACTCAACATTACCACCGTGCGGTCCCCCTCCTGAAACTCCATCCTCAGACGTTTCCAATTCACCCGCATGTCTCCCAATTTCTTTAGCCAATGTACACCTATAATGATGTCAACATTGCCCAAATCTAGGGGCAAGAAATCTTCCATGATCTGCACTCCCTGCAAGGTCAGGCACAGGCCCTTGCAGAGCCCCTTGCTCTCCTCCATCTTTCCAGTCCCCAGTAAAACAGTAAACTTCTCCAGCGTGCTTAACTACAGCCCATGCCGCTCCACTACTCGACTGGAGATGAAATTGTGGATGGTCCCACTGTCTATCAGCAATGTCACCGTCATATCCCCTAACTGCCCTGATAGCTTCATGGTCGGGTTCAGAGTGAACCCTACCACGGAGTTCAGGAAAACCTCCGCGAAGTCTAGATGAGACTTCTCCTCCTCCACTGGTGACTCCTCCTCGTACTCCTCCTCATCACCCACGTATCCCTCCTCGTCTGTTACCATGGTAATCTGTAGCAGGCGGCTTGCACATCTGTGTCCAGGGGTGAACTTCTTATCGCAACGGAAACACAACCCCTTGGCATGCTTCTCTCTCACCTCCACCTTCGTCATCTGTCGCCCGAGAGTAGCTGGGCAGGCCTCCCCTCTAGTCTCAGGCGCACCTGTGGGTGCCCTCGGTGCTGCTGCTGCAGGAGTGGGGAGAGAATTTTGGGTTCCCCAAGCTCCTCGTATCCTCCTCTCCTCCGCATGCTTCTCCTCCGCCTTCTAGGCAAGGCGCAGTACATCCTCCAGGGTCCCCAGGCTCTGCATCTGCAACTCCGCCCGTATAGAGGGCTTCAACCATCTCATGAAATTCCCAATCATAACCTCATCCGCCACCCCCTTCACCCTGTTGTTCAGCATCTCAAATCTCTCCACATAGTCTCTCACCGTCCCCTTCTGCCTTAGAGCAGACGGCTGCTCATAGAAATCTCCCCCTGGGGTCTCCTGGAATCGATCAACGATCAGTGCTGACAGCTCCTCCCAAGTGCGAAAAGTGTCCCGTGCTACCTTCCATATGTACCATGACAACGCCTTACCCTCGAAATAGATCCCGATAGCCCTCAGGACCTTCCCATCTGACAGCCTCATCACCTGAAAGTAGCGCTCTGCCCGGTAGATCCAATCGTCCGGATCCGTGCCATCAAAGTCGGCATCTGCAGCTTCATCAGTCGACGATCCGCATTGATGTCCCCTGATGTCCCCCTTCTCTGCCACGGTCACCACCCCAAACCAAACCGCCACCAAGTTCCTGTTGGCCTAGTTAGTCTACTAACTAGGTCGTACGATATAATTTTGATGATGACAAACAAGCCGTGTGACTAACATTTTTCATTAAGTGATTTTAGGGAGCAAAATGCAAAATAAATTTCGTTTGCAGAGAGAGCGTGTATGTGGACATTGGTGCAAAAAGGTAATTCAAATGATTCTACATTATCTATATTCAGATTCACATGAAGACTTGAATTGGTCAAGTAACTGATTGGATCTTATTCACGCAAGGGATTCAAATGATCTGTTGGCGAATTTGCATCGCAAATTTGAACTCATCTCATATCCAAAACTGGCGCAACAAACCGAAGCAAAAGATTTTAAAAAAAATGTGTGCAGGGTCATTTTTTATCTATCCAATCACAAATCTTCACTGTCGCATGATCTGCAAATTAAAAAGCCCCAGCCAAATTTTTTGAATGAGCAACATATATTTCAAATCACAAATCAAAAATCCCAGTGGCCATGTTTTTTTGATCTTATCTCTGCCAAATTCTTTTCGAATTTGTTGTGTTTTGTTCTCATCCAATTACGAAGGTAACACACTCTTCAACAAATAAAAGCAGGGATTACACGCACCCAAGTATTTTTATCTCAGTGTGTTTTTTGCGGCCACTCTCAAAAAATTGGAACGCACAAATTTGTTTGTGCACTACCCTTTTGTTTATCCTGCCAATCTTTGCTTCATGTCAAATTGTTACGCACGCACGCAATAGCTCTGTGTTCTCCCTCAATTCTTTGTGCGGCAGCTTCTTCCAAATAATTCAGGAGCCTTGCAAAACATTAAGGAGTTCAATACGTCCATCTTCCAGCGACATCCTCATGTCAGAGAGCTGTGATCAGAAGCAACATCATCCAACGACTTGTGGCCATTTCAAGTGCAGATTCCAGATTTGCGCATTCGACTTTGTATACTCATATCTCCTGATCCAGAAGTCAGATCGAATCACCATTTGTGCCCACGCGACCACATCTTTATGCTCTTCGCAACGGTGATAGACTCCTTTGCTCAGTCCTCAGAATCATACACAGTTTGGGCGTTTTTCTACAGATTAGCCACTGCAGAATTCAGATTCGCGCAATCATCTTTCGAAGACTATATCTTCCAATTCAGACATCGGATCAGCGAACCGTTTGCACCCACGCAATCACGATCTCACAAAATTTATTACGGTGATATCTCTCTGATTTTTCACCACAGTATTAAAGCTATTTGAATCTGTTTTAGTTGTGAGATTGTAATGTGAATTGCTTTACTCTGAAGCTATATCTGTGCTTTAACTCTTGAACTATATCTGTGTACGGTGAGATCACTACCCGTAAGTGTGATCAGTTTTATTGAGTGAAATCCTCATAGGTCTTGGGGTCGGATTTTTGGCGGGGAGCCACTCCGTTAAGAAAAAATATCTGTGTCTGACTATCTCTGTGAGTGTGATTGTTTTTAAAATTTATGCCACACACCCTATTCACCCCCTAGGGTGTTTTTCAATTAGTATCAGAGCGGGATTCCTTTTAGACTCAAAGTCTAGTGGAATTTCGATCCTATGGCACAAATTCCACACACATACTGATATGACACACACAATCAAAGAGAAGGTCAGTTGTATATCAGATCTCCTCTATTTGATGGTACATACTATAGTTACTGGAAACAACACATGTCCATACATATCAAAGGTATCGATATGGCATTATGGAAAATAATCAGTGAAGGATTTACACTATTTGATAAACCCACTCCTGAGCAGCAAAAAGAAAATGATCGGTTACAAAATCTAAACTTTAAGGCCATGAGCATCCTGTATTGTGGCTTAGTAAAACTGAATTTAACCGCATTAGTTCTTGTTTTACTACTAAGGATATATGGACGAGACTTGAAGTAACTCCTGAGGGAACTAGTGAAGTTAAGGAAACTCGTATTAGAATGTTATTACAGAAATATGAAAATTTTGCTATGATGCCTAATGAGTCTATTGATGCTATGTTTTCTCGTTTTGCAGATATCGTCAATCCATTGAAATCATTAGGAAAGGACATCCCAGAGGAAGATCTGGTTGGAAAGATTTTATACTCTTTATCTGGCAATTGGATTCAAAAGAGGACAACGATTGAAGAAGCACATGACTTGGCAGATATCAGTTTCGAGAAGTTAATGGGAAAATTAATGGCTTATGAGGTTCAATTTGTCACGCCCCGCTTCCCAAAAATACGGAGGCGAAGCGTGACTAAGGCCCGCTTGGGCCGGAGCTGTGAAGCCCGGGCCCAATAAGCGTCTGTAGGGGTACCATTTTAAAATTTTCAGGTTCTTGCATTTATAAAGTTTGAAACAACAGAAAGTACAGAAAGAAAGTTGCATTCATTAAAATAAAGAGTTAATATCCAGCGAGTACAAAAGTCTAAAAAGAGGGAAGCCTAAGCATGGCAACAACTATCGAAAGAGAGAAGCTAAAAGTAGTAACCTCTGAACGTCCACGTTAGAAGAGATCTCTAAGTCTGGTCCTCATCAGGTACATCCTCCGGGTCAATGTCCTCGGGCTTCACGTACTCCGGTAAGTCTGCCTCGTCCACGAACTCTGGCTCGACACCTGACGTACAGCACCAAAGAAAGGAACTGTATGTCAGGTAAAGTCTACAACAGAAAGTCAGACTCTACTGCAAGTGTACTGAACTATTAGACATCGTTTTACTGGTTGATTAGCATGCTGGGGTTATGACTGAGAAGTAAAAGAAGGAAGTAACGCAGTAGGAAAAGTAAAGCATAGCAAGCAGTAGTCGTAGCGTGTGCTACCGACTACGGGACTATCCTAAAGATGACAGGACAAGACAGAACTAGACAAGACAAGACGGACAGGACACGTGAGACACGAAGGGTTCACGCCTTACACGTTGAGGGGGATCAGACCCTCTCCCTGTGCGCACGCTCAACCCTACCCCAAACCCATGAACTCAGGACAAGAAGTACAGAGATCACTTCCGCTAGGGAAGCACCTGAAATGCCCGCAAGCTTTTTGTATCACGGAGATCACTTCCGCTAAGGAAGCATCTGAAACGCCCGAAGGCTTTTTGTATCACGGAGATCACTTCCACTAGGGAAGCATCTGAAACGCCCGTAGGCTTTTTGTATCACGGACATCACTTTCGCTAGGGAAGCATCTGAAACGCCAGTAGGCTTTTTGTATCACGGAGATCACTTCCGCTAGGGAAGCATCTGAAACACCCGAAGGCTTTTTGTGTAACAGGGACATGACATGACAAGTGTAAGGGAAATTTATTCTAGGGTGTCCACACGCACGCACACACAAGATAATCATACAGTGTCAAAAGTTGTTGTTTGTCGAGCTTAGACTTCCTCGATCATTTCACGTCCGGTTCTATACACTCACAGTCTAACAGTTCTAACAATTTAAGACCAAGACACGGTCAAAAACGCAAGTGGGTACACTTGCCTGCGGTGGAGAGTGTGTCGTTCGTCCGGGGCGTCTCGTCCAGGCGTCGCGTCCGCGGTAGTCCGTCTGAAACAGTGTCATGACGACGGTGTCAGGTCGTGTTTTTCATCAAGTCCTATTCGGGTTTGTTTCTAGGTTTTCAGGGCTACCCTAATCGTCAAAGTCTCGTTTTGGTGTTTCGTTCAGCCTAAATAGACAACTACCCTATATGCACAAAAAAGTTGTTCGATGGTCGATTTCTACAGTGAGCAGCGTTTTACTGGTGCGGAAAAGTAAATTTAGTTGTAGTTGTCCGATTTTAGTTTAGGTTTTGGTTAGCTACGGTGTGTGTTTTACTACTCGTTAGGGAAACCAACCTTGTGATGTCGTCCAACAAGCGGAAGTCGGGTCTGAACAGCGAAACGTCGGCGTCGTCTGGAACTCCTCAGCCGTGGGTAGCATAGCTAGGTACCTCTGGACAGCGGGGTGGTGATGCGAAATCAGCGAGCTAACAGCGATTCTCCTCCGGTTGCGAGTAGCGCAACAGATCTTCACGATAACGGCGACATGGGCTAAAAGTGCGTGCGTGTGGCAATGCACGTGAACTCTGAGAGTCCAAGGGGGCTGTTGGTAGATGAAGTGGGACCAGAGGAAGATGCTTGGCCCGGTGGGTGGCCGACGGCAGTGGCGTACGGCGGTGGGTGGCCGTGAGAAGCCGGAGAGGACAGATTTGTGCAACGTCCGTTGTCGTGCGTCTCAGCGGAATTCCAGCGACGAACAGAGAAAACGGGAAGTTGCAGAAGTTAAAGGACTTCAATATGAAGCCAACGGCAGTGGAGTTGTCACCGGGGGTGGTCGGAGGTGATCGTGCGCGGGTGTCGAAGTTCAGCTTCCAGATCTGTGAAAAACAGCCGATACGGGTGTTCCGACGAGGATTTCGGGAGCTACAGGTGGGCTATGAGTGTGAGGAAGTTGCAGTTGGTAGTGGGTTTCGATAGGAATCCAACGGCGGTAGGGTGGTCATGGTAGGTGGCCGGATGGCCGGTGGGCGCGAGTTTTTCCGGCGGTGGCGCAGATCTGTAAAACTATCGTTACGTCGAGTTCGAAAGATGTTTCGAGGATGTATAGATGAGGAACGAGGGTAAGGGGAGTTGGATATGATTGGTGGGTCAAAGGAGAGTTCGATGGTGGTGGAGTTCGCGGAGGGGGTGGCCAGAGTGGCGACGGTGGCCGTTTTTCCGGTGAGCGCACAGATCTGCCTGGGCTGTCAAAAACTGTGGTTGGGGGCCTTTTTACTTGCAGTTTTGGGGCTTTTGGAGAGGGTGAGATGGAGGAGAAGGAGGTGGAGGAGTTGCTAGAGGTTAGGGGAGGCCGGGGGCTCGCCGGTGGTTGCCGTGGTGGCCGGAGAGCGCGCGCAAAGGCTTGTCAAAAACAGATTCAGCCATGGTGTTTTCTCTTGGGTGTTTCAATGGGGAAGGAGAAAAGAGATGAGAGGAGGAGGAAGAAGAGGGGAGGAGGAGGGATCGCCGGAGGTGTAAGGGGGTGTCCGGAGCTCTGGGGGAAGAGGAAGAACACAGGAGGCGGCTGAAAGATGGGTTCATGCGGTTTTCCTCTAGGTTTCGGTTGTGTTGGTTTTTAAGAGATGAAAATTTGCTATACAACATAGGAAAGGGGTGGGTTTAAATGACTAGGAGAGAGGGTATGTGAGAGGAGGGGGTGTAGTTAGGGGTACCAAGTAGTGGAGGAAACAATTTCATGATACGTAAGAGATTCTCCCAAGATTAGATTAAGATTTGAATTTCGAAATTGATTAAAGCTAATCGGGCTCGATTTTGATTAGTGATTTGGGTGGGTTAGGAGTGTCAGAAAATCAAGAAAAAAATATCGGAACGACCGTGACGAAGAGAGGCTCAGGGATACGGTGGTCAATCGTGAGTTTGGTTCACGGAAAATGAACAGAAAAAAATAAAATATCCGATGACTACGTCTAAAGCTTTGACTATCCTGCAATCAAACCTGATTTATGGGAGAACGACCCGTGAGATAACGTTCACTAAAAATCCCACAAATAACTACTCTTCCTTACGGTCACAACGACATATCACTTCGTATATACCAAAACCAAGAAAGAGTCAAATTAAATACGTGCACGAAAAGTACTGCACGTAGAAAATACGAACGGTCGGAAAGCGGCCATTACACAATTGAAGATGGCCAATGATAGCACACCAAAGAAGGAAGAGAAATCTAAGAAAGATGAAACAAAGGAAAAGAACTTAGCTTTTCAAGTTTTCAAAATGCTCAAGGAGGAGATAAATGAATCAGACGATGAAAGCATGGCTCATGTTACAAGGAAATTTGTGAAATTCATGAAAAACAACAAAAGAAGGACGGGAAGCATTTGGGGAACCAAGAAAAACAAAGAAAATGATGGAGAAATTTTTGCACCTCAGTGTTTCAGATGCAACAAGAGAGGGCACATGAAAGCAGCATGCCCACTTCTGAAAGGAAAAGGAAAGGAAAAGACTGGTGATGCAGAAAAGAGGACATCAAAGCGAGGAATGGTGGCTACGTGGGGAGAAAGTGACGCAGAGGAGCTCTCCTCAGATGATGACTGGAACGACAACACTTGAACTTGCTTTATGGCTGGAAACGAAAAGGTGAAAATTAGCTCTCTTGTTCAAAGCTTTGACGATGAAATGAATATTAGTGATGATATGTTTTCTAGCATGGATGAAGCTTATGAATTTCTTATAGATTTACTTCAAGAAATGGGTCCTAAATTCCTTAAACTAAAAAAACATTTGTGATTCATTAAAAGAGGAACTAGGAAGCATGACATGAGAGAGAGATGAGCTATTTGTTAAGTGGAAAGAACAAAAGGAAATAGTATACAATTTTGATGAAACCCAATTAGAAACAAAAACCTTAGAGCTAGAAAATACTAATAAAAAATTGGCTACGTTAGAGCTTGACAACGTTAATTTAGCTAAAGAATTAAAGGAGAAAATTAGCATTCTTGGCTCTACATATTCTGAAATAAATTGTTGAACCTAAAAGTGGCTAGCTATGAAGAAAAATTGGAAGAGCTTGAAAAAGAAAAATCTAATTTAATAAAAGGTTAGCCATCGATTTAGAAACTAGCGAAAAAGAAAAAAGATATGAGACTAAGATTAGTGAACTTGAGAATGAAAATTAAAATCTTAGCTTGACATTAAAGAAATTCACAAATAGCCAAGAAAGCTTTAATGAGATGATAAATGAGCTTAATGAACAATCTAGTAAACATGGTCTTGGCTGTAAAAAAAACAACCTAAAAAACTAGGAAGATCCTTGAAAAGAATAGAGACATGAGCTTTAAACATTACATGCACAAAAATTATATGTCATCTACTAATAAGCATTTCAATGTTACATGTTTTTTTGCAACAAAAATGGGCATGTTATGTATGATTGCTTGGCCAGATATTATCCTGCATATTTTACATGGGTTCTAAAGTATCGTACTAACAATTGTGGATCCAAAATTTGGTTACCAAAGGGTGCATCTTCTTTTGTAGGTGCATCTTCAAGTGGAAAATGACAGCATTTGGTACCTTGATAGCGGTTGCTCGAATCACATGACGGGCAACGAATCCCTCTTCACGACGCTATCAAGGAAAGATGGAGGGATGGTTATTCTTGGAGATGGAAAGAAGTGCAAAATCTTGGGTAAAGGTAACATTGGTAAGCATCCTCTTGTGGTCATTGAAAATGTTAATCTTGTTGATGGTTTAGCACATAATTTGTTAAGTGTGAGTCAGCTATGCTCTATAGGCCTTAAGGTTCATTTTGAAAATAACAAAGTATATATTTTGAAAGGTGGTGATATTCTTTTCAAGGGTACATCTTATAATAACATCTATGCTATCAAACATAGTGATTCAAATAATCTAAAATGTTTAGTTGCATCACATGAGACTAGTTGGCTTTGGCATTGAAGATTAGGCCATGCCGGCATGGACCTAATCTCAAAGCTTGCTCGAAAGAAACTGGTGAGAGGTTTACCTCAAATTAGCTTTAATCGGGATAAGCTTTGCAATGCATGTGAACTAGGTAAACAACAAAAAAGTAGTTTCAATCATAAAAACATGGTAACTACTTCTAAGCCATTGCAACTAATACATTTGGATTTATTTGGATCCACAAAGGTTGCTAGTTTAGGTGGTATGCATTATTGCTTTGTTATTGTCGATGATTTTTCACGTTTCACTTGGGTTTATTTTTTGACACACACACATGAAACTTTTGATGTTTTTAAAATGTTTTGTAAAAAGGTTGAAAATGAAAAAGGTTTTTCAATTGTCAAAGTTAGAAGTGATCATGGAGGAGAATTTGTTAATACTAGCTTTGATGATTTTTGCATTTCAAAGGGTTATTCACGTAATTTTTTTGCCCCAAGGACACCGCAACAAAATGGGGTGGTTGAGAGGAAAAACCGTACTTTGCAAGAAATGGCAAGGATCGTGATTCATGATTACAGATTTCCTTTATATTTTTCGGCTGAAGCTATACATACTTCTTGCTATATTTTAAATCGTGTGTCCATTAGACCCATTTTGAAGAAAACACCTTATGAGCTTTATAGAGAGTTGACTCCCAACTTATCACATTTAAAACCATTTGGATGCAAGTGCTATATTCTGAAAGTAGGCGAAAATCTGGATAAATTTGATGCTAAATCCGATGAGGGTATTTTTGTTGGCTACTCACCATATAGCAAATCTTATCGAGTATTTAACAAAAGAACTCTTACTATTCAAGAAACTATGCATGTGAAATTTGACGAGAAAAATGCCATTAATGAATCTTCTAGTGCTGTAGAATCTACAGATATTGCAGGTGGCTTGGATGGACTGGAGATAAACACTAGCAATTCCAATGAGCAAGAGAACAACAATGATGGTGTACCAAAAGAAGGAGAAGCTACTACGTCATCACAAGATCTCCCTAAGGATTGGCGCTTTAAGAATGATCATCCAAAGAATCAAATCCTTGGAGACACAACAGAAGGTATACGTACTAGAAGTAGCTTTAATTTGATGGTTAATTTTGCATTTATATCCATTTTAGAACCTAAAATTGTTGATAGTGCTTTAGAAGATTCCTATTGGATTATGGCAATGCAGGAGGAATTGTCACAATTTGATAGGAATCAAGTTTGGGAACTTGTTTCTAAACCAAAAAATCAAACAATTATAGGCATTAAATGGGTATTTAGAAACAAACTTGACGAAATGGAAAATGTTGTGCGTAATAAAGCTAGATTAGTAGCACAAGGTTATAACCAAGAAGAAGGGATTGATTTTGATGAAACCTTTGCTTCCGTCGCAAGATTGGAAGCAATTAGGATGCTTTTAACATTCGCTAGTTTCATGAAATTCAAACTCTTTCAAATGGACGTCAAGAGTGCCTTCTTGAATGGAGTTTTATCTGAGGAAGTCTATGTCAAACAACCTCCTGGGTTGGAAGACTCTATCCACACGGACTATGTTTTCAAGCTTAAACGGGCTTTATATTGGTTCAAACAAGCTCTTAGAGCTTGGTATGAGCGACTTAGCAAATTTTTGCTTGAAAATAATTTTTCCATAGGAAAGGCGGATAAAATTCTATTTGTTAAACATCAACGTAAAGATCTACTTGTAGTACAAATATATGTTGATGATATCGTTTTTGGTGCTACTAATAATGTACTGTGTAAGAAATTTGCTACATGTATGTCTAGGGAATTTGAGATGAGTCTGATGGGTGAACTCATATTCATGCTTGGTTTGCAAATCAAACAATGTGAGGACGGAATTTTCATCAATCAAGCAAAATATGCAAAGGAGTTAGTGAAGAAGTTTGGGCTTGAAAATGCTAAGGAATGCTATACTCCTATGTCAACGATGGCAACGATGGATAAAGACAAAAAGGGAAAGAAAGTGGATGAACGCTTGTACCGAGGTATGATTGGTAGCATATTAACTTGACAGCTAGTAAGCCTAATATAATGTTTATTGTATGTTTATGTGCTAGGTTTCAATCTTGTCCAAAAGAGTCCCTTCTTTCTTATGTTAAACGAATAATTCGATATGTTAAAGGGACGTTAGATTTTGGTTTATGGTATTCTTGTTCCACATCATTTTAGCTTGTAGGATATTGTGATGTGGATTTTGCGGGAAGTAAAACCCATCGTAAAAGTACCACAGCCACTTGCCAACTACTAGGTATGTCTCTTGTTTCATGGTTCTCCAAGAAGCAAAATTACATAGCATTGAGTACAACCGAAGCCAAATATGTTTCACCAGGTTGTTGTTGTGCTCAAATTCTATGGATGAGACAAACCCTCAGAGACTACGATCTTACTTTCCAACCTACAACCATTTGGTGTGATAATAAGAGTGCTATAAATCTATCTAAAAATCCTATACTACACTCTAGGACAAAACATATTGATATTCATCACCACTTCCTTAGAGACCATGTTGATAAGAAAGATATCTCTTTAGGATTTATTGATACAGAAAAACAATTAATGGACATATTCACCAAATCCTTAAACCAAAAACAATTTTGCTTCATTCGAAGTGAGTTGAGGATTATGTCACTAATTGACCATTAGCACGTATATCCATGCATATACACATGCTTAAATATTGTACCTAAGCTACACACATTGCACACAATTTCATCTTAACTGGGTTTGGTCATTCTTTGTATGTGCATGCATGATCGTCATCACTATTATTGATTTTGGTTGAGAGTTTGAAATGAACCTTGTTAGACATCTTAGAAACATTAAAATGTTTTTGATGATGATGCACCATATTATTGTAAAATCCACATGCTTGAATTATTAATGAAAAAGTGAAACTCGTAAGCATGCCAAATTGTATGAATCAAATAGATTGATTGCGTCTTATAAACTATGGAGACAATTGGATGTGCTTAGATTCTAAAGTTTTTGAATTTATACTTTATCCTTACAATTTTGTGTGCTTAAATCTCTACGGAAAATTAGTTAGTAGGAGCCGAATATGTCGATGTCTTCATGCGTTACTATTCTGAGACACCAACATTGTAATTAAAAAACAATGAGCATTCATATCTATTATAAAAAAGAGGAATATAAAAACATTTTCAAATATGCAATATTTGATACCAGCGGCTAGTAACCGGATTTCGGGGGTTTGTTGAGCAATGCGTATGAAATATGGTAGATGAAGTAACCACTTAGCAGATCTCAATTCCAAAGGACATGAAATTTAACATCATGGTATTCCTTGTTTGGTGTCTCCCTACACATTACTTATTGATTATTTCATAGCAACGAAGTCTCACAAATTGTATTAGATAATCTTATATTTTGATTTCTTAGTTTTTAAGCACCCTTCATATTGTCAAAGTGTTTCATAATACAACATCTTCTTGTTAGATTTCTTACAACGACCTTATGCTTTCAATGCTCATTACATTTGTTATACTTTAAGTTCATGGGGAAAAAGCTTTAATATGAGCATCGTCATCAATTTCTTGTTTCTTCGATATGCTAAACTTGTTTCATGTCTCATTCTTAACCTCTTCAATTTATTTTTGTGATCATTTCGATTAATGGCAAAAGGGGGAGAGTAGAAAAATAACGGGGGAGCAGAAAAATAATGGGGGAGAGATACACATTTTAAGGACAAGCTTGTCACAACTTTTCATGAGAGCACATCGATAGGGGGAGCTTTATATGATGTTTATAATCATGTGCACTATAGGACTTGTTCTTTAATATCATTTCTCAATTTTTCCAGACTAGTTTACCATCATCAAAAAGGGGGAGATTGTTGGCCTAGTTAGTCTACCAACTAGGTCGTACGATATAATTTTGATGATGACAAACAAGCCGTGTGACTAACATTTTTCATTAAGTGATTTCAGGGAGCAAAATGCAAAATAAATTTCGTTTACAGAGAGAGAGTGTATTTGGACATTGGTGCGAAAGAAAATTCAAATGATTCTACATTATCTATATTCAGATTCACATGAAGACTTGAATTGGTCAAGTAACTGATTGGATCTTATTCATGCAAGGGATTCAAATGATCTGTTGGCGTATTTGCATCTCAAATTTGAACTCATCTCTTATCCAAAACTGGCGCAACAAACCGAAGCAAAAGATTTTAAAAAATAACGTGTGCATGGTCATTTTTTATCTCTCTAATCACAAATCTTCACTGTCGCATGATCTGCAAATTAAAAAGCCCCTAGCCGAATTTTTTGAATGAGCAACATATATTTCAAATCACAAATCTTACGGTTGCATCTTTCAAAATTAATTATAAATCAAAAATCTCAGTGGCCATGTTTTTTTGATCTTATCTCTGCCAAATTCTTTTTGAATTTGTTGTGTTTTGTTCTCATCCAATTATGAATGTAACACACTCTTCAACAAATAAATACAGGGAATACATGCACCCAAGTATTTTTGTCTCAGTGTTTTTTTGTGCCACTCTCAAAAAATTGGAACGCATAAATTTGTTTGTGCACAGCCCTTTTGTTTAGCCTGCCAATCTTTACTTCATGTCAAATTGTTAGCACGCACGCAACAGCTCTGTGTTCTCCCTCAATTCTTTGTGTGGCAGCTTCTTCCAAATAATTCAGGAGCCTTGCGAAACATTAAGGAGTTCAATACATCCATCTTCCATCGACATCCTAACGTCAGAGACCTGTGATCGGAAGAAACATCGTCGAGCGACTTGTGGCCATTTCAAGTGCAGATTCCAGATTCGCGCATTCGACTTCGTATGCTCATATCTCCTTATCCAGACGTCGGATCGACCCGCCGTTTGTGCCCACACGACCACATCTTCATGTTGTTTGCAACGGTGATAGACTCCTTTGCTCAGTCCTCAGAATCATACATAGCTCGGGCATTTTTCTACAGATTAGCCACTGCAGAATTCAGATTCACGCAATCATCTTCTGAAGACTATATCTTCTAATCCAGACATCAGATCAGGAACCGTTTGCACCTACGCAATCATTATCTCACAAACTTTATTACGGTCTGATTTTTCACCGCAGTTTTAAAGCTATTTGAATCTGTTTTAGTTGTGAGATTGTATTTTGAATATCTTTACTCTGAAGCTATCTATGCGCTTTAACTCTTAAAATATATCTGTGTACGGTGAGATCACTACCCGTAATTGTGATCAGTTTTATTGAGTGAAATCCTCATAGGTCTTGGGGTCAGAGTATTGGCAGGGAGCCACTCCGTTTAAAAAAAATACTATCTTTGTGATTGTGATTGTTTTTAAAATTTGTGCCGCACACCATATTCACCCCCCCTCTAGGGTGTTTTTCAGTGCCTCCACTGGACCTCCCCCGTCAACTCCGTACAACTCCTCAGGCCAACCGGACCTCTTCCACGCCTCAGGCTGGTAATGGTACCCTGGAATCTCCGGTGGTCGTGCAAAAATGGGTCCTCCTGCTCCTTCGTGCTGCTGTGTAGGCGCTGTCTGGTCTCCCACATAGCCCCCGGACCTTGACCCCGCCCCGAGAAGCCCTCAAACGTCTGCCTAGGGTCGATTACGGGTATCGGCCCCTGTAGAGTAGTCTCCGGTCTCCAAAATTGGCCCGCAGGGGCCCCAATGGTGACTCCTGATGCCCATCTGCCTCCACTATCCCTCGAAACCCCCCCAAGATGGGGAGCGAACCCCGCCACTCCCCCAAAGGGGGCTGGCGGTCCCGTCGGACCCCTGGGAGGGGCAGCCCATCTTGCCGACCCCCGACAGGGGCACCGGCCTTCCAGCACCCCCGATCGGGGGTGCGGACCCTTCTGCAGCCCCGGTTGGGGGTACCGCCTTCATCGCACCCCCGAAGGGGGCGCTGTCGCCTCCGAAGGGCGATGGGTCTTGCCCAGGCCTCGGAAGGCCCGCGTGAGCCCAGCGCTCCCCTGACAGGCCCTAAGGGGCCTGTTGATTGAAAGACAGGCCCATGAGGGCCTGTCGCCTGCCGCGCCATCCCAGAAGAAGCCCCCGAGCCGCCGCCTTGACCTAAGGATCCCATCGCCGTCGTTGCTTGATATAGTGGGCTGATTCGAGGATCGATTCACCTTGGATCTCCTCCTCTTAGATCCCCTTGCCCCGATCTCCTCCTTTCTCCGTCATTAGTTCTTGTAGCATCGCCATCATCGTCGGGATTGACGACGTGGTTTCTATCAGAAATTTCAGATCTGACGTCGCTTCCTTCAACCCTTGGAGATCGCGGCTTGTTTGTGCGGCCTCCCTCCTTATGGCCCGAAGTTCAACTTGGATGTCTTCTTGCGAGTGGGTGCGATCCTTGATTGAATCCCCCACCGTCTTCTTTAACCCTTCGAACCGTTCTTCGATCTCACGATTGAGATCCCCCGAAGCGCTTGAATCTTCTCGTCCACGATATCTGCCTTCGATCTTGTGCCCGTCGCCATGAGATCTCACCATTCTGATACCAATTTGATACGATCTTGAGGATCGATCAATTAATTTCAGATTTAAAAGTGGAAAAATATGAAACAGTGGAATTTTTATATAAGAGAATAGCGAAGAACAACGATAACTTGGGCTCTTTTCGAGACGAACACTATCTCCTAACTTTTAACTGAATGGAATAAAAGCCTAAATCTCCTTCATGAGATGCCTAAGAAGTTCTTTACAATTAAAGCATAAAAAATAAGAAATGCGGCTAGCCATAATAAATAGAAAAGCGTGGATTTGCTAATCTAGTCTGGAAAGACTAGAATACCCCTAGACCCACTAATCCCACTACGCTGTTCCTCCACGCCTCCTACGCCACACGTACATCACCAAAGGTGGACCCACCCCCTCATTGGGGGCGGATGATGCATCCTCATCACTCAGTATGTTAATGACCGATAGGTCCATCACATTTTGAGGAAGCTTATGTGGCTCGTGCTAACCAGAGTTATTTTTCCATGTTTTTCTCGACTGCTAGTATCTCCCTTGACTGGGTCTTTGCTCTCTGCTGCAAATGGCATGATTATCATATTTATCATATGATATATATCCCTCATATATACAATGTCATGATGCATTCTCCATCACATAGTTAAAAGAGTAGCATGTTGTGTATTTTTTTAATCCCATGTGTGTTCTAGGAAAGATAATACGTCACGATCTATCATATATGAGAGAACTCTCATAGATGATTTGATACCAATTATTTTCATGGCAAGAAAAATTTATTGTAATTTTCATGTCAAAGAAAAAAATTGATACGCAGTGGGTAGTGGGAGGAAGTCAACAGGAAATATAAACTAGCTGATAGCCAGTTGAGTACAATTAGGCATGAAAGGAATATGTAGGTCAATTAGTCAAGAAGGAAATCAATTGGCTATCGGTAAAAAGTTCATTCTTTCTTTTCTTTTTTTGGTCGATCGGAATCGTTCGCTTTGTTCTTAGTATTTTAAATCCCAAAACACCAAATATCTAGTAAACCTTAAGGGTTTAGTTCATCTAGCGTCTGCAAAAAGTTATACTGATGTGAAACCGTTAAAATTGCAATGAGTAGATGAATGAGCAAACCTCCTAAGTTTCAGTAGATATTTGGTATTTTGAGGGTTTAGAATATGGAGATCAAAATCATAGGTCCAATCGTCTTTACAAAATTGGGTTTTTTAGAATTCGGTCCCCCCAAAAAGTCAGTTGTTCGAAAAGAGTCCCCCAAATCATAGCATTTGCGATTTAGTCCCCCAAACATATAAATCACTTGAAAAGATTCCTTTTTTGGGACTTAACTGCAATATTAACTTTTAGAAATCGGTCCCCTAAAAGGACTCTTTTCGAGTGATTTATATGGTTTGGGGACTAAATCGCAAATGCTATGATTTGGGAGACTCTTTTCGAATAACCCATTTTTGGGAACCGAATTCTTAAAAACCCTACAAAATAAGGAAGATTTTTCTTTTAACAATAGCCAAAGAGGGATTTCCACCTTAGCCAGCTAACTTACATATTCCTCCTAAACAAATAGGTTAAACTATTCCAAATGTCCCAAACAAAACCAACACAAACATCTCGGAGAGGTTTAGAAACACATCAGGGTCCAATCTGATGTTTGCCTAGCCATCGATCAACAAAATCCATACTAACAAATTTTACATACTTTTGCTAGCAAAAACTTGACCATGAAGGTAAAGCTGATGTGTCCTTATATTTAACATTTTATATATATGATTACACATCAAAATGATTGCTCATTTACATATTTTATACGTTTTTATGCTAATATTTTGAATAATATGACTTTCGGAGCGTTTATGTCCATTTCAAGGATTTGGGCGATATTGGAGCAATTTGGAGCCAATAAGATGGTCGGCGACGTGCGAGCACCAATGAGACTCATGATGACATGCTCAAGGTGCCAAAGAAGAATACTGGAGTAAGGAAGGGGCAAGAGAGAAAGTCACGCGATCGAGCTATGAGGCAGCGAAGGAATCAAGCGACCCGAAGTGCTGAAAACAGGACAACCGTGCACTATTTCTAAATCTGATATCACCTAGGATTTTTCACTATTTTTCTGATATTTTTCCCAGGTAGTAGACTTCAAGACGGTTCCAACTCCACCAAGAACGCACAAATCGGAGATCGGATGAGCCCTGGGGAATTTCTGCAAGTTCATGGTGCAGTGCTGAAATTGTTCTCAGCAGCCTACTCGGCCGAGTAGCACTCTACACGGCCCGAGTTGTGCACTACTCAGTCAGAATGTTGTTTTTGGTATCCGACTCGACCGAGCAATCTCCTACTCGGCCCGAGAACCTCCTACTCGGCCTGAGTCATGTGCAAATGAGGCTGAAATGTGTTTTTAGTCCCAATCAGCCGAGCAACCTTCGACTCGACCAAGCAACCTCCTGCTCGGTCCGAGCAACATCTTACTCGACCGAGCAGCTCCGAATCAGCCCGGGTTGGCAGAGTGATGTTTTTGGAAGCTATCGATTCACTGTAAAACTCGACCGAGCAGCCTACTACTCGGCCCGAGTTGTCGAATGACTCGACCGAGCAGCTTTGTGCTCAGGCCAAGTCGCTTTGGGCCCATTATTTGATCTGCGCCCGGATTTTTGGAACGATTGGAGGGTTTTTGGGGGATTTCTTCTGAGCCGCCAGGGGAGAGCCTGGAGACGGCTGTAGGCAGTTTTAGAGATAGTTTTAGAGAGTTTTTTGGGGAGATTTTTGTATACTTTTCTAAAGAGAATTTTTAGATACTTCTTAGAATTTTGTGGAGACGATCTTTTGGGGAGTTTGGCTATGCCCTAGGACCCTCCTTGGTATCAAGATAAGTATTTTTGCCCATTTTAATTCTTCTATTATTTCTTTGTGATTTATTATTGTTTATCCATTCTTGATGCATGCAATGAATTCTTTGTGCGTTATATTATCTATTGATATTACTATGCTTGAGTTGTCTTTTCTTGGGCTAAGGGATTATCCCATGGTTCTTAGGATTTATATGGAAAGTTGGGATTTTTATGGTGCGTTGGTTATAAATGGGGTTGTATTTTGGTTGATCTAGCAAGATCCCTAGGAGAATTCGTACTGAGATCGTGCCCACTGTCGGTGGAATCTATTAGCTTAAGGAATATCCTACGGATTTAATTAGGGAGTTAGTGTATTCAACCGAGGTACGTGACCATGCCCGGCTCGTGCCTTGAGGGGATCCACCGACAAACTATATAACTAATTGACGGCTACCGCCATTGCGTCAATAAGAGCCACCAAAATACCTCGAAGCTCTAACCCACGAGAGTGGTACGAGCTGAGAACATTCGAACCACGAGAGTGGTAAGATTATTGTAGATCCTTAATGCACGTATCGTGTGCGCTTATCGTGAGAGCGAGGTTAATGTGATACGTTAGATTCATGATGCCCAGACACATGAATTCACTTTCCAGATGCTACAATCCCCAATTAAACCAATGCAACGTAAGAGTCCCAACCTAGCGTCGACATCCGACGATCCTAGTGGCAAGCCCTAAGCCCTAAACTTTTGTATTTTATTTCTTTCTTTCTTTGTGTGGAACCCCATATTTGCGACATTGAGTGACACAACCTTCGCATCCATCACCATTACGACCCTCCACACTCCACATCCACCAATAAACCCGCAAGTCTAACTCAACCTAGGAGTCGATAGGTAGTATAGCACCGCTTCCCCGTGTTCGATACCCGCTTGCCACTATACCGTGCGCTTGCGGTAAACGACATCGTTCGGGGTTACATTCCGAACGCATCAAGTTTATGGCGCCGTTGCCGGGGATTTATCTCCGTGTTATCTGCGCCATTTACTAGGTTGTTCTAGAGTTAATTTCGGGCCGATCAAGTTTATGGCGCCGTTGCTGGGGATATATCTCCGTGTTATCTGTGCCATTTACTAGGTTGTTTTAGAGTTAATTTCAGGCCGATCAAGTTTATGGCACCGTTGCCAGGGAGGCGTTCCACCATATTATCTATTTACCACGATTAGGTTGATTAGATTGCGTAAAAAACATATATAAAAAAATAAAAAAATAATTTTATTTCCTTTTTATTAAAAAACGGAGAGATTTTTCCCCACCACCTGATATTATTATTATCTTTATCTCTCTTTGTATCACTGTCGTCTTTTCCAGATTGTCTATTTTTTCTTGATCAGGTACAGTTTATACAGTGATGGTACTTTCAAAGACACGACCGGGTTCTATACGGTCTTATATATACCTCGCTACATTTTATCAGGCTGATGGAGAGTCCTTCAGAGAAGCATTGCGCAAATTTGAAAGAATGTTAGGGATGTTCCATACGGAGTCAGGCCATGAGTGGGATGTTTCCAGGCTACTTGATATCTTTGCTGGAAGACTAAAGGGACCCTCACGTGAGTTCATGAAGAGGATGCAAGTGAGAAAGTTCAATGATCTATAGCTGGCAGCAACCTTGGAACAAATGATAGATGATGCTCGATCTACCGGTTCGCTAACCGTTACGGTAAGTAAACCATCCGACCAAGCACTCGTCGATTTTATTATGGCTAATGTCTCTGATGCAGGTACTATCATAGATGGAGTGTATGCTTCACTTGAAGGTGATCACATCCACCTTTACACGATTAACACTCCACAGATAGAGACATCTGAGCTTCCAGAGGAGGACACATATATGGACATATTGAGAGGCATCGTGGACGCAGTTCGATGCACCGGTCCATTAACGATAATGGCAGGTGACCCTTTTGAGCTTGGATTTCAAAATTTTATTACTCATCGTATCTCTTCGACAAGCACAATTGATGATGGAGTCTGCGCTCTAGTTGAGGGGCACAAGACCCACTTTTATACCGTGGCCGAGATACAGGAGACCATAGAGCAACCTGCACTTACTATTGAGAGGGCCAGGCCATGCAATCAGGTGCCTCGAGTTCCAGGACGGAAACAATGACATAGGCATAAAAAGGAGAAGATGAAATTCACTTTGCCTACCATATCAGAGGAACCCGAGGAGGAGGCCGAAGCAGTGCATCACGAGGAGGCCGAGCTATATTTATTTTACATATTGCATGCGGAGCCAGAGACTTACGCCGAGGAGGTCGTGGGTCGGGACGAGGACACAGCTATTCATGAGGATCCCGAGCATCACCCTCCTCTTTCAGAGCTTCTGCAGCCACCTCGTCATTCCACTGACTCTGAGGACCACCCACCAGAGCTTACTGCCCCCCTTCTGGGAGATCTCTTCACCTCCTCGCCCTTTACATTTGATTTCCCTCCCGTGTATGATATTTATTATGATTTGGATTTCAACGACTCATTGCACCTTTTGCAGGATACATATACATATGATCAAGAGGTACAATGGGACGTATACGAGGAGGAGGGTGAGGAGTTAGCACACATGGACGCTGTTGAATATGATCAGGAGGTGCGCTGGGATGAGTCTGACAATGATGAGGAGCACCCTGACGATGTTGATGACCCTGTCTGGAATACATTTATTTTGGGGAAAGATATTCCACATCGGATTGATGCGGCTTATCTCTTTCAGGATACAGGTGGAGTCCTCGGAGAGATGCTGGGAGCCGCATTGCTGGAGTCTGATGGAGCCCGTGGAGACACGCACCTGGCAGAGCCACGAAAAGTGCAGATAGAGCAGCTGCCTGCACCGGCAAAGATATTGGACCCGCCTTTTGCTACAGGTGGTAACAATCTAGTAGTGTAGTATTTTATGCTTTCAATAAACTCGAATCCCCTCGGCAGCGAGAGGACCGTATAGGATTTTATATATTTTTTAGTTTAATAAATTCACCCCATATGACGGCTCATTTATCTTTTGCACCCAATCCTCTACTTATCATGCTTGCCCACCATTATATTCGACGTTTATTTCGCCTCTCTCCCCAATTTTTATGTGATGTTTAAGCTTGGGGGAGAGAAACTATTTTGTTGAGTGCCCCCCTTTCTTTTCGTTGTCCTTTATTTATATCATACACACATTGAGGACAATGTGATGTTTAAGCTTGGGGAGTGCATAGTGCATGCACTTTGCTTTATCGTGAAACACACTTCGTATTTTCCATTTGAACCATGTTCACTCTTATAGTTATGTCTCATATGCTTTATTTTTTTATGAAATATCATGGATTTATTTTTTTTATGAACGTTGATATCTGTCAGATTAGAGTTTAATTCCTTGATTAGTGTATCTTTGTTAATATGCTTTTTCATAGTTGAATCCATAGTTTCACAACCATATTCTCGAAACAGTTAAGTTAAAAATGAATGAATCAACTCTGAAAATTATTTGACACTTGCGTGATTTCCTTGATAATTCTATTGCTTCATGGATGTTTAGTGATTCAAAAGAAATAGGATAACCCCATGACAACCAAATTAGTGATGATTAAGATTCCTGAAACCGAGCCATGTCTAAATTCTATGCTTTTTCTTTTTCTTTTGTGAATAGCCAATAAATGATCTTTTAATCATATTTTGCATTCCATCGCGTTTACGTGAGTTTGCAAAATCCCAAAAATACAAAAATCAAACAAATATCTTGAATAAAAGGCCCTAGGGGTTCTTCGTAACCCGATGCCCTAAGATCGTTTGGTCCGGGATGCATAGGCCGCCTTTTGTATATATTGAGTTATCTCGTGTATACAAAGAAAGAAAAATGCATATGAAATTTCATATAGCCAAAAACAATTTAAAACTACAAAATCACATATCCTTATCTCCATTTCTTTATAGAATTAAGACATGGCAAAGTTGATGGGTTCTATGAGTCTTGAAATGGTCGTAGTGTGGTGATGCCTTACCTTGATTGGATTTGCTAAATTCATTCCATGAAGTATAACAAAATACCGTGCATGCTTGAAAAAGTATGATCATGACATATTATACTGCTTAGAGAATGAGTTGTGGACATTGGATTCATTTCTGTGAACTTAGTATATTTCATGATAAACTATGATATGATATAACTCTACTCTCATTTTATCACTTATCAAGTTCATGAAATTTATTGAAATCCACGTTATTTTAATTTGAGCGAGATTTAATTATTTGGGTTGTATATGTGTTCTAATTTCATATTGGCGTATGTTCACGAGATCTTGCATCTTGGGTTCTTATATTTTCTGAATTTAAGATTGAACCCCTGGTCACCATTTACACATCACCGTCTCACATCTCCATTGTATCCATCTCCCGTGTTCGCTTCTTACTAGTCTTCCTCGAGGACGAGTAAGAGGTAAGCTTGGGGGGATTTTGATGTGTCCTTATATTTCACATTATATATATATATGTGTTGGATATGGAAGACGTTTGTACACCCTTGTGGGGGATGTGCGAGGGAATACGGACCTCGAACGTCGCGTACACGAAGTCGTGTACAAAGGGAATCTGTTCCCTTGCGGAGAGGATCTCTGGATGAGTGGGAAAGTCGCATTATATATGCATAAGTGCATGCGACATATGGCTAATAAAGGGGGAATATCTTAAGCTTATGTTGTACCATGCATATGGTACAACTTAAGCTTATAATGTGCCATGTATCATGGTACACCTTAATTAAGTTGTTCCAAAGGAACAACTTACCCTAAAATAACTACCTTGGGGGCTATAAATAAGACCCAAGGGTAAGCCATTTCTTACACCTTTTGCATGAAATTCATGCATGCATCTTCATCTTAGCGAAGCTCTGCAGAAATCCTTTCTCTTCCTCTTTCCAAGTTCTTAATCTAAAATAGAGATTTAGATTGTGGATTAGTAGCCTTACTCCGTTCATGAGAAGACTCGATCCGTCGTGGCGAATCCGAAGGCAAAGTTCCGAGACTACCGTTCCGCATACGCAAGCGTAAGTCTCAACTTTAATTATCGATCCTAACTCTGTTTTGACAGGATCCAACATTGGTATCAGAGCCATATGGGTTCGCCCCGGTCAAACCGTCGTCCCGTCGAAACTATGAACGAGTCGTTGTCTTTTTCACGAATGGGTCTCCTACTATTACGGATATAGTAGGAACGCTTCGTGACGGAGAGAACGCAGCGGTTGTTCTTTTCACGTTAGGGTCTCCTATCATTACGGATATGGTAGGAACTCTCCGTGACGGGAAGAACCGACCGTTCACGTAGTATGTTATTTTTCATTTTTGGCACACGGCCATTAGGAAATAACTAATTTCTCGACGAACGGGTGCTTCATCGACGAACGGGTGCTTCATCGAGGAAGATGATGGTAGTTATTTCCATCGGTTTAGAGGAAATTTGGTGCATGTGCACCATGGCCAAATGGGCTATGAAGGCCATGCACCCCCTCTCCCCATGCGGAGGGGGTTGGCTACGGCCAATAACCACCGGCGACCACCCCATCAAGGGGGTGGAGTGCATGCGGCCACCCCATGAAAGAGGGGAGACCGGCCATGGCTAAAGGGCCATGGCCGGGCAAGGCCAATAGGCCATGGCCGGGCCATGGCCGGCCGGCCCTGGCCGGCCACGGCCAGGGCCAGGGAGCCCTGGCCGCGGCCTGGCCAGGCCAGGCCAGGGCCGGCCCTGGCCGGCCATGGCCAGGGCCAGAAGGCCCTGGCCGTGGCCAGGCCAGGGCCAGGCCACCCTGGCCGGGCCAGGGCAGGGGCCCTGGCCCCCGGCCAGGGCCAGGCCGCCCTGGCCGAGGCCAGGGCAGAGGCCCCGGCCCCGGCCAAGGGCCTGGCCGCCCTGGCAGAGGCCAGGGCAGCGCCCTGGCCTCAGGCCAGGGCCTGGCCGAGGCCAGGGCAGAGGCCCCGGCCCCGGCCAAGGGCCTGGCCGCCCTGGCAGTGGCCAGGGCCGGCCGGCCGGTCCTGGCAGAGGCCAGGGCCGGCGCCCTGGCCTCAGCCAGGGCCTGGTCGGCCCTGGCAGAGGCCAGGGCCTGGTCGGCCGGCCCTGGCAGAGGCCAGGGCCTGGCCGGCCCTGGCCGAGGGGGGGCCAGGGCCCCTGGCCGGCCCTTGGCCAAGCCCCGGCCAGGGCAGAGGCCCTGGCCGGGAGAAGTTGCAGTTCGAAAATTGGTCGACCAATTTGGTGTTTTTGGTCGACCAATCCGACAGAAGGTCTGGGTCGATTGCAAATTTGCCAAATGACCCATACGGGGTAACAAAAGGCCTTGGTCAAACTCGAATGTGTCGATTAGTCCATACGGGGCTAACCACAGTGCCGACTAGTTCATACGGGACTAACGTTTTAATGAAGTTTTTCTTTGGGCTCTACTCCTTGAAGACTAGCCATAGTGCTCTACTTCATGCGAGATTAACCAAGTCATTGTGCTCTACTCTACGGAGATTAGCCAATGTACTTATGAAATTGTGCTCTACTCCTTGAAGATTAGCCTTAGTGCTCTACTTCATGCGAGATTAGCCATGTCATTGTGCTCTACTCTACGGAGATTAGCCAATGTACTTATGACGTTGTGATCTACTCTACGGAGATTAGCCAATGTATTTTAAATTTTTTTGAAAAATACGTTTTTCAAAAACGCTTTTCCGCTGCAAAGTACTATAAGAGTACTAACATTTGATAAAGTGAGGGAGAAATATTGAAAGTTACTCTAGATGGTGATTGGAAACATAGTGACCTTTCCGACTCTAGAGTAACATCTTCAATATTTTTCGAAAGTAACTTATCAAATTATGAATATCATTCCAAGTGGGAGTTGATTTTAGAACTATCCATATGGGATATTCTATTATCATTTCAAGTGGGAATTATATCTGAAAAATACGTTTTCAAACTCATTTTCCGCTGCTAGTACTATAAGAGTACTATTGTTTGATAAGTGATGGGGGAATATTGAAGGTTGTTCTAGATGGTGATTGGAATCATAGAGACCTTTTCGATTCTAGAACAACATCTTCAATATTTTTCGAAAGTAACTTATCAAATATAATATAATTCCAAGTGGGATTTGAATTTTTAGAACTATCCAAATGGGATACTCTATTATCATTTCAAGTGGGAGTTATATTTTAAGAATTTTTATGCAATGTTTTGATCGAATCTTCAATTTTGTGTCTTTTGCAGCATTTTAAAAGTAAAATGTCTTCCGCTTCAAAGAATATCGTCGCTGAGTTAAACAAAGGTGAAAAACTCAACGGCGATAATTACAAACTTTGGTCCATAAAGATACAATACGTTCTAGAGGAGCAAGAAGTGCTCGAAACTCTAAAGAACGTTATGATTGAACCCGAGTTGGGCATTACGGCCCAACACCGACGAGACAAGGAAGCTTTTTGATGCTTGGTCTCGGAAGAATAAGATAGCGCGCATTACGTTATTAAGCAGTATGGCTGATGACATAATGCGCATCTTCCGGGAACATGACCTAGCCATGGACATATGGTCCAAGCTAGAGGAGAAGTTCGGTGGCACATCGGTGTCCAAACTTCGCGCCTTAACTATAAGGTTCGATACATATAAGAAACGTCCAGATCATTCCATAGGGAAACATCTGCGACATATGGCGAATCTTATCTCGGAGTTAAAGGACGCAGGTCATGTGCTCACAGATGAGCAACAAATCCAAGCAGTCATACGTTCCCTACCAAATGGGTGGGATCAGATGAAGATGCATCTCACTCATAATGAGAGCATAAAGACCTTCAACGATGTTTCCAAGCACCTCGAATTAGAGGAAGAGCGGCTTGCGGCTGCCAAGCCAAGTGCAGCAGTGCACATGGTTGCTAGTTCCTCACACGGGGGAAAGAAACATAAAGATCGTTCGAAGTCTTCTAATGAACGTAATAAGCAACCTGAGTCTACCAAGGAACCCAAACATAAGGGTGGGCACAAGAAATGGCACAAGAAGAAAGACTTGAAAAAGATCAAGTGCTTCAAGTGTAACAAGCTCGGTCACTATGCTCGTTCGTGTACGAGTGGAAGTGACGAGGTAACTTGTAATACTAGTTACATATGTGTTTCTAGTTCACTATTTCTTGTGGAATCTAATCCATTTTGGGATAATTGATTCAGGTGCCACCGACCACATAGCAAAGGACAGACGGTCCTTCGTGGAGTATCACCGGATACTCAAGGAATGAAGTGGATCAATGTAGGAAACAACACACGTGTTGAAGTGAAAGGCGTTGGGACTCGCAAGCTTGTCTTGGACAACGGCCGCACTATCCTACTTCATGATGTTCTCTTCATTCCATATATTCAAAGGAATATTAAAACGGTGGTCAATTTATTGGGTCTTGGTTAATAGTTGGTTCCTTCATGTTTGTAATATGGACCTATTTTTGTAATAATTCCTTTATTGGTACTGGGTTTGTATTTCAAAGGATTTATTGTAATAAGTACAATGTATAATTCCTCATGTAATGAAAATTTCCTTGTGACAAATTCTTTGACTAATGAGTCTAATATAATTTGTTGGCACACAAGGCTTGGTCATATTGGACCAACACGTTTGGATAGACTTGCCAAACGTGGCCTTCTATCTAATGTTTCAAAGGTTGAAATGTCGACCTGCAAACATTGCCTTGTGAGGAAATCTTGTCGCAAGCCGTTTGGAACCGGCACAAGGGCTGAGGTTCCATTACAGCTTATCCATTCGGACATATGTGGTCCGATGAATGTCAAAACAAGACGCGGGAAGTCCTATTTCATCACTTTTATTGATGATTTCACCCGATTCGGTCATATCTATTTGATATCCCACAAAAGTGAAAGCACTAAACCTGCTTTAAAAACTATATGAGTTTAGTGGAGAATCAATTAGATCGTAAGATTAAGGTCGTGCGAACCGATAGGGGCGGTGAATATCAATCAACAAGTTTAAAGGAACTTTGTGATGAAAAAGGCATAGTACATCAGGTAACTATGCCTTATACTCCTCAACAAATTGGTGTTGCAGGTATAGGACTTTAATGAAAAATGGTCCGTTCAATGATGGCGCAAGCTAACTTGCCAATCACCTTTTGGGGTGATGCATTATTGACAACCGTTTTCATTTTAAACCGCGTACCCTCGAAATCAGTTAGCTCCACTCCTTATGAGTTGTGGAACCAAAGGTCTCCTGACTTAAACATTTTTACCTTGAGTTTGTGCATTCAACGCACATATTTCCTCCCATAAGTATGGCAAACTTGGGCCAAGGGGAAGGAAATGTATCTTTATACGATACGCAGAAAACTCCAAAGGTTATGTTTTTGTTAGTCAGGAAGACAATGGTGGGCTAATTGAGTTTGAGTCGAGGGATGTCACTTTCTTGGAAAACGAGTTTCCAAGACAGGGCGAGATAAGTCAGAGTTTATCTCTATTTGAGATTTATGATCAAGAAGGATTACCTCATTCGAGTGGGAGAATTCTTGGTGAAAACGAAAATACTTTTTAACCTTCACCAATGGATTATACGAATGACGATTATCCTATTCCATACGGGAATAATGATCCAAGTGGGAGCAATTCTAACAACATTTCAAGTGGGAGTGATATTAGAATTGATCTAAATTCGAGTCAACAAGGACTTGAAGAATCTCAAATATGCCGCATCATGCCCTGCAAAAGACAAATGGATGGAAGCGATGAAGGAGGAATTGAAATCCATGAAAGTTAACCAAGTCTGGGACTTAGTTAACTCACCCAGAGGACATAGAGCAATTGGGAACAAATGGGTTCTCAAGATCAAGCATAAGGCTGATGGCTCTATAGATAGATATAAAGCTCGCCTTGTCGCGAAAGGTTTTACGCAACAGGAAGGGATAGACTACGAAGAAAACTTCTCACCTGTTGTGCGTTTTACCTTGATTCGCATGATTCTGGCAATGGTAGCTTGCTTATACCTCGAATTACATCAGATGGATGTAAAGACTGCCTTTCTCAATGGAGAATTGGACGAGGAGATCTATATGGAACAACCAACATGGTTTGTAAAAGAAGGAAACGAACATAAGGTTTGTAAACTTCGTAAATCCATATATGGTCTTAAACAATCCTCGAGGCAATGGTATATACGATTTCAAGAGGTTGTCTTATCAAATGGATTTTCCATACTTGATGAAGATAACTACGTATATATCAAGAGGATTAAAAGCAAGCATGTTATTATGTCTCTATATGTAGATGACATTTTAATAAACCAGAAATGACAAGGGCTTTGTGATGGATATCAAGGCTTGACTTTCATCAGTTTTGAGATGAAAGACATGGGGAAGCCACATATATCCTTGGAATTAAGATTTCAAGGAATCGTTCGAAGAAACTTCTTTCTCTTTCACAAGAGACTTATTTAAAGAAGGTTCTAGAACGGTTTAATATGTAGGACTGCAAGTCCAATTGATACTCCTATAAGCAGATGCGATAATTTATATCTGAAATCATGTCCAAAGAACCAAAAGGAAAAGGAAATTATGGAAAAAGTTCCATATTCCAGTGCAGTTGATAGTCTTATATACGCTATGATGCATACAAGACCGGACATCTGTTTTGCCGTTAGAATGGTAAGTCGTTACCAATCCAACCCAGGGCAAGAACACTGGAAAGCGGTTAAGAGGATAATGCAGTATCTTAAAGAAACTGCAGTTTTGCAAAAGACTATGATAAAACCAAGAAGGTAGACATAAGGTACATATCTACGCATGAGATGATAGAGGATCAGCTTATGAAAGCGATCCCCAGAAATGTGTTTTATAAACACTTATCATCTCAAGGATTGCGTATGGGCTGAGTTGTACCAATATATATTCCCATGTCTAAGAAATGATCAAAATTAATAAAAGAATAAGTTCTTTTTCCAACATTGCATATGAATTTCTTAAGAAATGTTTGTGTACATTTTTGAAATCTCAGCTGAATTGTGTGTATGTCGGACAGATTAAGGTTGGCTCTCTCACATGAGCAACCGCCTTATCTTATCAGATGGATAAGATAGAGATGAGACTAGTTTAAAGTCAAAATCATTAGACGAATGATTTAGAGTCATGACTTAAACAAGATAGTCGAATGAAAGATCTGCATCATATGGATGCTTACAAAAGATCTGAGATCTGTATCACAAGGATATTTGAAAGAGATCTCATAGGATTTTTTAATCCTATCTGTCTTATGCAGGATGAGAGTCCGGGAATATTTCCTGAGTGGTAAGGGGACTCAAAAGATAGGCACTGTGGTGTCTGATCTTTCATCCGTACAACATCATTAAGACATACTCTCCCTGGGAAAGGAGTGATGTTGTAATACGTGTTCATACCACGTATGCATTTCGACCACTGAGTTAGTAGCAATAGTGTTTGCTATTATGTGAGACTCAAAGGCCATACGGGTCTTAACTCTTACCCTCAAGGACTCCAATTGGTTCCTTTAGATTTGACGAGATGATCGCTATCTTAGCGTGTTGCTAATGGGCTATGGTAATTCGGCTCGGCGGGGCACGTTAGAAAAGCGAATCAAGTCAAGATCAGAAGGTTCGCAAGAAGAGGAAGATTGATTTCATATTCACATTTGGACTTTAATGATTCAAAGCTGGCCAGCCAATTGTAATCCAGATGGGATTCAATTGTTGAATATAAAGTATAAGAAATGCGAAGAAATAATCTAGGGTAAAGCATTCGTTGAACTACTCAACTTTGCACCTTCGAGGTCGTTGTGTATCTCTAACAAGTGCACAACAACAGACTCTACGCGCATGACGGTCGCACGGTCTATTTCTCGGTATGATAGATGAAAGAACTAAGGGAAAGACGTTCTCTTACAATCCCCTCAAGTGTGAGTGGGAGATGTTGGATATGGAAGACGTTTGTACACCCTTGTGGGGGATGTACGAGGGAATACGGACCTCGAACGTCGCGTACACGAAGTCGTGTACAAAGGGAATCTGTTCCCTTACGGAGAGGATCTCTGGATGAGTGGGAAAGTCGCATTATATATGCATAAGTGCATGCGACATATGGCTAATAAAGGGGGAATATCTTAAGCTTATGTTGTACCATGCATATGGTACAACTTAAGCTTATAATGTGCCATGTATTATGGTACACCTTAATTAAGTTGTTCCAAAGGAACAACTTACCCTAAAATAACTACCTTGGGGGCTATAAATAAGACCCAAGGGTAAGCCATTTCTTACACCTTTTGCATGAAATTCATGCATGCATCTTCATCTTAGCGAAGCTCTGCAGAAATCCTTTCTCTTCCTCTTTCCAAGTTCTTAATCTAAAATAGAGATTTAGATTGTGGATTAGTAGCCTTACTCCGTTCGTGAGAAGACTCGATCCGTCGTGGCGAATCCGAAGGCAAAGTTCCGAGACTACCGTTCCGCATACGCAAGCGTAAGTCTCAACTTTAATTATCGATCCTAACTCTGTTTTGACAGGATCCAACAATATGATTACACGTCAAAATGATTGCTCATTTACATATTTTATATGTTTTTACGCTAATATTTTGAATAATATGACTTTCGGAACGTTTATGTCCATTTCAGGGATTTAGGCGATATTGGAGCAATTTGGAGCCAATAAGACGGTCGGCGACGTGAGAGCACCAATGAGACTCATGATGACATACTCAAGGTGCCAAAGAAGAATACTGGAGCAAGGAAGGGGCAAGAGAGAAAGTCGCGCGATCAAGCTATGATGCGGCGAATGAATCAAGCGACCCGAAGTGCTGAAAACAGGACAACCGTGCACTATTTATAAATCTGATATCACCTGGGATTTTTCACTACTTTTCTGATATTTTTTCCAGATAGTAGACTTCAAGACGGTTCCAACGCCACTAAGAATGTGAAAATCGGAGGTCGGATGAGCCCTGGGGAATTTCTGCAAGTTGATGGTGCAGTGCTGAAATTGTTCTCAGCAGCCTACTCGGCCGAGTAGCACTCTACTTGGCCCGAGTCGTGCACTACTCAGTCAGAATGCTGTTTTTGGTGTCCGACTCGACCGATCAACCTCCTACTCGACCAGAGCACCTCCTACTCGGCCCGAGTCATGTGCAAATGAGGCTGAAATGCGTTTTTTAGTCCCAATCAGCCGAGCAACCTTCGACTCGACTGAGCAATCAGGCGATGCTGAGGACATTTTTGGAAACATTTTTTAATGCGGCTGTTGCATGATCTAGAGGGGAACGCTTCTGCCCCATACCGCGACCGCCCGTGGGCACGCGAGGCATCGGGTCGGTGTCCCCGTTGCCTCCCTCGGCACAGACGGAGCGGGGAGGTTCGGTGGCCGGGACATCTAATCGCTAAGAGGACCCAAACGGGACACTCCCCGAGGAGGAGGATCTACTAGAGAATACGTGTGCCGGTCATTATATTCCCGATATTGAATCCCCGATATCGACAATGGAGGTATTCCATTAACAGACCTTGCTTTCCGCCATTATATTCCCTCCCATAGCTCGGTCCAAGGATACATGTGTATGTCTCCTTTTGAGCCGTACCGATCCTATCCGTTCTGACTTAGGCATCAGAGGGGACTTGGCCGGAACCAAGGTCCGGCCCCCTGACGAGTTTCTTTGTCTGTCCAGGAAGAAGCGGAACCGAGGCGCAGGGGCAACCCCTTAGCATGGAACGAGCCTGCTCGCCACTAGCAAGAGCCGACTGAGGCCGAGCGAAGATCAGGGCGTCGAGGCTACCCCTCGACACTTGATTGACGGAGGCCGGGCATTCACCTAGGTGCTGAGGCTACCCCTCTGCACCCCGCTGACCGAGGCCCTCAGCTCTCCAAGCGACCCGCTTCCCGAGCCGAAGAGGGGCTCCGCGCAACCGCCATCAAAGACACGCATGTTTGGAAGAACCAAGGGCTCCCAACAGAACCCTTGACCACGTTGACCGTTGAGTCGTCGGTCAACGACTCTGTGGTGAGAAAACACCCGTAAACACCCATATACCATGCTCGGCTCGTGCCTTAAGGGGATCCATCGATGAACTATACCACTACGTTGACGGCTACCGCCATTGCGTCAACGAGAGATACCGAAATACCTCACAATTCTAACCCACAAGAGAGGTACGAATTGTGAGATTTATCCCCTAACCCCAATGCAACATGAGGATTCTGTTCCAATGTCGATCCCGACGATCCCTAAGCCCTAGTCCTTTTTATTAGTAAAAGAACAACAACACCCCAAACAACTCTTTCAACCCGATAGCTATCTCACTTCAAGATTTAGAAGTAAACTGAGAACCCCTATACACTATCATCGTCTATGTGAGATTCGATATCATTTATCCTATACACTATCACCGGAATTGAAACGTAGGGGCCATACCACGCCTGGCGATCGTGACACCGCCAGGTGGAATCTAGGTGTAGGTTTTAGGTGCGTCAAGTTGTCAATGAAGTGCCAAGGGGTAGCCTCGGTGCCCTGATCTTTGCTCGGCCTCAGTCGACTCTTGCTAGTGGCGAACAGGCTCGTTTCGCGCTGAGGAAGTACTTGGCCAAGTCCCCTCCGATGCCTAAGTCAGAACGGATCTGAGTGATGCTCGGCAGGATCGGTACGGCTCGAAAAGAGGCCGACACATGTATCCTCGGACTGAGCTATGGGAGGGAATATAATGGCGGAAAACAATGTCTGTTAATGGAATACCTCTGCTGTCGATATCAGGGATTCGATCCTCTTCTCGGTTGCCTCTGTAGTCCCTTTATAGGGTTTTGCCCATGATTGCCCCCAATCCACGTCCCCTGACTGCTCCACACTCATGCCCCATAATCCGCCTCCATAGAGTTTTATGGGTGTTTTCTCACCATAGAATCGTTGATCGATGACTCGACGATCAACGTGGTCAAGCGGTCGGTTGGGAGCCCTTGGTTCTTTTGAACATGCGTGTCTTTGAAGGCGGTTGCGTGGAGCCCCTCTTCGACTCAGGAAGCGGGTCGCTTGGAGAGCTGAGGGCATCGGTCAGTGGGGTGCGGAGGGGTAGCCTTAGCACCTAGGTGAACACCCAGCCTCTGTCAATCAAGTGTCAAGGGGTAGCCTCGACGCCCTGATCTTTGCTCGGCCTCAGTTGGCTCTTGCTAGTGGGAGCAGGCTCGTTCCGCACTGAGGGGTGGCCCCTGCACCTCGGTTCTGCTTCTTCCTGGACAGACGAAGAAACTCTTCAGGGGGGCAGACCTTGGTTTCGGTCAAGTCCCCTCCGATGCCTAAGTCAGAACGGATCTGAGTGATGCTCGGTGGGATCGGTACGGCTGGAAAGGAGACCGGCACACGTATCCTCGGACCGAGATATGGGAGGGAATATAATGGCAGAAAGAAAGGTCTATTAATGGAATACCTCTGTTGTCGATATCGGGGATTCGATCCCCTTCTCGGTTGCCTCTATAGTCCCTTTATAGGTTTTGGCCCACGATTACCCCCAATCCACGTCCCCTGACCGCTCCCCACTCACGCCCCACGATCTGCCTTCATGGAGGCACCTGCGTGCATCATGTGGGAGTCGATTAATGGGCTCCTTAATGTTCATTAAGGTGCCATGCTTTTAGGGAAACAGTTATCTCCGACGGGCATAATCGTGCATATGTCGGGTCGCAGCTGGTCCGACTCCGAGTCCTTTCGTGGGCCTCATCGGTTGGGCCTAATCCCATTCGTGGGCCTCTTCAGTTGGGCCTAATCCCATTCGTGGGCCTCCGGCCCTTGGTTTGGGCTCGGGCCTCTTGCTCTTGGGCTTCTCCGAAATAGTAGTATCAATTGCCTCCATCGTCCGAGCCGTTCGGATTCTGCCGGTTCGGTTCAGGCAATGTGACTCTTGTGGATTTTGACAGGTGCGTCAGTCAAGGTCAATCCATTAAATGAATGCCATCATGATACGGCCTGTTTGAACTTCTCTTGGCACGGGATTTGAAGCACCGTTGGCCTCCAGATGCTTCCATGTGCCCCCGTGCGATCGTCTTCGCAACGCGATGGAAGGTCTCGAGGGGACGATATAAAAGCAGGCTGTCGTCCATCGGACGAGGGTTTTGCCTTTCCAATCGACATCCTCCTCTTCCTTTCCATCTCTGCCAACCAGGTCTTACTCAAGTTCTGCCTCATGTCGTCCTCTTCTACCGCTGGTTCGGGGCACCTGGAGACTGTTGCCGACCCCGACCCGACTCGCAGATCCGTTACGGAGGTACTCATTCATAGGGGAGTGCTCTCAGGGGTGCCTCCCGAGGTGCTAGGATGGCCATCCTCTGTCTGTGCCACCTCAATTGGGGATCTGCGCACCAGCTATCTTCTTCCCACATGTTCCACCCAGGCTCCTGAGATAGACGAGCGGATCTGCTTCCCTGGTCCCGGGGAAGTTGGGGTGTACGAACAAAGTTTTTGATTTGGGCTTCGGTTCCCTCTCCACCCCTTTATTGTCGAGTTTCTGCAAGCTTACAAGGTGGCCTTATGCCAATTCTGCCCTGACACCATTGGATGCATTGTCGGGTTTGTCGTTCTCTGCTCGCTGAAGGGGATCGAGCCGTCTCTCCAACTCTTCGCCCAATTCTACCGCCTGAGTCATCACCAGTCGGGTGCCTGGCTCTACATCAGTGCTCGGCCAAAGAAGAGCCTGGTGCTGGGGCTGCCGAGCTCTTTGAAACACTGAAAGGGGGAATACGTCTTCGTCGGCTTCCCCTCGAAGGTGGATTTCCCGGCCCGCTGGGGGGCCGCAAGCACGTTGGTTCTCGAGCTAAGGAACCCGACTGATGTCGAGCTCGAGGCGGTCGACACCTTGATTGCGGTCCCTGTCAGTGATCGGAGGATTGACGTCCTCTTCTCCGAACTTAATCTGCGGAAGACCGTATGGCCCGTGATGAGTTTTGCTGAGGTCCAAAACTCGGGAGTTAATGTCCGAGGCCCATCTGGCCTGTTCTGATCCCTCCTTCTGCCTTCTTGTGTAGGTGGGTTTGCCCAAGGTTCTTCTCCAGCCTCTCTCCTGGCTACGGTCCCGGATCCTAATCTGCGGCGAAGGGATCGTGTATTGGAGGTCCGGAAGAAACAGCGGGTCGGGCCCTCCGGTGTTGGTTCCAATAGAGAGGGGGCAAGCTTTGCCCTCTCCGTTTGTAGACCCTCCAAAAAAGGCCCGTGTCCAATTGACGGGGGTCGGCGTTTCTCCGCTCGAGGGTGGGGCCCAGCCCTCCTCAACTGAGGTCTCTTGGCCCTGGGCTGGGCCCTCGCCTCCGCCATTGGGTCCCCTCCCGGAGGCTTACGAGCGATCCCTGGTTGCGTTCCGTTCGGTTCAGGTCGATCTTCCTCAGTCAGGCAAGGGTTTACTCTGCCCCCGCTTCCCTGTGGGGTTGAAGGAGTCGGTTTTCTCCGATTGCAGGGTGGCGGCTCGGTTGGCTGAGAACTGAAGCCTCCCTTCGGACCAATCCGTGCTGGATGGGGTAAGAGATGATTGCCTGGCTGCCTTCGTGGTTCAGGCTGGTCAGCAGGTGAGGACTTTCGCACACTTTGTTCCTAGTAGTAGTCTTCGTCTCATTCCCGCCTCTTGATGCAGTTATCCTCAGTCGGGCTTTCGATAAGGTGCCAATTCGCGGCTCTCTCGCAGGCCAAGGCCGACTCGATGCGAAAACCCGAGGTCGAGGGGGGTGAAGGAGAGGTGAGCCAATTGGCCGAGGCATGCATTAAGTCCCTAGAGACTCAGGTAGCCGAGCTCTCTACTGCCTTGGAGAAGTCAGAGCTGGAGAAGGCCCTGGCCTTAGTCGAGAAGGCAAAGGCCGGGAATCGGATTGCCGAGCTTATATAGGCCGCCGAAGCGACCGCCGAAGCAGGTGCAGATGTCAATCCTGTTGTTTCAGCCGACGCCACGGAGCTCATGGGCCTCCTGGAAGCGACATAGGAGAGAGAGAGAGAAAGAGTTCTACTGGCCAAGCTCAATACGAGCTCCAGGGAGGCTGAGAAGGAGCGGGCTGAGCATCAGCGCCAGGTCACCGTCCTCGAGGGTCGGATCCGAGAGCTGTGAGCGATGGATCCCGATCGGATTGTCCGGGTTGCCGTGGATGAGTATGCCACGTCTTTCATGGCCAAGTGATGTTCAAAGCGTTCGAAAGGGGGTTCGCCAGCTGCCAGTCTGAGATCCAGCAAAAATTCCCGCTCTCGATGATCAATTTTGAGGAGCTCTAGCTAGATTCTGAAGACGAGGAAGAGGTACGGGTCGGTCCCCTCGAGCGGTTAGCTGGCGCCCTCGAAGGGGCTCCGGGCACAGGTGAGGGAGCAGGGTCTTAGTCTTGCCTCGTCGTTTTCTGCGAGCCCGCGCTCGACCTTTTGTGTAACACGTCCCCCTTTTTGTTTGGAAATGAAGTTCCATTTCTTGCTTATGATTGCTCATCCTCCTCCTCGAGGAGTGTCCCGTTTTGGGTCCTACTCACGATTGGATGTCCAGCCTACTGGGGGAGTTGCCCCCAGCCTTACGGTGGGTTGGGTAGGTCGGCCAGCTGGGGGAGCTATCCCTCAGGTTTACGGCTGATCGATACGCCGACATGCTGGAGGAGTTGTCCTCTGCCTTACAGTCGGTTGGATTGGTCAGTCTGCTAGGGGTGCGACCACTAGTCTTATAACTGATCGTCAGGATCACCCACTGAGGGAGTTGCCCCCACCTCACGGTCTGCCCCATGACCGACCTGCTGGGGGAGTTGCCCCCAGCCTTACGGTCGGCCCTATAACCGACCCGCTGGGGGAGTTTCTCCAAGCCTTATGGTCGCCCAGTTAACCAACCCGCTGGGGGAGTTGCCCCAGCTTACGGTCGGTTGGTGTCGTCTAGCCTGCTAGGAGAGCTACTCCCAGTCTAAGGACAGGACGACGGGACGACGGACTGACCTGCTGGGGGAGTTCTCCCCAGCTTTACTGTCGATCCTCCTAACTGGCTGGTCAGGGGGGGTTACCCCCAACCTACCAGCCAGTTGCACGGACAACCTGCTTGGGGGTTTGCTCCATAGTTTTGCGGTCTACCGTCGAGACATTCAGCTAATGAGGTTTCCCTCATCCCGAGTAAGTCTATCAAGGGAATAAAGATGAGAATGATTTGGTCCTTCATTTTCAACGCATTCATTCGGATAGAGGGAAGGAGATACATTTGTGGATGATCTCACTGATAGTACTTGCACAGGTGCTCGGCGTTCCAGGTGTGAGTCAGGACATTCCCTTCCAAATTAGCTAGACGATAGGTTGCAGGTCGGAGGACCTCGGTGACCTTGTAGGGGCCTTCCCACTTAGCTGCTAGCTTCTCTTTGCTGGTGATCTCTGGGATGAAGGCCGCCTTTCTGAGGACCAGATCCCCTTGGCGAAAGTTCCTCCCCCTAACCCAGGAGTTGTAGTAGCAGGCTACCTTCTGCTTCTGCCGAATGATAGTGGCCAAGGCATGCTCCCGTCGATCGCCCAGGAGCTCTAGACTGAGCTCTAAGCCTTCCGTGTTCCTCTCCTCATCGAAATGCTTTATGCGAAGGGACTCCTCGCCCACCTCGACAGGCACCACCACCTTGGTGCCATATGCTAGCATGAAAGGGGTTTCGTCTGTGGCTTGTTTGTGAGTTATCCTGTACGACCAGAGTATCCCCGGGAGTTCCTTCGGCCAGCTCCTTTCAGCGTCTGCCACCTTCTTGCGGAGGGGCTCGATGACGCATTTATTGGCGGCCTCTGCCATCTCATTGGCCTGAGGGTGTGCCACCGAAGCGAAAGGGAGTTTGATCTTCCACTCCGCACAAAAGTCTTTGAACCCATCGGAGTTGAATTGCTTCCCATTGTCCGTGACGATGGCTCGGGAAATCCCAAACCTGGAGATGATAAAGTTCCACACAAAACTCTTTGCCTTCTTCCAAGTGATGGAAGGAAGGGGTTCCGCCTCAATCCACTTGGTGAAGTAGTCCACCGCCACGATAAAGTACTTCCTCTGCCCCTGCCCGAAAGTGAAAGTCCCAAGGATGTCGAGTCCCTATTTTGCCAAATGTATGGGGCTGATTATAGGGACGAGCTCCGACGGGGGACGAGCCAAGTTTGGTGAACCTCTGGCACTCCTGGCACCTTTGGGCATACTTAGTAGCATCGTTGACCAAGTTGGACCAGTAATACTCTTGCCTCAAGATTTTTTGGGCGATCTTCTTTCCTCTGTGGTGATTCTCACAGATCCCCTCGTGCACCTCACGGAGGAAATAGTCGGCCTCCCGAGGTCCGAGGCACTTGAGGTAAGGAAGGACGTCCGTCTTCGTCCAGCATCTCTTATACAGCGCCCCTTCGTGGATTAAGTATCGGAGTGTCCTTCGTTCCAAGGACCGATGCTCGTCCAGGTCCGTCGGTACCTCCCCACTGGAGAGATATCAGACGATCGGATCCATCTACATGGAGTCCTCGTCGATGGCCATGACTTCCTTCTCCTCCATACTGGGGAACTGGAGGCTCTCCACATAGATGGCGTGACCTAACTCCTTTGGAGAGGAGGAGGCCAGCTTGGACAGGGCGTCTGCGCGGGCGTTCTCTGACCGTGGGAGATGGAGGTTCTCGGCTCGCTTGAATTTGGACATCTCGGTTTTGGCCGAGGCGAGGTAGTTCTGCATCACCTCTTCGCGTGCCTCGTAATCCCACTGCAACTGGTTGATGACAAGCTTCAAATCGCTAACGAGGCGTACGGATTCGGCTCCGAGTTCTCTGTCCAGCCTCAAACCATTTATTGCGTCTTCATACTCGGCCATGTTGTTGGTGGCCGAAAACTCGAACCGAAGCGCATACTCGACGACGCTTCCCTCAGGCGATCGAATTACTATACCAGCTCCATTCCCTGCCCAGGTAGCTGATCCATTTACATGGACTACCCATGTATCCTGGTCTGCTAGGCGGTTGGTAAAAATGATGTCAGTCGAAAGGAAAGACAAGGGTTGGGGGTTACCGCAGCCGAGCCTTCTTCTTCAGAGGGGTTTCTTCCTTCTATGGTACATTTAGCGATGAAGTCTGTCAGGGCCTGCCCTTTTATGGCCATCCACGGCTTAAATCGAAGGTTGAACTCGTTCAGCTCCACTTCCCAATTCAGCATCCTCCCCATCCGGTCGAACCTCTTGAGGTTCTGTTCGAGTTGGGAGTCAGTGAGGACTAGTATCGTGTGAGCCTGGAAGTAGGGTCGGAGTCTTCGAGCCGAGAGCACGAGCGCATATGCGAGCTTCTCCATGGGCGTGTACCGTCCCTCACATCCTTCAAAACTCGGCTGGTATAATACACCGGTCTCTGAACTCCATTGTCCTCCCTGATCAACACCGAGCTCACCGCCTCACCCGTACAGGCTAAGTAGAGGCTCAGCGACTCCCCCTCTCGTGGTTTGGACATGAGCAGTAGACTACAGAGGTACTCCTTAAGTTTTACGAATGCTCAGGCGCGGTCCTTGTCCCATAGCACAGTCTTCCTTTTGTCGGCGGGCTCAGCGATTGCTTTCCTTAGGGTCTTGAAGAAAGGAAAGGACCTTTCCGCCGATTTGGAAAGAAAATGCCTCAGAGCAGCGATGCATCCATTCAGTCTCTGCAACTCTTTGATTGTCGTCGGCTCCTGTATGTTGATCAATGCATCGAACTTATCAGGGTTAGCCTCAATGCCGCGGTTAGTGATCATGAACCCCAGGAACTTACCGGATTTTACCTCGAATGTGCACTTCGTGGGATTAAGCCGGATGTTATGTTTCCGCAACCGCTCAAAAGTTTATCTGAGGTCAGCGACGTGATCAGTTGGCCCTTTTGATTTGACCAACATGTCGTCTACGTAGACCTCCAAGTTCCTCCCTATCTGAGAATCGAACACCTTGTTGACCATTCTCTGATATGTCGCCACTGCGTTTTTCAGGCCGAATGGCATCTTCTTGTAGCAGAAAGTCCCTCGGTCCGTGGTGAAGGACGTCTTCTCTTCGTCCCGAGGGTCCATCTGGACCTGGTTGTACCCGGAGTAGGCATCCATGAAGTTGAGCATCTCGTAGCCAGAGGCGTTGTCCACGAGGTGATCGATGCGTGGCAGTGGGTAGCTGTCCTTGGGGCAAGCCATGTTGAGGTCGCTGAAATCCACACACATTCGCCACTTCCCGCTGGACTTTTTGACCATCACGACGTTGGACAGCCACTTCGGGTGCCAGACTTCCCAGATGAAGCCAGCATCAAGAAGGCGTTTCACTTCCTCGGAGGCTGCCCTCCTCTTCTTGCCACCCAGGTTCTGCTTCTTCTGCCTGACCGATTTGAAATTGTGGTCGGTGTTTAGCTAGTGCATAATCACTCGGGGATCTACACCGGACATGTCGTCAGGCGACCATGCGAAGACATCTAGATTGGCCTCCAAGCATTCGATCAGCTTGCCTCTCAAGCCAAGGTTCAGCCCGGACCCAATGGAGACGAATCTTTCTTCAACTTCTGTGACATGGATTAGCTCCGGCTCCTCCCCAGGAGTGAACCTCGGTCCGTACCTCAAATCAAGTGAGGCCATCGGATCGTCATACCGCTCAGCGTGTTCCCCGTTGGTCAGCTGGTAGCAGATTTTCGGCTTTCCTGGGTCACCCGCAACCTGCCCGATCCCCCTCGGGGTCTGAAATCTGACCGTCCGATGGAGAGTTGAGACCACCACGCCGACAGCGTTGAGGAGCGGGCGACCTATGATCCCATTGTACGCTGATCCGATCCTCAGCGCCACGAACTCCATCGTCAGGGTCACCGAGTCGGACGGCTCTCCAAGCGTGATAGGGAGGCGGATCACCCCGATGATGGGCGTGGAGTGACCCGTGAAGCCTATCACGGGCCCTGAGCACGGCTCCAGGTCTTCGTCTCGCAGCCCCATCCTCTCAAAGGTCGACATGAAGAGGATGTCACACGAGCTGCCGATATCAACGAGCAGTCACCTCACAACGGCAGCGTCGATGACAGTGGAGACTACGAGTGCCTCGTCGGGCCGCGGCTTCTCCCTCGTGGCACCCCCCCCCCACCGACTGGGAGGGTGAGGAAGGGTTTCCGGCCTGCACATCGTAGTCCCCTGCGCGGCCAGCCCAGGGTCCATCCGAACCACCGGTTCGAGATATGTGTCAAGCAGTCATGCTTCTCCCCTGCTGATCATGATATGGCCCTGGTGCCGACATCGGGGTTGCGGCCCTCTTTCACCGCGACGGGCAAGGCCGCGTCATTTCTTAGTGTGGTTGCTTTACGTGGGTGTGGGTTCGGTTCCCACAGACGGCACCAGATGTTTACAGGTGTTTTCTCACCGTTGAATTGTTGACTGGAGGATGGGAGGTCAACGCGGTCGGAGGAGACACGCGGGACCTCCGGGATCGGTTGAAGGCGCGTTCGCTCGGTGAGGGACTCGTGGATCCTCGCGTCGGCTTGCCGAAAGGTGGCCTCGGTAAAGCAACGACCTCCTGGTGGTGGAGGCGAGCTGGCTCGGGAACGATGGCACTCGGCTTTGGCTAGGAAGACGCTGAGGGGTAGTCTCGACGTCGCTGGATCTCTTGGACTTGAATAGACGAGAGAGCTCGTCAGGGGGGGGGGGGGGGGGGGGTCGGATCTTGATTCTGATTGATTTCCCTCCGATGCTAAAGTCAGATCTGGTCTGATAGGTGCTTAGTGGAATTGGGCTTGGTTCGCAGAGAGACTAAGCGCTGATTCTCGGGCCGAGCTATGGAGGAGTAGTATGTAAAGGTGGAAGGTGTAAGAGTTTGTATGAGATACCTCCGCTGTGGATCTCGGGGATCAGCCCCCTGTGATGATGCCTTTTTCATCTTTATATAGGCGAGTCCCCCTAGTAATGGGCACTGATGAGACATCATTGCCGTTCTTGATGAGGACGTGCTAATGGGGAAACATTGACCCCCCATCATTGCCACGTTTGATGATGGAATGAATGACATGAGTGGTTGCCATAATTGGCGGGCCATGATGGCCGGTTGCCATAATTGGCGGGCCATGATGGCTGTAGTGTTGGCCATGAAGTCGGGATGCCATATTTAGTGAGTGCTCCCTCAATTTGAGGGAGCGATTTCCTCCACGACGGATAGTGGGCGGTCTTTTGGGCATTCTTCTTGGATGGAGAAGCGCAACCCGCTCGTGAGATCCCTGGGCCGGAGCCCAAGGCCGTAGTAAGCTGGTTGACTGGTCGTGGTTGACTTGGCTCCTCTGGGCCCGATCAAAATGGTCGTATCAGAAACCTTGTACGTTTAGACCAGACATAAGATTCCCACAGGCGTAGGATTTAAGATGAACATTCCCAAAATGCTGAATGAAAAATACATGAAGGAAATTCAAAGATCACGAAAACTATAACATATTTTAATGAGAGTATCATGAGGCCGGGCTGTCATATTAAAGGCATGCACATAACAATTAACAACCACCCTCATGGAGGGGACATGTTAAGATCCCGTGGCTTTGACATCCAGTTGATACCGGTATAGCTGTTGTATCATTTATCTTACTACATGTTTCACCAAACTTCGCCATGCACGCATGCAAATTTTGAATTTATTAGAAGAAAACATATTGCATGCAAGTTTCAAACTAATAAACTATGATACGTACTCATCACTTACTGTAAGGTCTTTGGCTTAAAAAGTCGCAATGGTGCCCAAAATGTGCCATCTCAAGTTCCTAGCGTATCCCAAAACAAAACTAAATACCACACATTAGCAGCTTAAGGGATGGCAGTAATGGCCTGACCCGACTGGTCCGACCCGGCCCGATCCGGTTTTGACCCGGCCGACCCGGCCCGCAGACGGGTCGGGGCAAGCTTGGGCTTCGTATGCGACCCGGCCCGCCCCGGTAAACTATAGAAGTTCTAAAAAAAACCTTACTATTTTGATGCAGACCATACGGTCAGTCCATAAACCATAACTCATACTATGTTCCGATGTTCTCCCAATTTAGCTAATTCCCAATTCCAAATTACCAAATATATCACAATTCTCCCAATTTTGAAATAAAAATTTTGTTTTGGATTCATATGGATAGTAGTAATGACCTGACCCAACCGGTCCGACCCGGCCCGACCCGGTTTTGGTAAGAAGTTACACGCCCCGCCCCGGCCCGAGACCCGCCCTGCACCGACCTGTAGACGGGACGGGGCAAGCTTGGGTAGGTAAATACCCGCCTTGCCCCGCAATATTTCCATTCCTAAGAAGTTAAACTTATACGCTCAATATATTAAGGGGATGGTGTAGCTATGCACGTGCATGGTTAAGTTAGCTGTGCATATGCACAAAACATCATATTCTTCTATATTTTTTGAAATCTTTTTATAGGATTGATGTACACATTCTAAAACCCCAAAATCTCAAATGTGGGTGAATCTTAGGGGCATTTGAACCTCGACCCACCTATTGCAAAAAGTTCCATTTTCTTTAACTTTCGAGACCATTCACTTTGCTAGGGTTAGATTGAAGATCAAATAGCATTGTATTCACTTGATAATGTTGGATCCTGAAGATGTCAAATAGAACACTAGAGATAGAGTGAATAGTGTTTATGAAATCAAATATAAACATTTAAATTAAACCCTCAAATTTCTATTTAGACACCAATGAGATTTACCTTACTTGGGTCTTAATCAACAATATTATGAACTAACAAGTAAGAAACAAAGAGTGACAACGGATAGTAACCAATTGCAAGTAATAGCAAGCACAATATAGAGCAATACAAACACAAGTTTATCCTAGTTCATCCACTCCGGGGCTACATCCAGTCATCAAACTCCATTGGGATTAAATCCACTAAACACTCTCAAAAGAGAAAATTACAATGCCTCGCCTACAATGAGGATTTTCACCACCTCTTCAACAAGAGTATTTTATAACAGCGTCTCTTCAACAAGAAGACTTCCAATCACCTCAACAAATGAGGATGTCTAAAAATTCCATTAAGTAAAACAACAATCTTACCACCTCAAACAAATTAGGATTGTCAACTTATGAACTTTTGTTGGAGATTAAGTAGATCATTTACTATAGCCTTTGAAATGAAGATTGATTGCAATGTGAGGCTAAGGAAATTGATCTTTTGATCTCTAGAAATGTGAAGATGAAAGCTTAAAGAGATGAAATATGAAGATGAAGATGAAAGCTTATAGAGATGAAAGAAAACTTGGTCAAAGATTTAGAAAAACTTTTGAATACTAGGACAAAGAGAGATTATATTTGAGTGTTTGAAAGCTTTTGAAGCTTTGATTTTTTTACAAAAGCTAGCTCATTCAATTTACGAATAAATTTTGCACCAACCCTCAATATATAGGGTTAAATTTGGATCAAGAAAGGTTACCCAAAATCCCCCTATAAGGTCAAAAAATGGCTAGTAAAAATTTTCCCTTTATAGGCCAACGGCTAGTGTTAGTCGACTAGAGTAGATCTTCAAGTTGACTAGACAACACCTAGTTGACTAATATACTCTAGTCGATTAGGCCAGTCATGTCAAAAGAGATGAAATTCTTTGTTACTTCTAGTCATACTGTACCTTTACTAGTAGATTAGATTTAGTCAACTTGTTCTAGTACTATAATCGACTAGTTTTCTAACATGTTGCTAACCTAGTTTTTATGCTTAGATCTAATCAACTGTGTGTTTGTCTAGTCAACTAGTCTGCCTATAAAAACTTAGGTTTTGGCCTCTAATACTTAGAAAATAATTTCAGAATAATTTCAAAATATTTTTAAAACAATTTAAAGGTTTTCCGAAGTGTGTGACAAGCTTCAGTTTAGACTTTACAATGAATCTAAAGACAAATATACATTACATAAAAATTACATTCTCTGAAGCTTTTGATGTAATACAATATGCTCAACTCCTTGTCTTTGACTCTTTGTACTTCATAGCAACTTGATTGAGCTTCATCATCTTGACTTTGAGATCTTTGCTTCTTTGTAAGCTTCATATAACTTAAGCGAGCTTCATAAGTCTTAAGTGTGAATCTCTTCATAGCTTTGAACTCTTTATAAACATTACTCTTTTGTACATATAATCCCAAACTTATTAGTGATGGGATCCTATGGATGGTCAAGTAGATACTAGAGGTGGGTGATTAGTATCTTTAATAAACTTTAAAATTTTCTAGTAAATCTACCTAGAGTTATAATTGGTGTTCCTCAAATTTAACTCTAATCAACCAATTCTCAAGTAAATAATAAGTATGCAGTGGAAAAGAATTTGCAAGAGATAAAACAACACAAAGATTATCAACCGCAAACACGAGATATATCCTAGTTCAGATATCCAAGTCCCACTTGGCATATCCTACATCCAGCAATACCCGAGTTCCACTCGGCTAATTCCACTATTTTCCAAATAATAAAATTACACTTGCCTCTTCCCAATGGGTCTTTCTTACAAACAATTTCTTCTCAAGAAATTACAACGTACCTTCACAACATTTTTGAGGGTTTTCGCCTTACACTTGATGATAAATGATTCTCTTTTCCTATAGCCTTACTTGAAGATTTGTGAAGTGTGAAAGCTATGAAAATAATCTCCAAAAATATGATGAAACTATAGATCAAGAAATTTGGCCAAAAAGATGTGAAATCAATGAAGAAGTTTTGGTCTTGAAGGAGTTTTGTGTTTAAAAGCTATTGGGCCAAGAAATACTCTTTTTCTCTTGAAAATATTAGCTATTAATGTTATAATAAATTCTGCACCAAAACCCTATTTGTAGAGCCCAAACTATGCACAAAACTGTCCTAAAAATACCCTTTAAACGGCTAGAATACGATGGTAAAATGAAAATTTTCTGGGCTGCAAGCCACAGTAGTCAGCTCCTTCTTGAAAGTAGTCGACCGCCTTATACAAAGTAGAATGCACAGCTCTTTTGAGGACTTCTGGGAATCCGAATGCACAGCTCTTCTCCCATTTAAATCAGTCGACTAAAACATAAAAGTAGTCGATTACTTTACTGAAAATGGGATTCTAAGCTTTAAAACTTCATGAAATTAATTCAAACTTGTTTTATACTTCAGAAATATAATTTAAATACTTTTGGAAATGTTTTGAGGCTATTCTAGAGTGTGTGAGTGTGAGCTTCATGCAGGGCTTTACAAAGCTAAGAAAAATGAAGAAAATGCATAAAATAAATAAGTCCAAATCTTTTCTTCATTCATCTTGCTTTAGCTCCAATGGTTCATGCCCTTCCTAGCTAATCACTTAGCCACTAAGTGCTATAAATTGATTCTTTAAGCTCATCATCCAAAATACGTTAGGTGCACAAATTTGTTGCTTATCATCAAACCCACCTGGGGTGAAACTCAATATCTCAACAATTAGCACACATAATTATTTGTTCATCATCAAAATATAATAAAGATCAGTCAATATCCAACATTCTCCCTCTTTTTGATGATGACAGATACTGATATGAAAATATGAAATTTATTACTAACGCCCCCTGCATAGATGCATAGTGTTACAAAAATATATTTTAAGCTCCCTCTGTATTAATGCATTTTAGGCATAAACATATTCAAGCACGCATCATATGTATCAAAATTATGCTAAAGTCAGTGAAGTGAGTTCAAAATACCATATGTGTTTAAAGTACCATGTGTTGAATATTTACTCATTAAAACATATCAAGTTGATACCACGTGTTCTTTAAAATATATCAACAAGATACCATGTGTTAACAGTCAAAATAACCAAGGGTTAGCAATCAGAATATATCAAAACATATTTTATGTTTTCAATTTTTCTCCCTCTTTGACATTATTAAAAAGGTTGATAGAAAATTTTTCTCATAACATATGGATAAATTTTATTACTTAAAATGAAATTTCTTAAGTATATCATGCATAACTTTAAATTATAACACAATTCTTCATAATTGACATTCATTAATAATGGAATATTCTCCAAAAGGGTAACTCAAGCCACACTTTAAATTTTCTGAGTCATATAAGAAATTCGTCTTTTGAAGTAAATATTCAAAGTTCAAAATGAATCTCAAAAAGAAAAGTGTGATACCAAAAGAAGTACAAACATATATGGTAGAAGATGAATCATAATGTAGCAATCCATATACAAATACAATATAGACATGTGAGTGAAGAAACTTTATGCCAATATCAATATGCTCCATCAAAAGTGTCAAATAAATTCAATGTGAAACATAATATCTCAAAAAAGAGTCAACATATATCTCAAATATCATTGCTCAACAATATGACATTATCGACGAACAAAACATAGCATATCACATATAATCTCAAGTATATCATATATGATATTAATATGTCATAGATTCAGCATGAGCCAAAAAATCAATATACTCCGTGAATATAATCACATAAGTCGCATTATCTCACATGAAACTTAAAATGAAAAAAATTCTCAAGATTGACAAGAGTTACTATATGTCACATAACCATTCAATGAAGCATATAAACAATAACTCATGCAAGAACTAAACATTAACATTGAATAATAAACCATAGATTTTAATAATATTACAACCTAAAGAGAATAATATTGTTTGTTACATATCATAATCAACATAAAATATTGTTTATCAAAATGTTACAACACAATTATTGTTCAAATTACAAAACACCATAATCTCCATCATCACCCAAACATACATTTACTCACCTAAGCACACTAAACAAGATTCACTCCAGAGGCGGTTGAGTATTGGACTTCTCCCTACTTAGTTTTGATGATGGGAAAACATAAATACTTGTGACTAATCACCTTTATGCAGTTAATCCATTATCTAAGCTTATCATGCCATCAAATAGCAATGGATGACACTCAATGATCAATCAAAGCTCAAAGCTGAAGATTGGATGATCAAAGATAAAGAATGGAGCTTCAAAGACTTCAAGTAGACTTCAAGATCATTCAAGAGAAAGAAAAGAAGCTAAATATAATGTAATCTTTTTATTCTCTTTTCTTTCTCATTAGAATGTAGTTTTGAAGTAGATTATTGTTGGAGCTCACACACTTCACTCATTCTAGCCTAAGAAGTCATTAGAAATCAATTCCTTGGTTTCCAACTTCTTTTATTCTAAGTTGTGCATTTTAGACTTCTGATAGGCAACTGAAGTATATTTTACAGGCGCCTGTCTCAAAACAGGCGACTGTGAATTGTTCAATAGTCGTCTATTATGCACATACTTTTGACTTGATTTTTGGGCTTTCTTTTCTTAACTTACTTCA